>CM076683.1:120227489-120747489 GCA_038501925.1 Xenopus petersii
AAATTTTCTTTTGCCACGCGGATTTTTTGCCTCCAAATTTACGCAGCAGTTCCAATAATTTATTTGCACCTGCCAAATTTATTCGCTCATCACTACTGCTGAGTACATTAAGGACTATGTATCAATAACAAAATAAACCTTGGGTATTGATACATACAGCCACCACAATAGTAGCATGCCAATCAAAGCACTGCAGCCCAACTTGAGCTCATACATATATTTTACCTCTGCAGCATGCCCTACTGACAAATAGTAAATCAATCCAAGTTGCATGTAAACTCTTTAGTATAATCTTCAAAGTCCCTTCAGCACATCGCAAATATCTTCCACAAACACTGTCAACTGCTGTCAACCAGGATGAAATGCGTGTTTGTCTTAGAGGAATCTATAGTCCTCACATGAGGATATTTATGTTTACAGGCACTCAGATATTCCTATAGACAATGGTGCCAGAGGGTGAATGTTGTTGCCTGACTAATAAAGCTGAATCAAGCAGGAACAGGGGCTAATTGGCAAGACTGTGGGTCTCTCTAGGCTCAATGGCAAACACAAAAGATTAAGACCAGAGGATGAATGATTTGGAAGCAGAAAGGGAATGAGTCAACGTCCACTTGGGAAGCAGAGTAGTGGTAAAAAAAGCAAAGGGGGAAAAAAAAGACAGAAGAACTGGCAGAGCTGCAGAAACCTGCAGATCATTCCCATTAAAGACATATGCAGAATATATCTTCAGGGCTATCTGGTAACGTACAGATGATGTGAGTATCAGCAGGTGAAAAGGCTTTGGCTGAGTGAAGCTCTTTCAGATAAAAGCACTAACAATGCATCTGTTCCAAACACCATGCCAGCTACCCTTGTACCTTATTTAAATTCTTTCTCAGCAGGCTCGCAAAACTTTGGAAGACAAGAGCCATTTAATATTTTTGCATTGTAACAGACTGAATGTCGTCGATGAACAAAAACTGAACATGCCTAGAGTCCAATGGACGATGTGGACAAATAGACAGTCGAGAAGGGAAGAAGGGACAGCTCGTCCAAAGCAATGGATGTGCCATTTTGACTGAAGATGTTGGGGAGGACAGCTCTGAACTGGCATGCATGGAGCAGACTGACTCTCAGAGCACCCTGGGAGGCAGTGGCTCTAATACGGGCAGTAGGGGATAGGGATGTAGCGAACTGTTCGCCGGCGAACTAGTTCGCGCGAACTTCGACTGTTCGCGTCCGCCGCAAGTTCGCGAACGTCGCGCGACGTTCGCCAATAGGCGTTCGCGTCAAAATCGTTCGACCATTCGACCATTCGATCGCTAAAATCGAACGATTTTCGTTCGAATCGAACGATCGAAGCCATTGGATTGAATGAAATCATTCGATCCAATGGCTTCGATCGTTCGATTAGAACGGAAATCGTTCGATCGAACGATTAAAATCCTTCGATCGTTCGAATCGAACGATTTTCGGATGTTCGAAGTTCGCGAACTGTTCGCAATTTTTGCCGGTGTTCGCGAACGGCGTTCGCGAACACATTGTCGGCGGTTCGCTACATCCCTAGTAGGGGAGAGCAATGAATGAAAGGCAGGTTTAAAGTTATAGGGGATTAAATTATCAGAAAGGTGGATAGGGTAATCTGTCATAAGGACCCTTCCTGCCAACAGTCTGCTGCTTGCCTGGTGCTAGAGTTGGGCATTCTGTGGAAAGAGTGGACAGATTATTGGGAGGGGCTGAGGAAGAAGGGCTTGGTATACATAGGTACCAATGACAAAGTTAGAGGAGGTGGTGAAGTCCTCAAGAATGATTTAAAAAAAACTAGGTGTAAAGTTGAGGGTAAGGACTTCCAAGGTAATTTAGATATTCAACTGATGATGGTGCAGCTGTTTTAGGAGAGAAGATGTCCAAAGGCAGAGACACATGTGGATATTCGGGAAGATTTAGTCACCCGGTGACAAATCGCCTCTTCTTCGGGGGACTAATCTCCCTGAACTGCCTTCCCGCCGGCTACAATCGAAATCTCTGCGGGATGGCATAAGTAGCGCTTCATTTCCCAAAGTTTCCCTGTGAGGCAACTTCAGAAAATGAAGCGCTCCGCATGCTTTCCCCCCGACGATGCAGTTTGGGGAGATTAGTTGTCTGAAGAAAAGGTGATTTTAAACTAGGTGTGTGTGCGTATGGGGGGGGTGGGGTCAGTAAAGAATTCAGTTGAAGACAGGTTAGATGAGATAGTGGGCAAAGGATGGGAAAATGGAGGGAGGAGATTTGGCTGGGGGTACTGTTAAGGAGAGGGAGGACCACATGTCATATGTTCAATATGGTACCAGTATTAAATGTATGTTTGCAAATGCAAGAAGTCTGACTGGTAAAATGGGAGAGCTGAAGCTGGAGGTGCTGGAGGGAAAATATGATGTGATTGGTGTGGCCGAAACATATGAGTCACATGACTGGGCAGTTAATATCAGAGGCTATACTTTGTTTTGGAGGGACAGAGGCAATAGAAATGGAGGAGGGGTATGTCTGTTTGTTAGGCAGGATTTAAAAGCTTAAATAAAGGAGGAGGTTATGTTAGAAAATGAGGGGGCAGAAGTGTCATGGGTAGATTTCTTCACCAATTGTAAAGAGTTCAGCAAATTAACTGTAGGCGTATGTTATAGACCCCCTAATGTAAGTGAGGAGGAGGAGGCTAAGCTCCTGATTCAAATAGAAAAGGCTGCTAGTTTGGGGAAAGTAATGACAATGGGGGATTTTAATTACCCAGATATTGACTGGAGCAACAGTACTGACACATCTGTTAATGGGAACAAGTTTATAGACTTGTTGCATGACAATTTTATGGCACAGGTTGTTGAAAAGCCAACCAGATCCTATGCTGGATCTATTCAGGATCTAGTGATCTCTAATGACCCCAAACGTATATCAAATGTGCAAGTCATTGGACCCCTGGGTAATAGTGATCATGATGTGATCTCATTTAATGTTTGGTGCAAAAAAACAAATATACACTGGGGCAACAAAAACCCCTGAATTTCAGAAAAGCTAATTCTTTGCCTGAAGGGCTAATTTTCAGAGCTCTGATTGGGACAGTATGTTTTTGCTAAAAACACAAAACAGCAAAAAATGATTTAAAATGATATTATTCATTCATGATATTATATCATTTTAAATCATTTAAAATGATATTAAGTCATTACTGTTCTCAGTTTATTCCCTTAAAGGACAAGGGAAACCCCTAAGTTGAAAAACTGGGGCAAGCAATAGTCCCCTAAAGCCCCTCACCAAATGCTATATTGATTTTGTCCTAAAAACCTTGCTTTACCTGCAGCAAAGTTCTCTCTTTCTCTGTCGATCTGCGCATGCAATGCAGTCTTGGTCTTGCTACAGAAGCACTCAGCGGGCAAGCCTAACTTACTATGTTACTATCCTCGGCTAAACAACTTGCCTTATCCATAAAAATTTGCTCATGTCATAGATCTGGGGCACTCAAAGGGGCACTCAAAGGAGCAATCTGCAGCCCACTGTAACCTATGCACATTACTGGAAACGTATAAGATTATATTCGGTACAGTGGTTTTAGAAAAAATCTGAACACTATTTGACATCAGTGCATAGTCTGGAGCTACCTTTACGGCAAGGCCAGACATGGCGTTTTTACGTTGTGTTTTAAAAAAAGCTCCATCAGGAGTAAATATTCCACTGAAAGCACACACGACAGTCAATATGCATTTTTCATGTGTTTTTCAGCATGTAGGTTTCTTTTCCCAACATGAACTTCTCATTGTTCTCGTTAGCCATAATTCTGCTGGCTGGAAATAGAAAATAAAAAAGCTATTTAGAAATAGAAAAACTATTTACATGCAAAATGGAGAAGGAATGATTGTCAATACGCAACATAATTACGTCACCAGCCCTAAAAACTTATATGCGTCATTTATCTCGCGCGAATTTGGACCCCATATTTAAAATACGCTGCGTATTTACGTAAAGTGTGGTTTCAAACATGCAGATCCCATAGAGTCTATTGATTTGGTGTTTTTTTTGACGTATTGGCGTTTCTGCTAAAAAACACCAATACAGGCGTCCCGTGGTGGATTTCAGCTTGCAAGCGCCCTGTGAGAATTGCCATAGTTTGTTTTCCATTATTATTAGTGGAAGTGCAGTTTCTGCCTGATGGAGCCTTTTTAAAAACGCAACATAAAAATGCCACGTCTGGCCTTGCCCTTAGTAAAGTGCTATTATTTAAAAGAAAAGCTTAAAAGGTCAGTCCACTCCACTCTAGATTTTCAGGGTATGTTTGTACTGGATACCCAGCACTGACTACATCCACAACAGATGTCATGGATAATATGTACATGGGAATAATGAATGCTGTCCCTTTAAACAAACATACCAATAAGAAATTGTAATGCATTGGGTATGCCACAAAACAGGTTAATATTATGCAATATTTATAAAAAAGTAAGACATGCTTCTCTGGGTTCCCCTGAAATTAGCTGGCTTTGGACTTCTCCTGCCCTACTCTCTCATCATTGTAGGCCATTCCCCTGGTTTTTACATTTTCCCCTGCCAGTAAAACGTGTGAATGTGCATTGAGCAGGGATGTGAGCAGGAGACTAGGGATGGGCGAATTTAACCCGTTTGTTCCGCCAAAAATGTCGCAGACACCCATTAAAGTCTATGGGCCTCAAAAAATTTTTTGTCGCGCGGCGAAATTGTTTTGACACGCGTCTTTTTTTTTGACGCACGCCACCATACAAGTCTATGGGCGTCATTTTTTTGGTGAAAAAATTCGCCCATCCCTACAGGGGACCGTGTTTGAAAGTCGACATCTTAGCTAGTGTCATGTAACATTTTTCCATCTATTGCAATAATTCAGTGAATGCATCATACCTTCATGGAATATGGAATGTATTAATGATTATGTCATAGGAGGCCATTAGTGATGGGCGAATTTGGGGCATTTCACTTCGCCAAAAAAAATTCGGGAAACGGCAAAAAATTAGTGAAACGTCTGTCTTTGGCGAAATTGCGCCAGTGTCAAATAACGGATGCCGGTGTCCTTTTTTTTCTTAAATTCGCCAGCGAATTTTCTCTGCTGAATTTTTGCGGTGGTTTCGTGAATTTATTCCCCGGCGGTGAATCGTGGGAATTCGCAGCAAACTCACGCCTGGTGAATAAATTCACCCATCACTAGAGGCTATAGCACCCTTGATCAAGCAGAGAGTTATAAAAACCTTCTTTAGGGGCCAAATACAATACATGGGCCATTAGGTGGACAGCACTGAATTATAATCAAGAGTGTTACCCTCCTATAGCTGACCTATGAAAGCTTATTGCTGATTGTCTGGTTATACATGTAATTAAGTTTAGTGAAACATTCCCTGAGTCCATGCTGCAGCCAGCACTGTCATGTCGACTGGATTATGTTCTGGAGGACAGGAGTTATTTAAAATACTGGGCAAATTGATTATGTATGCAAATGGATATCTTCATGTTATTGGTATTTCTAGGAATAAAAGGTTTTATATTTCCCCATCATTTATAGTTGACAAAACAGTAACAAGTAACCACCTTGTATTATTAAAACGGTTTATGGATCATATTAAAATTCCATCCCAGCTATAGTTACAACAATATGCTGTTAAAAATCGCATGCTTTAATGGAGCTTGAACTGGATTTTGGCAAATACTCCAATTCATTTTATATGGCCGAATATTGCCATATGTTTAAAAAAAAAAAAAAAGGAATCAAAATCTTGATAATGTTTCACCGCTTTAAAAATTGATCACTGTAGCTCATGATTTACAGGTCTGCCAAGAGCCTAGTGTTCCAGATGGTGAATGATGAAGAATTTGGCAACAGGCGTTTCGACTGGGCAAATCCAGAACCTTTTTCTAAATGAATTCCTTCAGGAGTTAGCCGTCAGATTTCTGCAGCATGGGATATCAAAGTGAATGTCACAACTGTATGAATCCATCTCTCGTATGCGTGGTGCGTGTCTCGATCTCACTGAGAGCACAAGGACTGGACGACTGCAGAGTTACATGATCAAATGTTTAATAAAGAATTAATTTATAAGAATGGCCATTCTG
Organism: Xenopus petersii; assembly: GCA_038501925.1. Taxonomy (NCBI): domain Eukaryota; kingdom Metazoa; phylum Chordata; class Amphibia; order Anura; family Pipidae; genus Xenopus; species Xenopus petersii. The sequence goes on from CM076683.1 coordinate 120,233,565, forward strand.
GGTTATATCTCACTACAGAAGCCAATCAATGCCAATGGGACATGAAAGAGAAAATAAATAATCGGTATAAAAAGTTGAGGACGCAGGTCATCCATTCTACATAGTGAAAGGGTCAAAATTACTAGATATTTGGAATGTTCAGATTTATGTGTGTATGCAGAATTCCCAAGCCAATTGCTCAGGAGGATTTGAATAAAGGCCTGGGGTGCCCTCTCCAACCAACATAAATTTATGTACAACAAACAATATGGAGGTATTGCACATGAAGTTGGCATTGCATTTATCCTGCCATGAGAGATTGGTGAATTGCTAATGTGGTGCCTCTATTCAAAAAAGCTTCCCGTTCTCAGCCTCAAAACTATAGGCCGGTTAGTCTGACGTCAGTGGTAGGAAAGCTTTTTGAAGGGTTAATAAAGGATAAGATACTGGACTTCATAGCAAATCATAATACTATGAGTTTGTGCCAGCATGGTTAATTTACTTAGACGTTGCTAAAGCATTTGATACAGTGCCACACAAAAGGTTACTGGTTAAATTAAGGAATGTTGGCCTGGAACATAGTATTTGTACCTGGATAGAGAACTGGCTAAAAGATAGACTACAAAGAGTGGTGGTAAATGGAACATTTTCGAATTGGACCAGTGTTGTTAGTGGAGTACCGCAGGGCTCTGTACTAGGTCCCTTGCTTTTCAACTTGTTTATTAATGACCTGGAGGTGGGCATTGAAAGTACTGTTTCTATTTTTGCAGATGATACTAAATTGTGCAGAACTATAGGTTCCATGCAGGATGCTGCCACTTTGCAGAGAGATCTGTCTAAATTGGAAAACTGGGCAGCAAACTGGAAAATGAGGTTCAATGTTGATCCACTTTAAAGTTACGAGGAGTAGCTTTTTGCCGCCCCTAGTAACTTGGGGGCAGTTGCTCACCTTGCTTCATGTCAGCATTTCCCTTGCTGGTGTGCTAATGTTTGTGCACGAAAAGGAGAACTAAACTCTAAAAATGAATATGGCTAAAAAAGCCATATTTTATACACTGAACCTATTGCAACAGCCTGAAGTTTCAGCTTGTCAATAGCAGCAATGATCCAGGACTTCAAACTTGTCACAGGGGGTCACCATCTTGGAAAGTGTCTGTGACACTCACATGCTCAGTGGGCTCTGAGCAGCTGTTGAGAAGCTAAGCTTAGGGCTCGTCACTAATTATCCAGCAGAAAATGAGGTTGGTCTGTAATATAAGCTGATGCTACAGGGCTGATTATACAATTATGATGTTAATTGCACTGGTTTCTGTGCTGCCATGTAGTAATTATCTGTATTAATTACTAACCAGCCTTATATTGTGACATTTCTATTCTATGTGTACTGTATATTGTGAGTGGGTCCCTAAGCTCGGTAAGTGACAGTAACACAGAGCATGTGCAGTGAATAAGCAGAAAAGAAGATGGGGAGCTACTGGGGCATCTTTGGAGACACAGATCTTTACTGCTAAAGGGCTGTGGTTGCCTTGGGCTGGTACAGAAGCACAAAACCAAATGTACAATATTTCTAGCTACTTCTTTAATTAGGCTTTAGTTCACCTTTAAAAACAAAATTTATTTGTTGAACATTTCTTTGAGGTGGGGAAGAAGCAATTTGGTGTACAACACATAGGATCTTATCAAATTTTCTCATCACGGAATCTCATCAGCATAAGGTGGATATATGAATGTATCGCAGCAGCTGAAAAATGCCACAGTGAATCTCTTTGCAACACAAAAGCCCTCCTTTATACACGGTAACTGTAATCCTTTTGGCTAGTAACAGTAAGGAACTACAAGAGGCAAGAGTGCTCCCAGTACGCCCATTGCATTCGGGTCGTTTTCAAACTGTGACATGTTAAGCAGTCTTAAGGCTCTTACCAATGTTCTTGCAAATCCATCGTAACACGAGTGGAATGACAACCTTCTCAGAAACACTTAGTGCCTTAATTATTTGGCAGAATATGCAAAGGGCAAAACATGTAAGGAAACAGAATGTAATAACATAGCTGGGATTCTTGGTATCTCTTGCTTTATGGCAGAGATATTCCAACACACAACTTACTTGGCAGTCAGAGGGCTCTAATACTGGCTTGGCGAATGGATTGAAAAACATTTGGCTCACTGCTGCTTATAAAAAATTAATCTGATGATCAAGAAAGGTATAAATGTTCCTTTTATTGTTACCGAATGCTATTAACCCATTCAGTAGCAGGACATGATCCAAGAACAGCTAGGAACGTTAGTCTGTGACTAAACTAGATTCTCAACATTCCTGCTAAAAAGTAGCCCACTGAACATCTCCTGAACTTTTGCAGTCAAAGGCATCCTTCCTCTATAATTATTATACAATGATAAAGTTCTTATTTTAAGATCAGGAATATTGTATTCATTATTTCAGTGTTCCTTAAAGGGCATGTAAAGGCAAAAAAATAAAATCCCATTTTTACTTTCTCTAATGAAAAAGAAACCTATCTCCAATATACTTTAATTAACAAATCTGTACAGTTTTTATAAGAAACCTGACTGTATGCAGTGAAATTCTCCCTTCATTTACTGCTGTGGATAAGAATTGTCAGATGGTCCCTAACTGCTGAGCAGGGAAACAATCATACTTATGAACAGCAGGGGGAGCCCCCGCCTTACTTCCCAGCCATGCAGAACTCAAGCAGCTTTGTTTATGATGATCCCTAAGCAGCCCAGACCACACTGAGCATGTGCACAGTCTTAGTCTTGCAAAGATGTTTAACAAAGTTACAAGATGGTGACCCCCTGTAGCCAACTTTGAAAGCATAAATTATTTGTTTGATTAGGCTTGTGGTACAGTAAGTTCATGTTTATATTTAGTATACAAAATACAGCATTTCTAACCTTATTCTATTTTAGACTTTACATGCCCTTCAAATTGGCTTACCGGTCTAAGTTGCTATATTTTATGTTTAGAATTTTGAACATTATAAGGTTTAGGACTGGACATGATGGTTGTAAGATACAAATTTGACTAAATTACAGGAGCCAGGAAGTAGGAAATACAATTATAAGCTCAAAGAAAGGAAAACTGCCAAGTGTTGTTCTTCAGTAATCCATACTAGGTCCTGTTCTAATATATATATTAAATATTGAAGAAAATTATATATATATATATATATATATATATATATATATATATATATATATATATATATATATATATATATAGATATATATAGATATATATATATATATATAGATATATATATATATTTAGATATATATATAATTTTCTTCAATCTTTAATTTAATAGGATAATCATGCACTGATTTGCGGTGAGGCCAAGGGCCTGAGCCTATGGCGGCATAAATGAAGGGCCGGCCAGCTGCAGGGGTAATTGGCTCAATTTTGGAGCACGAAAATATGTGCATGCGCTCAATCGTGTGGGAGGGAGGGGGCTGGCCTCCAGGTACCATCAGGTGCCATCAGGGGAAATGCACGCCTGAAGAAAATAATGCATCTAGTGCACAAAAATCCAAAATTAAATATAGAGACAGTGGCAATTTAAGTGAAGTGGTAGGCTGCATAAGAAGTACTTGTTATAGATGAAATTTATATTCCCAGGTTATAACTAATGAGTTATCACATTAATATGAGCCACAACAAGATCTTAAATATTGCCTTCAGTTTATAGGGCCAGTGTACAGAAAAATGAATAAAATAGAATCAGAGCAGAGGAAGGCAACCAAGATGATTTGTGAAATTAATAACCATAATAACCTTAACATGTACAGCTTAGGGGAGAGAAGGGACATGCTAAAACATTCGGATGTATCATGGCAAGCAGTTTCAGAAAACCATGGCTAGAACTAGCGGACACAACATGAAGTTGGAGGGAGGAACCCTGAAAGTTAACATAAGGAAATACTTCTTTACTATTACTTCTTTGCTAATGCCTGCCTCATAATTCTCTTAAGCAAAATTCCTTACTTGCTGCACTGAACAACTGCTATAGCCATTTTATTGCTACATCTGGCTCTACAGTATTTTAATTGGCTGCCTATGCCTCATTTTTTTGTACATATCCCATAACGCTAATACTGAATATATATGCAAAGTGAGGGAAAATGATGGGCTGGTCTCCTTTGAATGCCCAACGCCCATATCTCATAGAAACCAAGCAATACTTTTGTTGCATAGACCCAACATATTAGTTCTGTCGATATACGCACATTGGCATGGCGTGTTCTCAAAGGCTCACACCCACACATTTGTGTTTTCCAGACTACCTATTAATTCAGCAAAAAATCTTTTATCAGGTGCCCACTAGAGCATGTGCTGTCAATTTTCCACCGGCTGGCAACTTTCAGCCTTTCAACTGCCAATATACCAGAGCTAAAACACACCCCTATTACCTTAAATAGGTGTTCCATCTTTTAGCCCATAACTGGTAATAAAAATCTGGATGATCAAACCTAGTTCAGAAAGGACATTTGAGCCAAATACACTTCTTTATCAATAGAAAGAGGAACCCACATTTCTGGATTTCCGTATACAAGGAGGAAGTTCACCCCAAAACAATCTCAGTCTCCCACAGGTTGCATATCATACTGACACTCACATATTCTCAGAAATGCTGTTCTATACAACCCTATACTTAATGCAATATGACACCGGCGACAATTCCGACGCCTGCAACATTTGGCACACATTAAAGTCAACGGGCATCCGTTAATTGACGCTGGTGGCGGAATCGATGCCGGAGGCGGAATTGTCACCGACGTCAAAAAAAAGAGTGAATTTGCGCCTGCTGAATAAATTCACAAAAACAACAGATCTGTCAAAATCACCCCCTGCCATTTGTTTGAAGATTTACTTGATTTTGGCCCCCTCCCCCAGTTTCTTGTCATCCTACCTTGTTCTCCAGAATTGAAAGTATGCTCTAATTTTTTTTTTTGCACAGGTTCTCTTTAAAGGAAAACTATACCCCCCAAACAATGTTGGTCTCTATAAAAAGATATTGCATAAAACAACTCAAATGTAATACCCTGCTTCATGTAAATTAACCATTTTCATAATAATATACTTTCTAGTAGTATGTGCCATTGGGTAATCATAAATAGAAAAACTGCCATTTTAAAAAAGAAGGGCCGCCCCCTGGGATCGTACGATTCACTGTGCACACAAACATACCAGCAAACCATACTTGTTAGGTCACATGAGCCAATTAACAGACAGAGTTCTGTCTTTTGCTTCAACACTTCTTACTGTTACAGTTAGAGCTGCAGTATTTCTGGTCAGGTGATCTTTGAGGCAGCACACAGACCATCACGAATGGTGGTTCAAAGCAAGAGATGTAAAAGTGCCTATGAGTAAGTGCCCCAGTAGGCACGAAACGCGTTAGGTCTTGTCTCTTACGTCCTTATAAATTTTTCAATTTTTAACTGATTGATTTATTATTGTTGGAGGTACTCACATCTCTTTTTTGAAATGTTGTCTTGGACTTGCACCCTGGGACTGGGGTGAACTGTGAGTATATCCTTCAAGATTTACTTAATATTTTCTTTTGAATTATTAATCATTCTTGAGTAGTACCCATTTATATTTTTTGGCATTGGCACAAACCCTACCATTATAAAGAGATGTAAAAGGGCAAGATTTACTTGACCAGTTTGGTAAGATTCTTTAATATGCCACTTCATATGATGTAAACTATCTGTTGCTTAAGTGTTCATTTTGAATGTATAGTTTTCCTTTAAATTACAGCCACGAATGCGCAGTAAAACATTCAGGACAGCATTTGGAGTGCGTGCGCATGCACAGGTAGAAATCGGCAGCTTCAGGGAGCAATCTATGCATGTGAGTGACATCACTTCTGGAGAAGTGTGGTCACTTATGGAGAAGTATGATGTCACTTCTGGGGAAGTGTTACATCACGTCCGGGTCTCAGAAACTGGGTTTCCTGAGGTATCCACTGACAGCTCTGTAATAATGCAGTAAAAAGTACAAAGGATGCTCAGGTCTAGCAACCCATAGCAAACAGCTGGATATTTGCTTTTCAACAACTGATCAGTAAAGGCTACCTGCTGATTGGTTATTATGGGTTGCTAAAACAGTAGAAAATGTTGTACTTTTATCATATTATTCTTTTAGTGTGGTTTATGTTTAAATTATAGAGTAAAAGATATCCCCCTAAGTTCTAGTTGCATGTGTTACTGTATTTACTTCCAGCAACCCCTGATATAAAGTCTGTTTCGCACATTAGATAAGAATTTTAAATTAGAGTAACAGAACAAAGAAGTTGAATCTGCCTCATGTAATCTCAGATCAGACAAATTTGCCTTATATTTATATTACTTTATAACCTGCATTAGCTACAAGCATCACAACTGGAAATAAAAGCACAGTTCTTTGCCAGCAATAGGGTTCAAAAACATTATATTCTACCCCCCCATCTAAAATAGATAAAGAAATGAATGACTATAAATGCGTCCAATGAGCGGGTATTAGGTTTTATCTGCTATCCCTTTTTCTCTTTTTCATTGCTTCCCGGCCCATACGGAATCCATTTAATACAAACTGTTTTCTCAGCATTTCTGCACTAGGCATCACAGACATATAGGCACGGATATCTTTCTGCTAATGATTACAAAACTGGCAGCTCGTTTTACTGTTTTACAAAGAATGAAGGTTGTTTTTGCCTCTAGTGCTTATTTCTTACCAGGCAGGTGTGCAGCAATAATTCCTAATTTTTGGAACAATCAGAATCTCCTTCTGGTGATTTATGGCTGGGAATAGGGTTAAAAGGCAATCGAAAGGAACGTGAGAAAGAGAAAAATCAAAAACAGAAGTCAACGAGGCCAAGTAATATGAAGGATGAATAAAACCTATAGACAGAAATGCCTTGTGATAGTGTTCTGTATGCAGGAGATGGCTTGGGTATGCTTTATATATATGGATCTAAGCCAACAGTGTCTTATCTGATTGTCCTCCCTCATTGTGAACTAAACCTTCCTGCATTTACAATCAACCAAATATATCTCCACCATTGTCTCGATGTCTGCTTCTTCTCCTGCCATATACTGATACTGCGTGCAAGCACTGTAATGGCAGTGGTTGGCAGCAAGCAATGTGCTTTTATTGGATGTAAAGTTCAAAGCAGCAGGCTTAAAGGCAGTGTCGGACTGGGACACCAGGGGCCCACCAAAAACCCTTAGACCCAGTGGCGGGCCAAGCCAACTAGGCGCCCTAGGCGACCCGGGTGGCCACCGCGCTCCCCTCCATGCATGCGCACATGCGCACAACGCCGGAGGGGAGAGTGTTACAGCGCTGGAGGCAGAGCAAAGCGACCGAAGGGAGTGGTGAGAGGCGGGGAAAGTGACTGAGGGGAGGTGAGGGAGGCGGGGAAAGTGACTGGGGAGATGGGGTAAATCGCTTGAGGGGAGTGAGGCGGGGAGGAGCGCTGGAGGAGTGGGAGGAGCAGCGAACATGGACTAGGGGTAGGCAAAAGTCAGGTACCTGCCCAGCGCCCCCCTTTAGTTGTGCCCTAGGCAAGTGCCTCTTCTGCCTACCCCTAGTTCCGGCCCTGCTTAGACCAGGGGCCCACTCAAAAACATTTAGACCAGGGGCCCACTCTAAGTATTATTTTCTTCCTCACTCAACCTCTATTCTCCTATTCTCTTTTCTTTACATACTATAACCTAATATTCCATCTATTTAGCCTCTTTATTCTCATAGAAATAGGCAAAGACCATGAAATAGGCCAAATGTTTAGAAGCAGGAGGGCCCACTGACACCTGGGCCCACCGGGAAGTTTCCTGGTGTCTCAGTGGGCCAGTCCGACACTGCTTAAAGGGCATGTAAAGGCAAAAAAATAAAATCCCATTTTTACTTTCTTTAATGAAAAAGAAACCCATCTCCAATATACTTTAATTAAAAAATGTGTACTGTGTTTATAAGAAACCTGACTGTATGCAGTGAAATTCTCCCTTCATTTACTGCTGTGGATAGGAATTGTCAGATGGTCCCTAACTGCCGAGCAGCGAAACAATCATACTTATGAACAGCAGGGGGAGCCCCCACCTTACTTCCCAGCCATGCAAAACTCAAGCAGCTTTGTTTGTGACGATCAGTAAGCAGCCCAGACCACACTGAGCATGTGCACAGTCTTAGTCTTGCAAAGATGTTTAACAAAGTTACAAGATGGTGACCCCCTGTAGCCAACTTTGAAAGCATAAATTATTTGTTTGATTAGGCTTGTGGTGCAGTAAGTTCATATTTATATTTAGTATACAAAATACAGTATTTCTAGCCTTATTCTATTTTAGAGTTTACATGCCCTTTAACCCCTGCATCAATCAGTAATTTGTATTGTAATGTATACATCTGTTGTACAGTGCTGCAGAATATGCATAAATACAAGTATGGGACCTGTTACCCAGAATGCGTGGGACTTGAGGTTTTACGAATAACGTATCTTTCTGTAATTTGGATATTCATACCTTAAGTCTAATATAAAATCATAGAAACATTAAATAAACCCAATAGGTTGGATGTGCCTCCAATAAGGATTAATTATATCTTAGTTGGGATCAAGTACAAGCTACTGTTTTATTATTACAGAGAAAAAGGAAACCATTTTTAAAAATGTGTCTCTTAGAATGAAGTCTATGGAAGAAGGTCTTTCCATAATTCAGAGCCTCCTGAATAACAGGTTTGTGGAATAATGGATACTATAATATTGCACCATAAGTTCAAACGTAGTTAAATACTTCCATCAAGTTCAACCCCTCCAAAAGAAACCCAGTATCCATACATACACATACTGACCCCTACATATCCTCACATAAACAATATATACCCATACCTATACTAATTATAGATTTAAGTATCGCAATAGCATTTGATTCATCCAAGCCATTCTTATAGTCATTAACTGAATCAGCATCACAACATCACCCGGCAGTGCATTCCACAACCTCACTGTCCTGACTGTGAAGAACCCCCTACGTTGCTTCAAATGAAAGTTCTTTTCTTCTAGTCTAAAGGGGAGGCCTCTGGTACAGTGATCCACTTTATGGGTAAAAAGGTCCCCTGCTTTTTGTCTATAATGTCCTCTAATGTACTTGTAAACTGTAATCATGTCCCCTCGCAAGTGCCTTTTTCCCAGAGAAAACAACCCCTACCTTGACAGTCTACCCTCATAATTTAAGTCTTCCCTCCCTCTAACCAGTTTAGTTGCACTTAGTCTCTACACTCTCTCCAGCTTATTTATATCCCTCTTTAAGGAGAATTAAACCCCCTTGCTAATAAAAACCCCTATCCCCTACCCTCCATAGTCCCCCCTACCTGCTCCCCCCCACACAGGTAAATGCCCCAAAGCTGGTAATTACCCCTCATTGCAGAGTCAGCGCAGCAGAGCTCATGGGCGCCATCTTCCAGCGCTTCGGTAATCCTTGAGTCTTCTTCCGGCACATATGTTAATTTTCATCACTTTCGGCACATGTGCAGTTGTAGCGAACCGTAAAACTGCTGCAACTGCGCATGCTTACTTACTGAAGATTACCGAAGTGCTGAAGATGGCCCCCATGAGCTGTGCTGCAACGAGGGGTAATTACCATCTTAGGGGCATTTACTTGTGTTAACACCAGTGCGGGGGGGGAGCAGGGAGGGGGGACTATAGAGGATAGAGGTTTTTTTATTAGCAAGGGGGGTTTAGTTATCCTACAAGAAATGGAGCCCAAAAAGTCTAAGCAAAGGCCACAAACTAAGACAAGAACTAGCAAAATAATCAGCTGTAATAGTGCCATGTATAAAATAGTGCGGTGGCTGACATTCACAAAATAATTTTTCAAAGTACAGTCGTTCCAACATCTACCATCTTTTTAAAAGTTGGTTACAAATTCTCAGCTTTCAGCTTATAGGTGTGTGTAAAAATGATCGACCCTAAATGTCAATTGTGCGTTTATACTGTATACAAGAATAATGGCCAGTCTGGCATTCGCCGCACCTTATGGCCCCTGTGCAACATCACAGATCAGACATGCCTAAAGGTGAAACTATTAACTATCACCCACTCTGGCACTGTGTGAGGCAAGCAGGTTACTGGGCCCAAGATTACATGATGGCAGTTGTTCAGATTCTAGAAATTTTTTTAGGGCCCTTTTTCAATGAGAATTGTTTCCTTATTTTAGGGAAAAAGCATAGCATAAAAGCTTGCAGTACAGTACATGCTAGAGTTTCAGTCTATAACCAGCTATGCTTATTTAAACATCTGTGTCACTTTATGCATCCTGGATAATTTATATAGGACCTATTCCATCTAAATACAATATTAAAACAAGATGAGATTACATTTCAACCTCTATGTGCCACCTGCAGGTGCAAAGACTCATGGTGTTTGTTAGAAGAGAAAGCAGTAAGGTGGCAGCAGGCATTAATCTTGTTTTCCTGAATGCCAGAAGTTCAGGAAATCAGTGTGCTGGAAGAGAAATATTTAAGGAAAGCAAAGGAACTGCAGGGCATTTGTGAAAAAATGGACTCCATTTTGTATTAGTCATTCAATAAAGATTCTTTGTGTTTATGCGACAGGTTCTTGCCAAAGGCACTGCTGCCAGGTCCAGGTCCTAATCAAATGTCTGCATGCATAAGCAATTTTCATCTAGGACTTAATATTATTCATCATGGAAGTAATCAGTTTAAGCCCATCTTATTTACATTGTTGATATTTACTTTACATTGCTTTCTCTGAATACCTGATCAATAGAAGATCAGCTGGATGTTTTTGCTTATTTGTTGTCATTTGGGTTTTCCTCCCCACTGTGGTCCCTAAAGACCAAAGCCTAATTGTTTCTTAAATGAGATGTTAAGCTGCCATCAACTTTGGCTTGTAGGTCATTCAACACATTTATGGTCCTTAAGGAGGAGGGCTCTTCCTGCCATCTGGGTTGAGTTTGTTTTCATTTACGTTCCATTAACTGAGCCAGCTTAGGCTACCTGTGTTAGGCGATTTAAATTGATTCCATGATAATTTGGTAATCGATACAAAATGTCAATGTTTTAAGGTTCAATTATTAAGCAGGATACCAGCAAATCAATTTGTCAAGTAAGAGTGGTGGCAATAGAAGAAAGCGAATACCTTGTCTAATATTAAAGTTCATACAAGAAATAAAAAAGTATCTAAAAATTACATGTCTACATTTTCACCTGCACACACATACCAGTGCTATTCCTACTAGAAGTTACAAACATATATAACATTTAGATATTAGCTTGATGGCAAAGATGTAAAATACTTTATAATGGTCTCATGCCAAGTGGCAAATCTGACTTCGGAATTTGTCTCCTTCCTGGTTCCTTTCAAACAGCAATGGCTGGAGAACCCTAAACAGTCTTCCTCTTTGAAGCCAGAATAAACCCATTAAAATGTTACCTTTTGATCAATAACTCACAAATCTCATCAACTTGCTCTTTGAACCTCATAACGTAATGTAACCGAGTTGGCTTTAGCACGGCACTGCAGCTCTCACCGGCAGCAGAAACTTCCAATAAAATAGCCATCAAATTATTTCATACCGACACATGATACAGGAAGTAATATGATTGTCATGGAGGAGAACGTGAATTGTTTACTGCTAAAGAAGTATTTCATTTTTATAACATCTGTTGAAGTTCAGTAGGAAAGGCTCTGCAACACGACGGATCCACATCTGAGAAACAGACAAGGTCTGTTCCTCAGGAACAATTGCTTACACAGTTACCAGGCCGAGGTTGCTGTCACTTCTCTCACTCTGTACCATTTGTGTGCGTGTGCTTTCAAGTCTGGCAACAGTGCCAAATCCATTTAATGTCATGTACTCTTTTATTGTGATCTTGATTACTTCTATGTACCAGCCTTACTGCCCTCATGATCAATGTGGTTTAAATCACAATGTGACATAAACCAGACCACAAAATTTCACAGAAAATCAGTAAACTGATTTTTTTCCCCTAAGAGCTTTGATTTTTTTTTCACAGCTTTGATCCCAGTAGCGTCAACAGAGTTGTGTTTCAGATGCTTCGATTTAAGTAAAACTAGGCACTTTTCATTTTTTCATGTAATAAAGCCAAAGAATTATACAATAACCATAACAAGGTGTCCTTGTCCAACAGCTCATTTGAAGTAGGAATCGATAGGAAGTAACCCAATCTGTCCCCTCACTTTCTTGCACGCAAATGGAAACATTAAACGTCAATAATCCATGCAAGTCTCTTCCATTTGGGGTTTTGGCCAATCCAACAACCCAATTGTCTCATTGTTACCCAAAGAATTTATAGAATTTAGAAAAACAAAATATATGAAGTTTAGAAACAGCATCACAGAGTTCTTCAACTAGAACTTTAACTCAAATGGACAAAGTCATGGAACTTACTATATGGATATTAACATGAATTAAGTTTTTTATGCTGTTCAGTAAAAAAACTACAAGTAAATGCAATTTGAAAGGCAAAATATATTTCTTCTCTTGTATTTGTGTGTGTGCTGTGAGTTGTAAATATAGACTCAACAAATTGTGGTGGGTTTTGAAGTCCAAGCCAACATTCTTAATTTTACAAGACAGCCAACAATTGTCCAAATAGTGAAGCAGACCTTTAATTTCCATAATTCTCTGGGTGACACAGAGTTATTTTCTCCAAGCTCCCTACTGATTTACAGGTGAAGATATTGCTAGTTAGTAAAGGCTTGGCATAGAAACAGAATCTACATGCTTCACTGGTGGTCACACCAGATGATATTTTTCATAATGTGAATTAATTCATCATATAAAGACAGCAGGTTAGGAAAACATTACATGGAACACTTAACTGTTGCTTAAAAATCTGTACACTTGGTACGAAAGTCCACAGGTATGATACGCCAGAGGGCCCAGGATGATCGGCGTTATATAATAACTATAATAGTTTAATAGTTATATAATAGTTTGAGGGCTGTGTTTGGACCTCTGTGATTTTAACAACGAGGCTACGAAAAAGAATATTAAAAGAAAGTTGGAACATATTAACTTATTGATTACCGTATATACTCGAGTATAAGCCGTGTTTTTCAGCCCCCAAAATATGCTGAAAAACTCTACCTTGGCTTATACTCGGGTCAAGCGCAAAAACGGTCGCCGGCGCCTAAGAACATTCGCCGGTGCCTTAGAATAGTAGCTGGCGCCTAAGAATATTCGCCGGCACCTTAGAATAGTAGCCGGCGCTAAGAATATTCGCCGGCGCCTTAGAATAGTAGCCGGCGCCTAAGAATAGTCATCCAAAAACGAGATTGAAACTTACCAGAAGCTGCTGCATTTCTCACCCTCGGCTTATACTCGAGTCAATAAGCTTTCCCAGTTTTTGGAGGTAAAATTAGGTACCTCGGCTTATACTCGGGATGGCTTATACTCGAGTATATACGGTAATATATTTTCTTCTGCTTAGAGGTTTGTCAGCCTGTGGTGCCAGTGTCCATCCTAACTACAAATATTCTTTTTTAACCAATAAAACAATGTATTGGATGAAATGGTATATTTTTGCAACATATGGATACATGCACCTTGGTGTCTTCCACCACTACTTGTACTGCCTATCTACCATCTTGTTCTAAAACCAAGAGTAATAATATGAAGTTGATTGTTCTGATACTCAGCCTTTACTCTACTTAATCCTCCAACAAGGTATAAAGAGAATGCCTCTAAGTTGAGGCTAACAAGTAAAAGGGGTTTGAGGTTAGCAATTATAATCACATGGGAGGGTAACTAACAAATATATGCCCCCAATAATTAACCCTCTACATAAACAAAATAGTATGTGAAATGGATACAGTTAAGCACAGCTGTCATTTTGCTCTGCTGGATATAACATAGGGGAAAAAGAATTGTCAGAAATCAATGCTGCTTTTTTCTTCAAACATAAGCTTAAGGGATAAGTTAGGCAATGTTTTTTGGTTGCATTTAAAGTATTTGCAGACAGCGATGAATCATTTTGAAATATTTCCAACTGGGGCAATTTAGTGGATCAATTTGAATATCCTCAAGGTTCAAAAGAATTGCTAACAGATACTTTGAGATGAACAGTAGCCTGCAGTATTTTTTCACTGTAGCTAGAGCAGTACTGCAGGTCCTAGCATAAAATTGTGCTACAATATAGCATACAAAGCAGTGATAAAACAGGCACCTCTCTATATTGAACAACATGGGTGACTGTCCTACAATGGTCCAGTGATGACCCTGATCTCAAGTCATATAGAACATTCTCATGTTACACCTGATACTGCTGCAAAGTTCTCGCTATCAAATATTACCATGTGATGTCTGGCAAATAGGTGAGTCCATATACTGTAGGCTGCAATTCAGGATATCCTGGAAGCCTTCTTGCTAAGCCTTGACAAAGAGCCAGAGATGGCTCGAAACGTTGCTACGATTGGTCTGTGCCATGTTTGAATAAAGGCCTTTTTATCATATCAAGAAGGTGCTGTTCGTGTTTTATACTGAAGCCTTCTTGCTATACCATCTCTAGCTCAGCTCAAAATGCACATTAGCCTACAAGGGACTCACATACTGTACAGCATATGCATCAACTGGGATTACAAAATGTGCATGCTAAATCATATTTATTAATGCAGGAGCATAGAGGGCTCAGTGGGGTTATGACTGATGTGACATTTCAGTATGTGTATACAAAAAATTATCTCCCCCAAGGGGGTTGATCATATTACTTATAATTTTCCAATTTAAAAAATAAAAAAAGTTATTTATTTACCAAAAGACCTCAGACCTACCCCCAGAAATCAATTGTCTTTCCTCATCTTTAGGAAAGAAGACTCTGATGACACTTGTACTGATGTAAATTAGAAGCAAATTTCGGGAGATCAGGGCATGAGATTGCATAGGTTGCCCAAGTGTCATCCACTTCTCCTACTGTATCTAACCTCAAAAATACTGGAGATTGCATTGAGCAATGGGAAAAAGAGGACAATGTCAAAGGCCTGTGATGAAACAAGGATCTCATGAAGGAAATGCGGCAATGCATCTGCTGGGCCTTCAGAAAATTTCTGAAAGCTTTGAGGACTCTGTTCACTCCTGGAGGTCAATTTATGGCGGACATTTCTGGTGACAGCCTTGAAATCCATGCTGCTGATGAGAGCTCTCTAACAGCTTACCTAATGTCGGTTTTGAAAGCAAATGGCAATCTAGAGATTTCTAAGTAAATTGCCATTAAATGTAAACAAGACATTTAGGGGGTTATTTACTAAACTCGAATGCAAAAATCATGAAAATTGTGTGATTTTTTTTTATAAAACCGATTTTTCACAAATTTTTCGGAATTTATTAAACCCCAAGGATGGAAATGTCAGAATCAGAAAATCCGGCATCTCAGACCTTTCGAGGTTGCATATAAGTCAATGGGAGAACTCCTAATGATTTTTTATTGCGCTGGGTTTCGTGCAATAATAATCAGTTTTCAGGGAAAAATATGAGTTTTCGGTGAAAAATTCGAAAAATTCGGGAACATCAGATAAAAAATCTGAAAGAAAACATGAAAATCAGTTTTTTTCCTGCAAAGCAAATGTTTGGGAAAATGTAATAATAAATACCCTGAGTGGATTTGACCGGAGTTTATAGCAGAAAATGTTGAGATGAATTCGGACTTTGAGAAATAACCCCCTAACTTTTTGCACAATGGGTCTCCATTGTCCCATTTTGCTGAAAAATTTGTGAATTTCCTGACGTTAGCAAAACGACAAAAATATTTGCAAACTCAAATTTTTTGACACCCGCGTCAATTCTGATGATCGAGTCAATTTTGACGCCAACGTTAAAGTCAATGGGCGTCCGAATAATGTTGACGCACAAAGGTTTTGACGTGAGTGACTTTTCTGACGCGCATCCAAAATTTTTTGATGTCTGCAAATTTTCAGCAACTAATTTTCATGGCAGTTTCACTACTTTGCAGCGAATTTGTGCCTGCCGAATTTATTAACCCATCACTATACTCCGGATAATGGGTACAGTACCTGTCACATCAAAGAATGTAGAAGTACCATATTTTTTACGTTACTGTCCTTTTAAAAACCAGAATTCCCTTTTTTTTGGCAATTGATAACACAGAAGAAGGGATCATTGCTTTCATGGATCTGTTCCCAGCACTACATTAAACAGAACAATACAGTTACCACAGATCCCAGTAGGAGCCTTCATCCTCCCCAGTACTTAGGCTGAAGTGCTACAGAACTTGATTCCAGTCTGGCAAGGTCACTGGGCACATTTCATGCACAATTCCAAGGTTTGCGTTAAATGAGTCCCATCTGAATATTCTTACTTTACAGCACCAGATTATGTACATTGCATTGAAATACCTGTTATTCAAATAAAACATTCATGTACATGGGAATGGCACCATACTGGTATATGTATATTGTTTGATTTCATTCATGCCTGAAATAACTTCTTTCAACGTTATCCCTTACACTCACAGGGGTGTATTCATTTTTTTTGATTTGCATTATACATACATACAAGTAAAAATGAATAAATAGAGCAAAGACAATAAGAAAAAGAGGCTGAAAGAGCCAATTCCACCAGAGAACATCATCGAGGAGCCGGTGTCGGCCATAACTAAACAGTTAGCTCATGGTTAGAAAATATGGGAAACAATAATAATCAATGATTGGGATTTTATTATACTCTGTAGAGATTAAATCACACAAGAGTCTTTATAAACATGACAAGATCCTTCATTATTACACATCAAATACGCTATATTTCATAGTATGGTTTATTTGCCTGTTGAAGGGGATCTAACCCCAAATAATGAACTGATGATGGAGCTCAGGGGAAAGTTGTAACCAAACCAAGAGATGTGCAAGTGCAACTCTTACTAAATGTATAAATAGAAATATATATTATTTAGTGGGGAAATACATGAGAGATAATTATTATTAATATTCATTATTATTATTAATAAACAAGGCGAGGGGCTGATATCTTTCCATTAAGTAGTGTTGTCAATTTACAACTAGCCAGGGTCGGACTGGATCCTTGAGGGCCCACAGGGGCTGCAAAACATGGGCCCTCTTGTCAGTCCACCTCCTACCCTTGAAACTGTCAGTACCGGCAAGCTCATGCATGAAACCGCGGCACGCATGCACAAAAGACTGTAGGCGTGCATGCGCAGAAGACACGCCGCACAAACGCTGACACAGCAAATATCTCTATGGGGCAGCAAATGGAGCAGTTCTGAGCTGGCGTGGGCCCATTAGGGCCAGAGCCTACCGGGTTTTTTTCTGATATCCCATCAGCCCAGTCCAACCCTGCTGCTAGCACCAGTAGCTTAACTTGATATTACTGGGCCCCACAGCAAATTATTTTTCAGGCCCCCAAAATGTCTAGAGGTTGACCTGCTGTACCAATATTTATTGACATTGTATATGAATGAGGGCCTCATGGTGTCCCTATACCTCCTGGGCCCCCCTGCAGCTGGAGAATCTGTTTGCTCTATAATTACATCCCTGACTACAGAAGCCCGTAATAAACTGTTTCACCAGAAGGGTTTACAGAGTAGAAGGAAGTCATAGCTGAAGGATCTAACATGCTAATGGAGACCACATTATCAGAAAGAAAAATTACTGAAGGGGTCCTGCTTGCTGATGGGTTGAACCAATATGGTGTGTCTGTTCAGCTTGTCAGTACATGATAGGAAGACACCTCCATATCGCCTCAGACACCCCAGTCTTCAGCACTTAGGAATCACATTATCTGCAAATCAGAATCACAAGAAGAGCTGATTCTAGAAATATAGGGTGAAGTCAAGAGTAAAATGCATGTCAGCTTAGAATCAATGAGTACATGTAAAATCTGTACATAGGTTGCAGGCGGTGAGAAAATATAATAACTGCGGCATGAAGACAGAATGAAGAGAAACAGATGTCAAGAGAGGAATAGTAAAGATAAACTTGATTACAGTACAGAATTTTTAATTCATTATATTTAGAAAACTTCTTATTTCAGTATGCTGAAGCTTGTATTACATTTTAATTTTCGTCATAGTTCCCCTTTAAAGGGACAGTTAACATTAAAAGAAGCACATGCATGATCATTATCAACACTAGGCATAATTTCTAGAACATGTCATAATTATGTGTTTTTAATGCCCCTTTATCGTGCGGCACTGCACAATAGCAGAAGGCCTAGTACAGGTATAGGATCCATTATACGGATACCCATTATCCAGAAAGCTCCAAATTACAGGAAGGCAGTGAACGTCGAAAAATGAGTGAAACGTGAATTTTGACGTCCGCATCAATTTTGATGATTAAAGTCAATGGGCGTCCGAATAATGTTAACACGCAGCCGTTTTGACACGAGCGACATTTCTGACACGTGTCCAAAATTTTTTAATACCGGCGAATTTTCGCGGCAGTTTCGCAAATTTATTTGCCAGTGACGAAATGTGGAAATTCGCCGCAAATTAGCGCCTGACGAATTTATTCGCCCATCACTACAGGAAGGCCATCTCCCATAAACTCTGATTTCAGCAAATAATACAATTATCTCTTTTTTAAATAGTTACCTTTTTCTCTCTAATAATCAAACTGTACCTTGTACTCCCAACTAAGATATATTGAATCCCTATTTAAGACAGAAGACTTTTATTGGGTTTAATTCATGTTTAAATAATTATTAGTAGGCTTAAGATATGGAGATCCCAATCACGGAAATACCCCTTATCTTGAAAATTTCAGGTCCCGAGTATTCTGGATAATAGATCCCACACCTGTATTTTAATTCCAAGATACATGTAACTTCTAGTAACTCTCTAATTCGCTGCACATGGGACTCATTTCTTGACTACTATGTGTATTACTTGCCCTTCAAAACCAGAAATGAATATATTGGCAAAAAACTGATTTCTTCAGGGGAGTGCTGTATTATAATAACTCTATCATGACAGTCAGGGTCATATCTTGGCTAGGCCACAATGATAAAGCTAAATAAGCCGATTCTACATAAGAGTGTATGCTTTAAAGCCCCAGATGCAGAGAGAATGCTGGAGAGCATTCCAGCAATTATTTCATGCTTTTACAGAAAAGTGATACTTGCACGTATCATATATTAAGGGGCAGATTCACTAAGGGTCGAATTTCGAAGTTAAAAATACTTCGAAATTCGACCCTCGAATTGAAATCCTTCGACTTCGAATATCGAAGTCGAAGGATTTAGCGCTAAACATTCGATCGAACGATCGAAGGATTTTTCGTTCGATCGAACGATTAAATCCTTCGAATCGATCGATTCGAAGGATTTTAATCAAACGATCGAAGGAAAATCCTTCGATCAAAAAAAGCTGAGCAAGCCTATGGGGACCTTCCCCATAGGCTAACATTGACTTCGGTAGGTTTTATCTGCCGAAGTAGGGGGTCGAAGTTTTTTTTAAAGGGTAAGTACTTCGACTATCGAATGGTCGAATAGTCAAACGATTTTTACTTCGAATCGTTCGATTTCGTTCGACTTCGATCGAATTCGATCGAATTTAACCAATTCGATGGTCGAAGTACCCAAAAAAAACTTCGAAATTCGAAGTTTTTTTTATTCTAACCCTTCACCCGAATTTAGTGAATCGGCCCCCTAGTCTTCTGTGAAACACACACATATGGCCGTAGAAATGGCAAGTTTTATTATTGAACTGAAGAAAAGAATATAGTTTTGCAATGATGTTATCAGGAGCCTAGACGGCCATTTATAAAAATGTGACTTGTTGGTTCTGTGCCTGCGCCATGAACAAAGGAGGCTCACTATTCCATATCATTCACTAGCCAGACTCGTGCAACCTGGTTATAGCAAGACTGTGGAACAATTGCTGTATATATGAAACAATTAAAGGTAAATATAAAGTGACAATTCCTATGACATTAAAGGGTTGGTTCTAGTTATGGGTGAATAAATGCGCCTGGCGCAAATTTGTAGCGAATATTCGCGTTTTTGCCGCTGCCAGCGAATAAATTCGTGAAAATTTGCTGCCGTCAACGAATTTCGGATGCGTGTACAAAAAGTCGCTCGTGGCAAAATCACTGTGCGTCCAAAATCGAGTCATTTTTCAGTGTTTTACAAATTTAAATTCACAAATTTTTGGGCAAAGTGAAACGTGAGAAATTCGCCCTTCACTACTTGGTTCACCTTTAAGTTAACTTTTAGTATGTTATAGACTGGCCAATTCCAAGCAACTTTTCCATTGGTCCATTATTTTTTTTTTTTCATTATTTTGCCCCTCTAAATCTTTCCAGAATCCAGATGGGACCCCATTTAAAAAAACGAATGCTTTACAGGGCTATTAATCTATTATTATTTTTTTTTATTACCCATCTTTTTATTCAGGCCTCTCCTATTCATATTCCAGCCTTTTATTAAAATCAATGCACAGTTGCTAGGGTAAGTTTAACCCTAGCCACCAGATTGCTAAAAATTGCAAGCTGGAGTGTTGCTATATAAAAACCCACCTGTAGTAAAAAATGAAAACCAATTGCAAACAGAATCTCAGAATATTACTCTATCATACTAATAGTTAACTCAAAGGTGAACTACTCCTTTAATGATAATTAAATAATTATTTTTTATATTTTTTATAACAAATTTACCAAGAAAGAGAACTTAGCCAATGACTACATAGGCAGGTATCTAAGCATCTGGTGGCACAGGAATACTGGTGACCCCACATATATTTCACCATTTAAGTAGCTCAAACCAAAAGTTCCAAGGTTCTTTGTATGCTGAACATTAATGTGTCTCCTTGGAGGAATTGAGACTCTGCATTTATATGCTAATCTGGGGGTAATTCTTGACACTAGTGGAGATCTTTAACATGCACATTGGGCAAATGGTATAAAGCACAAGTGGTATTACATTCACACAGTATGATTTTCCTATATAATGTACAAAGTAATCTATGAAATTAGTCTGTGCTTCTCTCCAAGCAAATTAACTGCTTCTGTAGTGATCAATGTTAAAGCTCTCAATTTTGCACTTCACTTTTGTGTACACTTTGTATCCATGGACGCATTAAGCTCATTGACCACACCTACTGTATCTCTGCAGGAAAATAAAATGAACATATTGGGCCAAGAAAAGATGGGCATACCTGGAAAATCCTGCCCCGTATCAATATCAGTCTGCGGCCAGAAAGACAAAGTTCCTTACAAATGAACATACATGAGCATGGTGGGTTTCACGTGGGCTTAAAGTTCAAATTATTGGTAGATGCAAGTTGTACTTCTTAAGTTCTTCATCAACCAGCGTAGCACATTCAGATAAACATATAAAACTGGACATATCGTCTGTCATTTAACAGGATATTTTTCAAAAGCTGTCCCACCTGGCCTAAAAAGTTGGTCAATATGGTCAAAGCCAGCCAAACTGACCAAAAATATGGTTATAACATGCATGGCCAACTAAAAGCTTAGGTCATACAAAGGTAAAAGAAAGGTACATAATTCCGCCATTAATTCCAGGATCCAAGGCAAAGAGCTTTATGCTCATTTTGGGCAACATCCATAGCATCCATAGTCTGACCCAGCCACTGGATACTCCAATATTGCAGGTAGTTTGCTTTAGGGTCACAGTGTCAGAGAAAGGTGAATCTTTAGCAGCCTATAGGGAATCACCCTGGATAAAGAAAATATAGAAGTCCAGTCAAAACCAACAACAAAATGCAATATGGGAGCATTTGCATTTCTCACCCTAGGCTTATACTTAAATCAATACATTTTCCCAGTTTTCGTTGGTTAAAATTAGGTACATCGGCTTCTACTCGGGTCGGCTTATACTCAAGTATATACGGTACTCATTCTCTTAAAAACTGAGGAAGATGGTCACTTAAGGCTACTTTCTACCTGCCAGTGCCAACACTGGCCAAATTCTGGCCTCAAAATGCCCTGAGTACATTTACAGACTGAAATCTGCCCCACGTGTGAGCTCATGGGAAGATGTAATTGTAGTCAATAGGGAAAGAAGATGAAAGTAAAACTAAATGATTCTATACTCAGTAAATACTGAACTGAACAAGAAATTACCAGTGACATAGTTTCCCTATGAACATTGGAGATAAACTGATTAATAATTGAAAATGAGTTCTAATTAGTATTAGTGGGAGCCGCTGGGAGGCATAAGAGACAGGGATGGACACGGGAACAATAACTGGACACAGTTTTCATCAGCTCTGCCGTAGAAACAAACAGAATCCGAGATGGTGGATTGCAAGCAGAACCAATTATGCTTTCATCAAGTCTTTTAGGGATGTTAAAAAGCTCGAGAGAAATACAAATCTGAGTGATTGAACCTAAATCAAACACACATCAAGGAAGCAAAATGAGGTTTATGTGACATCAGTAACCTCTACTGTACTGAGTCATAACTGTTTACAGTATTAGCATGACACGAGATAACAGCATTCAGCGTGCACGGCTAGATATTTCATTATAGAGCAGGATGGAAGCCATATATAGAACATTCTGCTATGTTTGCTAATAAAGCTCATGAACATGTAATACAGTACATGGAAATTACTGCACTAATTAGCCCCAATGGGGAGAAACGAGTCTGTAGTTGGTAAACTGATCAGCAACTGCTTGGGCCATGATTTAAACCCAGTGGATGAGCTTCAGTTTTGCATAAGTGGTAATTATAGGAGGGATCTGGGACCTTTCCCAGAATTCCTTCTGCTTTGCATATAAATGAGGATGGTATCTCCCAAACCAAAATGCTTTCTCATGGCTCATTCCTCTCTGACAATAACCTGCTGGACCCCCTACAATCTGGTTTTAAGCCACAACACTCCACGGAAACTGCCCTGACTCAACTAACTAATGACCTTTTAACCGCTAAAGCCAACAATCATTTCTCACTACTAATACTGCTTGATCTCTCAGCCGCATTTGACACTATAGATCACCCTCTCCTCCTCCAGTCCCTCCATTCGCTTGGCCTTCGTGACACAGCCCTGTCCTGGTTCTCTTCTTACATCACCTTCAGTGTCTCCTACAATGGAGTATCATCTTCTCCCCTACCTCTTTCTGTTGGAGTTCCTCAAGGTTCTGTCCTGGGACCATTACTATTCTCCCTCTATACTTCCTCCCTCTGCAAACTAATCAACTCGTATGGTTTCCACTACCACCTCTATGCTGACGATACTCAGATCTATCTCTCATCTCCTGATCTCAACCCAGAACTCCTAACTCGCGTCTCCTCCTGCCTGTCTGCTATCTCTACCTGGATGTTGGTTCTCTTTCCTCCAACTAACACCAGCAACATCCCGGAAGTATCCATCATAGTTAACAATTCCACTATCACCCCCTTTCCCCAGGCCCTGTGCCTTGGGGTTATCCTAGATTCTTCCCTGTCATTCACTCCTCATATCCAGTCACTTATTAAATCATGTCACTTCCACCTAAGGAACATATCCAAAATACGATCATTTATCACCCAAGATGCTGCCAAAATTCTTATTCACTCTCTCATCATATCGCGTCTAGACTACTGTAACTCTCTTTTAATTGACCTTCCCCTCCAGAGACGGTCACCTCTCCAGTCCATAATGAACACTCAGCAATACCTCAGCAACCGCTCCTCCTCTGCCTCGCCATTCTGTCAACCACTGCACTGGCTTCCGAATCAAATGAATCAAATTCAAATTAATGACACTGACTTTCAAAGCACTTCATAACTCTGCCCCACCCTACATCTCTGAACTCATCTCTATATACTCACCCAACCACTTACTACGCTTCTCTACTGACCTGCTACTCAACTCTTCTCTCATTACCTCCTCACATGCTCACATTCAAGACTTTGCAAGCGCTGCACCCCTCCTCTGGAACGCTCTCCCACGGTCTGTCTGACTTTCTCCCAACCTTTCTGCTTTCAAGAAATCTCTGAAAACGCACTTCTTTCAAGAAGCCTACCCTCACTCTGCTTAACTACCAAACGCAACACCACATACACTACCACATTTCTCACCCACTTAATTCAATCTTGCCCACTCCCACACCTTGTGTATTACTCCCTTCCCTTTAGACTTTATGCCTATGCTTAGGGCCTTCCTCACCTTTTTGTACCTGTATTGATTGTGATGTATGTAACTCCATATGTTCTATGTATATAATTCATGTGATTTAGTTGTTTAATCTCACTTACTTTACAGTGCTACGCAATATGTTGGCGCTATATAAATACATGTTAATAATAATAATAATAATAATGGCTTTTTTGAGATCACCTCTTCCTGAGAATCACTTCTCCCAATCACAAAGCCCGGTGCCCTTTAAGTTTTGCTTCAGTAACTTTATTAGATAATTGTATTCCCATTTTGCAATAAATTCTGAATTCTGGGCCATAATAAAAAAATGTTTTTCTTAGCAAAAAAAACATGAAAAAAATAATAAAAACAATACAAATCAAGCTTCAAAAGTCATTTAATTTCAGTGTATGCCCCCCCGATAATGAAAAAAAAATAAAGAATTAAATAGCATCAAGAAAAACTTGGTGTCAGATTGAAGTGGCAAAAAGTATATTAATTCATCATAAAAGGGCAGGTTGCGCTGTTTTTAGGAATGCCTTTAGTACCAGGCTTTAGATTCAAGACCTAACCCTAATGTTATAATGAAAATATATTATTTGATGGTGATGTAATAGTGAACTTGGCAGAAGGATAAGCAAGACACAGATGGTATTATTTGCAAACTAACCGCCTTAGATGAGCAGATTAATGAGCTCAGATCAAGGGGGACACATGCAGAGGGGATAGCACTAGTGATGGGCAATCGACTTTTTGGACGTGTGTCCAAATTTTTTGCCATTTAGCGTATTTTTTAGGAAATTTGCTAAGTTTTTTGGTGAAACAGGAGAAATTCACCGTTACTTCCTAGCACTCCAACTTGGTTTAACATAGAGATACGCAGTAAAGTACATTAGAAAACAAAATAACTAGCACACTATAGAAACCCTAAAGCCTGTAAACCCAATAAAAATGTTGCTTAATGAAAGAAAATGTAATCCTAATCAACCTTTCATATAATAATATATATTTATCCATAATAAGTGCATACAGGAGACAAAAATAAAGCATGGGTACTCAGAAATATATGTGAATATAAACCTCAAAATCATCTACAACTCTCAGGACTTGGCTGGGATGACCAGCGATGACTTAGTTGGCCATCTTAAATATATTACAATATATGGACAAACAATCCCTGTTTTGTTTAAAGTAGGAGTGCCCATACTTTACTAATGCAAGGTCTAGTTTAAGTGATGTTGTCCTAATATGATCTACATCCATAATAGCATTGTTAGCATTCTGTTCCATGGAAAATATTAC
Organism: Xenopus petersii; assembly: GCA_038501925.1. Classification (NCBI taxonomy): domain Eukaryota; kingdom Metazoa; phylum Chordata; class Amphibia; order Anura; family Pipidae; genus Xenopus; species Xenopus petersii. The sequence continues at coordinate 120,258,934 of CM076683.1, forward strand.
TTAAATATTGATTCATAAGAAAGTGTATATTGCTTTATTTACAAAAACAACTATTTCTTCTGTAACCTTAACATAATAAATATCGGATTAAAACAGGAGGGTGATTTAGACAAGCTGTTTGTTGACAGCGTCGTGAGATCTACTGATCATCAACTAAAGGTCTACTGGTAGATCCCAATATACATTTTGGGCACCCCTGCTTTAAAGGGAGGATATTTTTAGTCGCTTCATATATACACTGTATATATAGTGAATAAAGTACCCCCTCTTGTAAATTATATGGCTATTATAAGTTACCGATGAGTTTCATGACCATATAAAAACATGAGGCCAAAGTGCTTTTATACAGGTCATGGAACTCCAATGTAATTATAATATCCTCATATTTTGCAACAGGGGTTACTTTATTTATTATAATACACAAGTCCAAAAGTACCCGCACTCCTACCCCGAGTCCAAGAGTGATGACTCAATAAAATTGTTTGGAAAATTGTCCTGGTGCTGGTCCACTGCACACATTATCTCTCTCTCTCTCTCTCTCTCTCTCTCCTATATATATATATATATATATATATATATATATATATATATATATATATATATATATATATATATATATATATTGTAGCTCCCACCCTTCCCAACTATAGTCAGGTGATCCCACTGGTGTCTAATAAAAGGGCAGCCAAGTTTGGGAGTTTTACTTTGAAAGCAGCAAGTAAGTTGCAGGTAAAACTTAGTCTCTTTGTAAAATGTATAATGAAGCAATAGAATTCTTAATGAATCAGATGAAAATTGAGCATAGGACTGGCCAGATATGGGATGACTTTGACGTAGTTGGGCAGCTTAAATATATTGCAATATATGGACAAACAATCCCTGTGTTGTTTAAAGGGTAAGGCATTTTTCAGTAGCAGTATGCACAAAATGTCTCAATGTCTTAAATATATTGATAATGGGTTGAGTGCAGAGGACTATTGTGTATATATATATATATACATATATATATATATATATATATATATATATATATATATATATATATATATATATATATATTAAATGACCAACAGATGACCCATACTTCTCTGGGACGTCAGTTTGAAATTCTGACACAGCAGATATGTTTTCTGTGCTGTTGTTAATAGGCCCATTATTTGGGAATCACAGGGTTATATATACAACAGGGTTAACATACCCAAAAGGGCATTCTTTGCAACTATACATAATTCAAGTGGAAATATTAGGAGCCATGTAGCCGTATAGAGATATTTACTTATCCCTGTCCACAAGAGTTTATGGAGCACATACAATTCCACTTAAAACGAGTGCCCTATGCAGACACCTGGGGTATAAAAATATCGCTCTACATTTACCAGTCTTTCATCTTAATTATCAAGGTCTAAACTGTCTATATTGTGCAGACACTTGGGGTGTAAAGAATTCCACTCGCTATTTACCAAAGCCGTTCAGCATCATTAGTCAGCTTGTGATGTATCGCCATTTGGAGCCATTCTGCTTTCCACCGTATTATTCATATGGACTCCGTGGGTGGTCCCACTCCAACTGTGCATCAGGTTGCTAAATACTTCTAAAGCAATTACAATGTTAAAAATTAGAATAAACACACTTAAGCTCCCTGTTGGGAAAAAGTTTACTGCCAAGATGAAAATGAGAGGTTCTTTAACCCCTTTGCTGCTGGAAAGGTCAGCAAATGAAAGTGTGTGTACTCTTTGTGTAAGCCCCCATGTCAGGCACAAAGCAGTGCACATCCTGTAAAGCCAAACTTCATAAGCGACTGTATACTAGAAGAGTGGGCTCATGTGTCTTGTGTTTACTCTGCCTGTAAACACAGATATGTGATATAATCCATAATTCCTTTGTACACGTACATTACTTATCGCTTCTATTGCACCCGGAAACCCACGAGGAATAAATAGGCTTTAAGACCAGAGAAAGTAACAAAGCCCCTAGTCAGTGGGTGAGATAAGAGCATTGTTGCATGAAAGATGATTTTGAAAGGAAATCAACACAAATGAAAACCCATGTCTTTCGTTTCATTCGGGGAATTCATGATTTTTTGGGGGCCTGTTTTTTTTTTTACCTTGATCAGAGGTGTCCAACATCCTGGCCAATGATTTTATAGATAGACCACATTGTATTATAAATGATATGTTATATAAAAGCTGTTTATGAAACCCAAGTCATTAAAGGGCATGTAAAGGCAAAAAAATAAAATCCCATTTTTACTTTCTTTAATGAAAAAGAAACATATCTCCAATATACTTTAATTAAAAAATCTGTACCGTGTTTATAAGAAACCTGACTGTATGCAGTGAAATTCTCCCTTCATTTACTGCTGTGGATAGGAATTGTCAGATGGTCCCTAACTGCTGAGCAGGGAAACAATCATACTTATGAACAGCAGGGGGAGCCCCCGACTTACTTCCTAGCCATGCAAAACTCAAGCAGCTTTGTTTATGGCAATCCCTAAGCAGCTCAGACCACACTGAGCATGTGCACAGTCTTAGTCTTGCAAAGATGTTTAACAAGTTACAAGATGGTGACCCCCTGTAGCCAACTATGAAAGCATAAATTATTTGTTTGATTAGGCTTGTGGTCCACTCCCCAGCCAAATAAGTCCAATCTCCTGAGTTGCAGTCCAAACACCCCCCCCCCCAGGCCCCCTGTGACTGCAGGTTCCTCTATAGTTACACCACTGGAGCAGAGACCAGTGGCCTCAAAGCAGGTGCTTATTTTTGAATTCCAGACTTGGAGGCAAATTGTGGTTGCCTAAAAACCATGAGTACTGCCTAACAGAATATCCTGTAGGTTACCAGTCCACATAGGTGCTACCAAATAGACAATCACAGCCCTTTTTACAATGGAATTTTTGATGCACATCTTTTTATTTTGACGCACAACGCCATACAAGTCTATGGGCATCATTTTTTCGGCAAAAAAATTCACCCATCCCTACCCTTGGATGTTTGGGCACCCTGGGAGCTACTGAACTCAGATGAATAAGTACCTATATAGTGCATTAGCTTTTTACCCCCTGGGGAGCTATTTAAAGCCTAATATAGGATAGTTGAAGCACTGTTTTGCAGGTTTTTATTTTATTTTATTTTACCTTATTCAGTGTGATGTTATTCTTGGTTATTGTATTATTCTGGGTTTCATTCTGGTATCATACCCACAAATACACATATTGGTTGAATGTCAATGTAGAGTGCAATATGACAACATAACAATGTCCAGATATACAGTGATAAGTTATTTTTGTACTAGAATTTTTGGACACCCCTTACAACCTAATGTGCTGCATGTATATTGTACAACAACCTAAATCTTTTCAATAAAAATATAAGTTTCCAAAAAAATATAGCAATTTCACTCTTGACCAGGAATTTAAATGTAACACCCCCTATGTCAGTTTTAAAAATTTGGATTATTTGGATAAAATGGAGTCTTTGGGAAATGGCCTTTACGTATTTCAGAGCTTACTGGATAACGGGTTTCCGGATAATGGATCCTATACCTGTACTAAAACTTTCTTTTACTCCGTGTAAGTGAACCGGTAATTTTAACAAGATAATATTTTGAAGGGGGTTCACAGGTTACCCTCTTGGCTGAACCCTATCAGCAGTCCTGAGAATCTCACACGGCCGATTTACAATTTTTACATGTTGACTGTCCTCTAGGATAACATATGGCTCTACCATTGCTTTAGCTTAGGTTCCAGCCTCTCAGATAGCGACATGCAGGCACAGTACAATTTTCCCACACCTTCGCACGCCAAGTCGCAAAATAAGCAGTTTAATTCTTCGCCAATGCTCTGCAAATTGGCCCAAATACACGTGTTTATTTTCCTAGCAGAACTTATCTTTGTTCATCATGAAGAAAAAAAAACACATAAGGTCTTCATCCTTGGCCCTGCTCAAGGCCCCCAAGATGATCACAGTTGTCGGCCACACTGGTGCTATGGCTTATCAAAATAATTCCGGCTTCTTGTTCAATCACTGGCTTTCCCCAAGGACTAAACACTTCGACCACTGTTTTGTGCCTGTGTAAACAGTAACAAGTGGTGCGTCTTGCCTTTGCTTTAGCTGCCCTAATTTGAGATTTGGATGTGGGGGAGGTTAACCCTTTACAAGCATTCCAGGTCAGTATTGTACCCCAGACTTTAGTGCAGGAAATAATTGGGTCCTCAATGTTCACTAGTGCACATACAGAAGTTCAGTGCTCACCATAACTTGTCATTGTGAAAAGAATTGCTTGCAGCTAAAAATATAAATCATCTAGGGATATTGTAAGCAAATGCCTTTTTCCCCCTCCAATTGAATATAAACAAGTAGTGGGATATCTTTTCTGCCTCCCTCCATGGAAAAAAATCATCTAACGTTCACTACACTTGAAAGAAGACTTTGAAAAACAAGCAGGCGGCCTCCCCCTCCCCAGAACAGACTCGGCTTTCTATGCAGAATGTGCAGGGTTCAAAAAATTCATAAATAAGGGCAAAGGGAAACTATTTTTGTTTGACAGTGATCAAGGTTTTAAAAGCAAATGGGAAGAACACATAAACAATACTTGGGGGGAAAAAAGAGCAAAGTTAAACGTAGCCTGAGGCTCGCTGAACATACAAACAGCTAAATGTGAGGTTGCTCCACAGTGAATTTCAATGTCTCCATACAGCAAATCTGAAAAAAGAACCAAGTTTGAAGGAGGAGGAGGGCGGGTCGAATACGAAGACAATTCCTGACAATGTAATTAACTCTACCTAATATTAAGAACCCGCAAAGACGTTCAGCAGAACACCCGCCCTTTCGCTTTTCTCCAGGAAAAAATATATAGGATGATGATGTTTAATTATACAATTTTATTCTCCTTAAAAATTCATTTGAAGTGAATACTGTTCAGCTAAAATTCTCTTTAGAGTAACAGTAACACCAAAAAATGAAAATGTTTGGGAAAAGACATTTAAAAAAAGTTGCAGTTTTTGTTTTGCCCTGCTAATCTTTCTTATCCATCTCAGTCGCTTTGCTCATTTAATTTACAAACAAGCAGTTTTGCCTATGTTTTTGCACTGGCTTTGATCATGAACAGCACAGAGGCAGGACCTATACCCTGAACGGGAACTGCGGCTAACTGCAACCTGGATGCAGAAGATAAGGAAAGTGGCTAATTCTAAGCATTCAGCCAAACTAAATTTACACCCCTCTGGTGACGAATGAAGAAGTGAACCAAAGTAAAGTGGGAACGCGCGCGGTGAGATTGGAAAGACGCCAACAACCTCGCTACTACCCCGGGAACTTCCCTTCACTTGGTTTTTAATGCAAATGCACGGAGAAATATTTGTGGGTGCAATTTTATTGCTTATTAAAGTGTAGAATACTACATTTTTGCACATGATGCTCTTTATTGTCCATAAAGGAAAAATTCTTGTTGGGAGTTGGCGACCATAATAACCCTAAGATTTTTGAGAAACGCAAGCAATTTTTCTTAACGTTTGTAAATATATTAGACTACTACAGCGAGTGGGATTTAAAGTGTGGGCATTAACCCTTTCAAATAGCTCTCCTCTCTGTGTTCTAATGATTTGATGGTATTAAAGGGGACCTGTCACCATAAAAAATAATTTCAAATTCTTTTCTATCATGTTAGTTGAGCAAAATAAACTTTACTTACACTGTATTTATTATTTACATTTTGTTTCCTTCTGCCTTGGAATTATACAATCACAGCAAGCAGGCGGCTGCCATTTTGTCGACACGGTTATTAAGGGAAATTGTGTATCACCCCAAAATCTTGTGCATGCACCAGAATGGGGGACCTAATGTCCATGTGCAGTGCTGTACACAATTATAGAGCCTGAGGAGGGAAGAGGGAATGTGAGGAGAGCAGTGACATGTAGGAAGTGCTGAATGGAAAGTGAAAGTAATTGACTGCCCCTCCTCTATGCCACGGGCATAGAGGTGGGGCAGGTAATATTTGATTGACAGTTTCGATATTTAAACACCTTTACAGGTATGGATGTTTTAATGAAAATAAATTTTGGGGTTCCATATTTAATTTGCAAAGGACTTTCATTATGCAGCGTTTTATGTATAGGTGACAGGTCCACTTTAAAGGAAAGCTATACCTCCAAAATGAACACTTAAGCAACAGATAGTTCATATCATATTAAGTGGCATATTAAAGAATCTTACCAAACTGGAATATATATTTAAGTAAATATTGCCCTTTTACATCTCTTGCCTTGAACCACCATTTCGTGACTCTATCTGTGCTGCCTCAGAGATCACCTGACCAGAAATACTACAACACTAACTGTAACAGGAAGAAGTGAGGAAGCAAAAGACACAACTCTGTCTGTTAATTGGCTCATGTGACCTAACATGTATGGTTTGTTGGTATGTTTGTGAGTACAGTGAATCCTACGATCCCAGGGGGCGGCCCTTATTTTTTAAAATGGCAATTTTCTATTTATGATTACCCAATGGCACTAGAAGAGTCTATTATTATGAAAATGGTTTATTTAAATGAATCAGGGTTTTACATATGAGCTGTTTTATGCAATATCTTTTTATAGAGACCTACATTGTTTGGGGGCATAGTTTTCCTTTAAGAACACTATACACTAATGGTGAAGGTCTTCACTATATTGTACACTGATCTATTTATTTATTCAAAAAAGGTATTGGGTGTGCATTTGATTAAAGAAATTCTACACTACATTCCACTATTAAATTCTGATGCTAATTGCACTGGTTTCTGTGCTGCCATGTAGTAATTATGTGTATTAATAACTAATCAGCCTTATATTGTGACATTTCTATTCTATGTGTACTGTATATTGTGAGTGGGTCCCTAAGCTCAGTAAGTGACAGCAGCATAGAGCATGTGCTGTGAATCAGCAGAAAAGAAGATGGGGAGCTACTGGGGCATTTTTGGAGACACAGATCTTTACTACTAAAGGGCTGGGGTTGCCTTGGGCTGTTACAGAAGCACAAAACATAAAGTACAACATTTCTAGCTACTTCTTTAGTAAAGCTTTAGTTCACTTTTAAAAGTACCCCAGATAATTACTGTACAGTCAGAAAACATTTAGGAAATGAAGCAGATAAGAGTTATTAGTTATTATTATCGCCTTGTTTCGCCGCATAATTGACGCGTGGAAGATGGTAGGAACAGGGCAAGCTTTAGCAGAAAGGGCACTTTTCTTTGGCTTCAGCATCAGAATGGCCCTTTGGTAGGGATGTAGCGAACCGCCGCCGATGTGTTCGCGAACGCCGTTCGCGAACACCGGCAAAATTTGCGAACAGTTCGCGAACTGTTCGCGAACTTCGAACATCCGAAAATCGTTCGATTCGAACGATCGAAGGATTGAAATCGTTCGATCGAAGGATTTTCGTTCGAATCGAACGATCGAAGCCATTCGATCGAATGATTTCATTCGATCAAAGCCATTCGATCGAATGATTTCATTCGATCGAATGCTTCGATCGTTCGATTCGAACGAAAATTCTTCGATTTTAGCGGTCGAATGGTCGAACGATCGAACGATTTTGACGCGAACGCCTATTGGCGAACGTCGCGCGACGTTCGCGAACTTGCGGCGGACGCGAACAGTCGAAGTTCGCGCGAACTAGTTCGCCGGCGAACAGTTCGCTACATCCCTACCCTTTGGGAGGAAGGCAGAAAAGTACTTAGGACTTATGACACTGTGTAAAAGATAATTCCCTTTAATGGCTATGTCCAAAGTGCAGCCCTCCAGTTATGCTGAATTATAACCCACTAAAAACAAGAAAGAAGCTGATTAAAATGATACATTTAACAAAAAGTATTATACCAAAGAAAATTTAGCTTCAGAATGAGTTTGGTTTCTTGTTGGTGATTTTATTGTGCTCGGAAGAACCAGAAGTAGATGGTGACTTTACTTTCAGATTTTGACCTGTTTAGTGCAAGAAATATTAGAAACCATAGAATTTCCCTTATTAAAAAAGAAAAAAAAAAAGAAAGTGTCCAGCCAATGCCACTTTCAGCAATAAGCTTCCCTTTAATGCAATCACTTGGGTCTTGTGAACAGACAAATCGTAGAAATAATACTGGTTTCTAAATGTCCTGTTGACAGGAAACAGACAGTGACGAGATTTCTGTGTATCTAATGAGAAGAGCAATATATCACAGCACACAATAAGGATAAACAATGTTTATGAAATCACCTCCTTCCAGTCAATTACTGCCCCAGTCTCCTAAGCTAATCAGCAGGGTCATTAAGTTCATGTCATGCGTAGCCTGCGGCCATGTGATCTTGTCATGTGATCTCATGGAAGCGCTCATGGCTGCGTTCGAAGCAAACAATTCTGCATGGAGAGACACTAACAGATATTGTACATGATTTATGGCTACTAATTATTTGTCTTTCTGGTTTTTAGTTTTGTTTTGAGACATTTTCCACATACATATAATTATCAATGACATCAGCGTTTGAAGATTATTTGCAATAACATTAATTAAAAGGGGCAATACACACTTCTTTCCCCTTGCACACAGGGCTCGAAATAAAGAAATAAAGAAACCCCGCATTTCCCTAAACTGCAGCCTTTGTTAGGCATTGAGATATGGAGAAGCTCATTGTACAAAGGTAATATCTTTGGGCTGGAGGTTTGTTTAACTACCTTCTCCTGCGGTAGTAATAACTCGGAAGAACCAGGAATTCTTTTTTTTGTTTTGTGAAAGAAATAACAAAACTATATACTAGGGCTGCACCGAATCCAGGATTCGGTTGTGGATTCGGCCTTTTTCAGCAGGATTTGGGCGAATCCTGCTGCCCAGCCGAACTGAATCCTAATTTGCATATGCAAATTAGGGGCAGAAGGGAAATCTCGTGACTTTTTGTCACAAAACAAGGAAGTAAAAAATGTTTTTACCTTCCCACCCCTATTAGGATTCGGTATTCGGCTGAATCTTTCACAAAGGATTCGGGGGTTCGGCTGAATCCAAAATAGTGGATTCGGTGCATCCCTACAATATACTGTTTTCTGGATTAAAAAAATTAGGTGAAAAGCATGTAAGCACAAATTCTATTCATTAATTTAAAGGAGAACTAAACCCCCCTATCAAACGCCCCCCGCCCAATCTTACAGGCATTGTCCCTCTCCACTCTCCCTCCCTGCAATGTGCTTTAGTGTTAATAATGTTTAAATTCAGACCTTGAACAAAGCACATTGTGGGGAGGGAGAGGGGAGGGAGCAATGGCTGCAAGATTGGGGGGGGGTTAAGTTCTCCTGTAAGGGTGGGAAAAAGGGAGGTTAAAAATTGCACGTTAAAGAAATATATATGAAAAGGAGTCATCATCTTTCCAACATACAGCAGCAATCCAAGATTTTAAATCACAACTTTAAAACATAACTGTAGTGTTTTAGTGTTTGTTGATCAGGAAGAGCTGAGATCAAGTAGATTTACAAGTAAATCTTGTAATTACTTTCTGCCATTGATTAGTAGTAGGAATGCACTAAATCCACATTTTGGGATTCAGCTGAATTCCAGAATCCTTTGCCAAAGATTGGGCCGAATAACGAACCGAATACAAATCCTAATTTGCATATGCAAATTAGGGGCAGGAAAGGTGGGAAAACATTTTATTTACTTCCTTGTTTTGTGATGAAAAGTCACGTGATTTCCCTTCCCACCCCTAATTTATATACGCAAATTAGGATTTGGTTCGGCACAGCACAAGGCTTCGAGCCGAATCCGAATCCTGCTGACAAAGGCCGAATCCTGAACCGAATCCCAGATTCGTTGCATCCCTAATTAGTAGATAATTACAAGGCTTATGGGGAAATGTAATAAAAGTCGGTAACAGAAAAAATATTCAAAATGCGAAAAGTTATGCCTTTGTGCAAACAAATGTGCCTTTGCGTGAATTTAATATAGCTTTTGCTATAGGTTTGCGAATTTTATCTTTGCGCCAGTGTGCAGTGAATGTAATAAAACTTCTTACTGAAAAAGTTGTTCTGTTTGCTCTAAAAGATTACACCTCAAGCACTTCTTAAAAGTGGTCAATGCGACATTAAAAATCGCAATGCGCAATTAAAATTCGCAATGCAATAACACCTTAAGGAAGTTTAAGGAAGAGTTTAACATTGCGAAATGCAAATTTATATTCTTATTTGTGCAAATTGATTTTGCGACTTTTGTTACATTCCCCCATTAGTGTCCACCCTTGGCATAGGGTTCCTAAGGAGATTCCTGCCATCCAGTGGGTTTCTGTACTCCATAATAAATACTGCCATAATAAAGGAGCCCTCCAGTGTTATCAGCTACTGACATTCATATTAGCGGACACAATGAGATGGACAGAATATGCAATAAATCAAAGCCTGGATAAGGCAAAGAATGCAACCAGCGCAAGGCACACATCAGATTAACAGGACCTGAGTGCAACATTCAGAAGTTGTGCCACATCTTTATATTCACAACTCATAAACAGCTTTTATCTTCTCTCGAATAAACAAAAAGAACTTTCCATGCTTGTACAGAAAGGGCAGAGTATTTTACTGCCATAAAATAACTGCTGATAAAAGGTTTTTTGAGAGAGCTTGACAAGATAAAGGAGACATTGTCTGGCTGGAGCTGTAAGAGACGGAATCCAAAAAGCAATATTTCCTGGCTCCTCCAGCATATTCTTATAGTCATAGTGGATCATAGGCTTAGAGGGGTGATAACCAAAGCTGCCTCTACCTTTAACTAAATGGAGGGATGACTAAAGGGGGGTTTGAATTAAAGTGAACCTGCTGCCCTCTAGCTGGTTTGAGCTACAGCTTCCGGTAGGATGCTGGGAGTTATCCTTCATAGCAGCAGCTGGGCAGGGGGGCAAATCTCCTGCTTTATAAGGAACATACAAATGTCAGTTTAGCATGCCATTAATAATGCTGGCACAGAAATCGGTAATAGTAGCCCTTTCCAACAAGGTGGTGTAGCTTAAATGTGACATGAAAATTCTGTGGGGAATCACATGGGCCACATAAGGAAGCAGATAACCAATTGTATTGGCATTTTCACATAAATAGCATCATCCTAATGCAGTGCAGGATTTCAGTAGAAATTGCTAATTATTTATGAGTTACCCGTTCTGAATGTTCAGAAAGTGGCAAGGCCATACCTCATTCCGTTCTCCTCTTATTAACGTAATATAGAAACGATCCAAACATTTGACAAGCACTGTATGGGTCAGAGAATGATTCTAAACATATGCAGAATAAGCAATCCTGCGCTCGCAATATACAGGCCCATTGCTGAGTATTGTGCATTTCCCACTGCAGATACAATTCAGGAGCTCGGCTCAATCTTGCTTCAGCCATAGAAGGAAAGATCAGAAGCAAAGAGCACAGGCTTGTCTTGAGGATACTGCTGTCAGGTGTTTCAGAAAGCCACACACACCTCATACATGGGGATATATGGTACAATGCCCTGTACTACACACTTACTAGTACTGTCTACCACGCTTTTCCTAGCTGGGGGATTTCAGATCAATCTCAGAGTGCATTCTCCTGTGTCATAAGTACCTCCTAACATTTTGGAAATAGAAAGAGGGACAAAAAAACTTGCCGTGCGTCAAAATTGTTTTGATCACACCCATTTATGTGGCCACAAACCCCTTATAACCATGTTCATTTTACAAAATTTAGCAAGTTACGAAAGTTCAACACATTCCTGTGGTTTTTATTTATTAATACAGTTGTGCTAAGGAAACTGAATTGCACTTTAAGCTGCAAGTCACAGTTTTCCCAAGAGACATGCTTATCTTAAACTGTTACAATTGTTTCTTTGCTTATCTTAAATTGTTAAAAACGTATCTAAGTGCGCCTGCCACATTTTCTGGGTTCTCTGCCAAAAGCCAATTAAGTTTTAGAAACGTTCTATCTTTTTATGGCTGTTCAGTGCAAAGAGAAAGTTGGGACATTTCAGTTAAGGTGGCCATACACGCCAGACACGCTAGATCTCTTCCCGATATGCCCATCGTGGGCCCTAGGGCCCAATGATCGGATCATATTGTAGCCAAAACAGGGGCGGTCAACGAATAGATGCAGCTGTGATCCGACAGGATTTTTAATCCTGCCTAATCGACATCTGGCCGACTTTTAGAAAGATATCGATCGGGAAAGCCCATCGGAGGACCCTACACATGGGCGATAAGCCACCGACTCAATCTGTCGGCAGCTTTTATCGGCCCGTGTATGCAGGGCCGGCCTTAGGCCTATTGGACCAATTGGGCCCAATAGGGCCCCGCACCTCTGGGGGCCCCGCACCACAGATAATATTTCCCTCAGCACATGATGCTGCCTGGCCTGCCCCCAACTTTGAGAGTCCAGCCCATCCCCAAATCCATAGGTCCAGCCCATCCCAACTCTGATAAGCCAGCCTATCCCCCAACTCCATAGGTCTAGCCTGCCCCCAACTCTCATAGGCCCAGCTTTCCTCCAACCTTGATAGGCCCTGCCTGCCCCCAATCCAACCAAACCTGCTCCCAAGCTGAATCGGCCCAGCCTGCCCCAAACTTATTGGCCCAGTCCACTCTCCTTTCCTCTCTCTCTCTCTTACCCTGTGTGCCCCTATTATGTGCCCCTATTTCATCCCTCTCACTCTCTTACCTTGTCTGCCCCTTTCCTTTCTATTTTGTGCCTGTATGCCCTTATTTTCCTAAATACTTGCTGTGTCAGTAGCCAACAACACTTTGTCTAGGGGCCCCGCCAACATGGTCCCAATTGGGCCCCACATTTGATAGGATCAGCCCTGCGTGTATGGCCAACTTAAGAATCTGGGACTGTGGGTTGAGCTGTCAAAATCGGGACTGTGCCATGAAAAAGGGACAGTTGGGAGGTATGCTGTACTTTATGCAAGCTAGGTATTTCAGATAATGGGCAGAGCAGAATTTCCTGTTCTGTATGCAGATTGGAGAGGTAGGAGTTTGTAGATAATTTGCATTGTACATTCACTTTCTGGGGATTATAGACACAATATTAGTTTATACACTATATACTGGTTAAAGGCTTTCCATCTGGACAGTATTTTACAGGCATAGCCAGAAAAATTTACTTGCTGGTAAATTTGAAGCAAGTCCTCTGCCCATTTGAATCCAGGACTGGAATTGTGGACAGTGCACAAATGCCGGGGTCCAGGTTGGCAAGGAGCTGGGGGCAGCATCTGAAACTGCCCACCTAGTCCCCAGTGCCAGCAATTTGGAGAATTTTGTTTAGGTGAGGGAGGTAAACAGTGTGTGGGGGTGTTTGTGATTGAGTTGGGGTGTGCATGAACCTGTTGGGGGTGGGGTTGCAATTGCAAGTACTTTTGGGGTGGGGGGAGTGTTATAGGGGACAATCATTTATAAATCCGGTCCAAAGTGAATCAGCAGAATAGAAGTTGGGGAGCTACTAAGGGCATCACTAGAGGCACACATTTTCAATGCTAAAGGGCTGTGGTGGCCTGGGGTTAGTACAGAAGTTCAAAACATATGTGGCATGTCTGATCTTTTTATGTTAAGCCACAGTTTTAAAATCTTATTTGTGCTGCTGCTGCTGCTGCTAGAAGATTCTAGAACAGATTGTAGAATTTCATAGTGACAATGAAAAGCGCCCATTACTTCTTTCTACTGCAGTACAATCTTACGTGGCACATGTCTCACTATAGTTGCCATTGTGATCACCCCGAAGTTAACAATCCCATTGCACATTCATAAAGAAGGGAAAATACTGGACCTGCTTGTGCGTTTTGGATGGACTGACCGATTCAAAATTCCAATGGGTACATAAATATTTCTTGCTCACTTTCAGGGTAATCAAAACAGAATAAAAAATGAAAGAAAATGTTTTTAATCTAGAATGCAACATCAATTTTCCACTGCCTGGGAACAAACATGTGGCTTTCTTATGGACAATCTGGAAGAAATGTGTTCACCTCGCTTACAAAAACGATTGTTTTTACATTTGCTTTCCACTATCATGGTGTTGGATTAAATGGCACCGGCTCGTTTTTCAGTTGCCAAAAGCAATTTCCCAAACACATTGCCCCACCCAAAACCGAGCTCCTCTGCCAGGTTGTTAGAGTGCAGCAGCCAAATAAAGTAGCCTTGGGCAGGGAATGTCTCTTCCATGATCACTTCTCCGGCAGCGGAGGGAAAGTTAATGAAAGCTATACATGGGTGCATGGGCCCATGCAGGAAATATGATAGCTCCATACCTGACCTAACACATTGCACCTGACTGGATTTGCTCCACTTGCAAATTACATTGCTTTATTTCCCAAGTTGCCTAATGCACGGGCCCACTGGGAGGAAGTAATTAAAATAAATGAGACTATTACAGTTAGTTCAGCTTTTCCTTAATGTAACTGCCGAATGTGATCAGTACATGAGGATTGCTGCAAACCATACAAATAAACTCTACGCTTTCAGTTTGATCCAAAGTATAAGATTACACCGACCGAAGTTCATGTTTATTTCAAGCTCTCTAGAAACAAGTAAAGGGCTGTGGTACACTGCTTTCCATTAATGTTAGTCCATCTTGTTCCTTTTAACATTTACATAATTAGGTCATGTTAGACTTTCTAATGGGACTCCAATGTCCCTTTTTATATAAGTAGGATATTTGACTTTTATAAGGAGACCCCATCTGACATTTATATAAGGACGGCTAGCAGTGTTTCAGGACCTGAATTGGGTTATTCCTGATGGGCTGGAGATCAGGAACTTTCAACATTTCAAAGCCATAGACCTGCACACAATTACATTCATGCCAAGAAATGCAAGGCTATTCACCCCAGGCAGTATTACCAAGAATAGTGGTCTGAACAACACAGGAGATGACAGTTGGAGGCGAAGCTGGAGTCTAATTATAATAGTGTTGGAATGGACACTCAGAAGGACCATGATGATCACTGAGAAAACTATAGAGACACATCTTACACTATAATATTGGCTACTAGCCGACGACAATATCCATCCTTTATTACATTTGTTATATTTTCCTTTGTTAAATCTCATTTGCTGCAAACTTGTAATCCATAGACAGTGTACAGAACAATGGAGAGCTTTAAAGGGATACTGTCATGGGAAAACATGTTTTTTTTTCAAAATGCATCAGTTAATAGTGCTGCTCCAGCAGACTTCTGCACTGAAATCCAATTCTCAAAAGAGCAAACAGAGTGTTTTATATTCAATTTTGAAATCTGACATGGGGCTAGTTTCCCAGCTGCCCCCAGTCATGTGACTTGTGCCTGCACTTTAGGATGGAACTACTTTCTCGCAGGCTGTTATCTCTCCTACTTATTGTAACTGAATCATTCTCAGTGGGACTTGGCTTTTACTATTGAGTGCTGTTCTTAGATCTACCAAAGACAACATCAAATATCTAAAGAAATATTTATGAAAACGATATGTTTGTTTTGAATTTGATGCCAGCAACAGGTTTCTAAAAAGTTGGGACTGAACAACAACAGACTAAAAATGACTATGTCATGTTAAAATGCCAGATTCACTGGGGTGTGAAGATGGGGAGGGATACACACTATGTAAAACACTGTACAGTCAAATTCTGCAACATTTTAAGAGTAACTTTTCTCAAAAATATTATACAGAATTTGGGGATTTTATCTACAGTATATAATATTATTAAAATTTTGAGATATTCAGTTTGTCAGTGTATATATTAGGGATGCACCGAATCCTGTATTCGGTTCAGGATTCGGCCTTTTTCAGCAGGATTCGGATTCGACCGAATCCTTCTGTCTGGCCGAACCGAATCCGCATATCTAAATTAGGGGCGGGGAGGGAAATCACGTGACTTTTTGTCACAAAACAAGGAAGTAAAAAATGTTTTCCCACCCCTAATTTGCATATGCAAATTAGGGTTCCTATTCGGTTCGGTATTCGGCCGAATCCTTGCAAAGGTTTCGGCGGTTTGGTCGAATCCAAAAAAGTGGATTCAGTGCATCCTTAGTATATATAATTACAACTCTACCATGCCAAGACGCAAACATATAAATGTGATCCAGAAACAGCGCCACCATCTCTGAGCTCATTTAGGATGGACTGAGATGAATTTGAAAACTGTTCTGTGGTCTGAGCAAGCAAATTTTATTTATTTGTTTATTTTGGTTGGGAATGATGAATACTACACGCCACACGCTACACTCTAAAGAGTAGAAGGACCATCTGGCTTGTTATCAGTGCACAGTTCAAAATCCTGCATTTGTGATGATACAGTATGGGGGTACTTCATGCACATGGCAAGGAGACCTGGCACATATGGGAAGGCTCCATTAATGCTGATACATACAGATTTTAAAGCAACGTCAAGATGTCTTTTTCAGGGAAGGTCTTGCTTATATCATTAAGACAACGGTTACAGCTGGGTGCGGGCGGGCGCGAGTCAAGGTTTCTAAACTTGTACATCACCCCTGCCCCCAACCTTTTTGAAACATATTGGTGGCCTCAAATTCAAAATGAGCAGATATTTTTCAAATAGTATTTCTCAGTTCTGACATGCTGTCCTTTTGTAATATTTGCGATTAAATATTTTATTTTAATGATTTGGAAATCATCCCATTCTCTTTTCAGTTACATTTTACAGTGCCCCAATTTTTTTTTTTTTTTTTGTTTTTTGAAACGGGGGTTGTAAATGATATCAATGAGTTGTGCTCAATTAGGTCATAAGTCAATCTATGACTGCTGATGCCAAATGAGTCCATGACTGTGACACAATTGTGTATTATACTAATTAGTTCTCTGACCTGCCCCTTCTGAACATGGCCCAAGGTTGAGAAGGCACTTGATGACCCAAACATACTTGCCCCCTTAAGGGTCTGGTCATATGGGCAGATTCGGGGAGATTAGTCTCCAGGCTACAAATCTCCTCTTCTTCGCAGTGACTAATCTCCCCGATCTGCCTTCCCCTGCCTTCCGCTGGCTAAAATGAAAATCGCCTGGGGGCAGGCACACGGAGAGCATCGTTTTCCGAAGTCGCCCGAAATTTCCTCGTGAGGCAATTACGGGCGTCTTCAGAAAATGAAGCACTCCCTGTGCCTGCCATCAGGCATGTTGTATTGTTGTATATATGATAATCACAAACTATTGTATTATGTTACAAAGCTAAGGGACACATTATCCTTATATCTTTAGAATATGGTAAAGCTTGAATGTTAAGTAACTTTAAATATATAAGCAATCTTTAAGTTTCCGCTTGCCTTGAGGATATCCACCTATAGATATCAAAATGCATTAATTCCTCAGTTCCATAAAGATATCCCACCCATACTGTACTGTTATTTAAAAGAAGCATAAAATACAAAACTACTAATGGGATTCACATGCATCTAAGGACAGAATGTTTTATTAATGACCTCTTATCACTGAGTGTGGGAGAACATCTGTCTCTGATAGAGATACATAGTGGTTTTGGAATTTAGCCTATCCCATGTCTCCTGGGATTCTCTACCATCAACCTACCACACTTTCTGTAATGTTCTCCTCCTGTTTTTTTCCTGAAGCCCCTTAAGTCACATGTTACATGTGATTTTTTAACCAATTGTACGGTTGCTATCTATACTGTCGTTTGCCATCATATCTAAGATGACTCTGGCTCTTTACATAATGAGGAGTTAATGTGCATTTAATATATTTCGGATGGTGGCATGAGCTCTTACTGATGGATCATTTACATGCACTGTTTAATTTAATGCTCATGTTTTATGTGCTGATAACGCAGTCATTTTTCATAAACACTTACCTCAGTAGTGGTCCCAATGTCAGCAGATGGGCTACATGTGCTGGTATCTGTTGGGGCTGTACCTACGCTGCTTCTAACCGGGGAACTGGGAGAAAATTCACAGTACATTGAAGACTAATGTATTTTCCTTTGTATTTTCTCCACACTCACAGGGGCCGATTAACTAACTGCGAGTGAAGGATTCGAAGTAAAAAAACTTCGAATTTCGAAGTGTTTTTTGGGCTACTTCGACCATAGAATGGGCTACTACGACCTTCGACTACGACTATGACTTTGAATCGAACTATTCTAACTAAAAATCGTTCGACCATTCGATAGTCGAAGTACTGTCTCTTTAAGAAAAAACTTCAACCCCCTAGTTCGCCATCTAAAAGCTACCGAACTCAATGTTAGCCTATGGGGAAGGTCCCCATAGGCTTGGCTAACTTTTTTTGATCGAAGGATATTCCTTCGATCGTTGGATTAAAATCCTTCGAATTGTTCGATTCGAAGGATTTTATCGTTCGATCGAAGGAATAATCCTTCGATTGTTCGATCGTCGAAGGATTTTAATTCCCAGTCGAATATTGAAGGTTAATTAACCCTCGATATTCGACCCTTTGTGAATCGGCCCCACAGTGTCTCAGTTAACTGGTACAATAACTCTACCTTTTAAGATAAAATAATATTTCGATTATAGCAGAAGCTATAAATGCCTAGATACAGTACTTATTTTCTTGCTTTGGTTAGTTTACCCCTTAGAATAATCAGCCTACCATGCTACGGCAATGTAAATGAAATGGCTTTTATATGGGTTTGTTTTTCTATACTGGACGATAAGATTTATACCTAATATATGGTGGAGTGGAACAGGAAATGTTTTGTTCTGGGTATAACCCATCTCTTTCGAATTGGAGAAAGAGACAGAACGGGGTGGAAAGCACAGGCAGGGAACACACTGAAACATGACATAATTACTCAACTTGAAAGAAATGCTTTTTAAATGACATAAGGCTTTAAGAAGGAATACTGACTTTAATAAGGTGACCAAGGCAATACACTGTAAAAAGCTGTGTTACAGATACACTGGATAATGTGGGCCAGAAACAGCAGCTGTCAAGAGATAGATTGGAAAAGAGTTAAAGAACGACAAAGGGAAGTTCTGAGCAATATTTCTTAGATCAGAAGTGGAGTCTATATTAGTGTAGAATTACACATGGACTTAAGCCTGTCATTGCTAACGAGAAATGATTGAGTCAAAGTGCATCCCTCATTTTTGCTCATAAAACAAACCAATAAGATCTCTTCCTAAGAGAGTAGCACAGAGAATAGGACATGGCCATGCCATAACACTGTCCCATCTGGTAAGCTTCTTCATTACTCCCCTTCAGGCCACCAGATTCAGGGTGCCCGGAAATAAAAATGGGGTTTTTACAGAGTGACCTTTAGTTGTAGTGGTAGGGCTCAAGAGCAAATCAGGTTTTTATAAAGTGCAGGAAGAATGAAATGAACTGTAGAGGTGCTGGTTGACATCTTATCCTAATGTCATCTTATATATAATCCAACTATATCTACAAGGCACTACGCTTCCTACCAAAGTGGTTTCCAATTCGTCATGACAGCTTTGGGTGACAAAGATGTAAGGAACCATACAAATAGCTAGTAAGTAAATATCCAAAGGAATGTAAAAATGCTAGAAGATAAGAAGCTCTGCCATTACAATGGTGGAAAATAAGCAGCATTGTCAGTACAGAAGTTTTGTATGATGAAATCAAATATCTACATTTACAAGTAATGTTCAGTGAAGGAAATGAAGTTGCTGCCATTAGCACAATGGAAAAGAAATACAGTGCAATAGTAAGTGATTGGTATCCTTGTGACTGTTGAAAATTGATGGTGCCAAAGAAATGAAATTTTCACTCATAAGGTCGAGAAAGGCGGGTTACGTAATGGCCTGGGGGTGGAACAAGTTTATTGCTCTACTGGCTTTCAATAATACTTTCACATAATAAACGGAACAGTGAAAGGATTCTTTAAGGCTAATTGAATTTCAAGGACCTGATGACACTAGAAAGTTGTTTAAAGAAATCTGTTAACTAAGTCCATTAATTTAAGAGCACGGCTAATGATCACTGGTTGCTTCTGAAGATGGGCTGATGGGACAAAATAAATAGAGCAATTAAATGCGAGTGCCTGAAATCAGGCAGCGCCTTCAGATTAAGTCAAAAGGCATGCACCGCTTGGTTTAGTGGCCCACAGGGAATTGACATTTCAATATACTCAGAACGCAATGTTTAACTTGCACAGCGTTTGACTCATTTCTAAGATATTTACACAAGCTTTCGTAAATAAGCATTAATCACGGAATTTGTGTGACAACATATTACCATGCACTGTATCAAACATGGCTGGGTACAAAAATGCAAACACAATCTATAAGCAGAGCACAGCTGGATACCATATTCCAGGGCTTTTACCGATATTTATAAGAATTCAGTGCCTGGAGACATATGCAGATTGTAAAGCGGACTTCTTATGTGGGCAGAGAAAAACACTGCGTCCAATCTGCAACTGATCTAAAACAGCACTTGATTTGTGTGTGATGAAAGGTCCGAGCACTCATTGTGCATCCAGCAAGATTGTCTTTCGGTGGTACAACAGGCTGCATATATCCATGTACAGCACTTTGTTTGCCCATCAGGAATCTAACAATATCTGCAGAAGAAGCAGCCATCAACATTCTGTTTTGTGACTCTATAGCTGCTTCAGATATGTTGCAATAACAATTGGTCTGCTTATTCAGAAATATTTCTGGGTTTATTTTCCAAAAATTTTAGAATGTACATTTAAAAGAAATGAGTATCTTCAATAACAGCATAGAAACATACATTGGGATTAGAACAAACATTTGGTGGATGAAATCTCAGTGGTACCAGATATTTCCCTTGTTCAGAGGCATTATAGAATCAGATACAGTTGAAGGCAAATCTCACAAAGTTGCTGGTATCTGCTTTTTATCATCACTCATGGCATTATGGCCATGTTTCCGCAGAAAAACTGTCAATGTTGTCAATGATGCTGTCTTGTTCACAAATATTTTAAACATGGTATAGCATCTTTGTTCCTCATTATAAGAAGCAGTTCCTGCGCTTAACATTGAACTTTAACCTCCCGCGGTATGCAAATTAGGCAACTCTAACGCAACTTCTCTTTGCTTTGCGCAGTAACACTAGCACAACTTCGCCAGCGTTTGCCGCCCTGGAAGCAACTTCGGATGTCAATGTTGTCAATGGTTCTGTCTTTTTCACAAATATTTTAAACATGGTATAGCATCTTTGTTCCTCATTATAAGAAGCAGTTCCTGCACTTAACTTGGTCTACTTCACCCTTGCTAAAAGACAGGACTTTAGGGCAAATTTACTAAAGGGCGAAGTGACTAACACTGGCGAAAATACATCATTTCAGAACTCGCTGATTTACTAATGGTTGCTGGCATAACTTCGCTATAGACTCTTGCGGTACTTCTCCCCCTAACGCCAGGCGAATTTGCGCCCTGGCAAATGGACGTAACTACGCAAATTCACTAAGATGCGGATTTTACTGAACGTTACCTCTTGCGCCAGACTTGCCTTCACCACTTCAGACCAGACTAAGTGCAATAGAGTAGATAGGAGTTCCTCAAGAAATAGTTGAAAATTTTTTGAAGTCCCAAAAAAAGCTAGAGTCTTTCCTTTTTTCAGGATAATAGGCTGCAAAAGAGCGTACATTTTTTGGGGGGTAACCGGCTTCCCCCCTACATTTCCTAATATATGGCACATAAACTATACACTGGGCTCATGTATAGGGCAATACAATAACTTTATTTTATTTTATTAAAGTTTCCCGGGCTTGTGTAGTGTAATGTATTTGCTGCAACAAATACGTCTTTTCAAATTTAACTTCCCTCCGTATGCAAATTAGGCAACATTAGTGCAACTTCGCTTTGCTTGGCGCAGTAACGCTAGTGCAACTTCGCCAGCGTTTGCTGCCCTGGAGGCAATTTCGGATTTTAGTGAATTAGCGTTGTCCTGGTGAATCTACGCCTGGCGAAGTGTTGCGCTGATTACAAAGCCGTCACTGCCGAATTTTCAGAGGTTAGTAAATCTGCACCTTAAAATATACTACCCTTTGACTCCAGATCTTGTCCCCAGGTTTTTAGTTGCCCTTCCTCTTAGGATAAATCTCCAAATTTTTAATTCTTTTTACATATTTTTAGTAGGGTGCACCGAATCCAGGATTTGGTTCGGTACTCGGCCAGGATTCAGCCTTTTTCAGCAGGATTTGGATTCGGCTGAATCCTCATGTCTGGCTGAATCAAATTCGAATCCTTAAAATCATGTGACTTTTTGACACAAAACAAGGTAAATTAAGGTTCAGATAGGGTTCAGTATTCTGCCGAAATCTTTCACTAAGGATCCGGGGGTTCGAAAATAGTGGATTTCTTGCATCCCAAATTTTTAGTGAATAAAGGAAGCTATCTGATATTTACAATTTCATTGAAAATATAAACCCTAAATTAGGTTTTTCTGTTGCATTATTTGAAATAATTAAATCAATGATTTTTGTTCAAAAACTAATGAATAAAAATGAATGACTTCCTTCCAAATACATTTTGTGATCACTATAACCTAAAGGTCACAAGAGCAAATTAAGAAATAATTGTCACATTATATTTTTGCTGACTATGATCATGACTTTGTCACTAGAGCCAATCAAATAAGAATTGAAATATGAAATTGTATATGAAATAAACAAAAAATATTAATTGTCAACACAAAATCTAGAGTAAATGTATGATAATTGCTCAGGAATAGGGATGGGCAAATTTTTTCGCCTTGTTTCGCGGAAAAAATGACGCCCATAGACTTGTATGGCATTGTTCGTCAAAATAAAAAGACGCGCGTCAAAAAAATTTCGCCGCGCGACAAATATTTTTTGATGCCCATAGACTTTAATGTGCGTTGGCGACATTTTGCAGGCAGCAAATTTTTGGCGAAACGAACCTGGTCAAATTCGCCCCCCTACTCAGGAATCTATGACACTATGGGGGGAATTCACAAAAGTTCTGATACTGAGACAAAATAAAGTGGAGATAAAATTGTTGGATTTCCCTCCATATTCACAAACCTCTATCTCCACTTCTGTGAATGTGACTTTTAAACAGAACAGTTTCCAAATTTTGTCTTTCACACAACATTTGGGGACAGATTTATCAAGGGTCGAATTTCGAATAAAAAAACCCTGAAGTTTATTAAAAAAAATCTAAGTTTTTTTTTCAGGTGAACAGGCCGTTTTCTTTCGAATTTGAATTGTACGAATCGAAGTAACATCATATTCAATCGAAGTTTTTTTTGATCTTTCAGAGTCCACCACTTGACTCCAAATAGGTTCTAGGAGGTCCCCCATAGGCTAAAACAGCAATTCATCAGGTTTTAGATGGCGAATGGGCGAAGTCAAGTTTTTTCATGTATCTATTTTTAAAGAGACAGTACATGATAAATTTCAATATTCGAATTTTCAATTTATTTTTCAAAATCTAATCGAATTTGGGCTATTCCCTAGTTGAAGTACACAAAATAGCTCAAATTAGAATTTATTTTGAATTTTCACTTTGATCCTTGATAAATCTGCATGAAAAAGGGCATGTAAAGTCTAAAATAGAATAAGGCTAGAAATGCTGTATTTTGTATACTAAATATAAACATGAACTTACTGCACCACAAGCCTAATCAAGCAAATAATTTATGCTTTCAAAGTTGGCTACAGGGGGTCACCATCGTGTAACTTTGTTAAACATCTTTGCAAGACTAAGACTGTGCACATGCTCAGTGTGGTCTGGGCTGCTTAGGGATCGTCATAAACAAAGCTGCTTGAGTTCTGCATGGCTGGGAAGTAAGGCGGGGGCTCCCCCTGCTGTTCATAAGTATGATTGTTTCCCTGCTCTGCAGTTAGGGACCATCTGACAATTCCTATCCACAGCAGTAAATGAAGGGAGAATTTCACTGCATACAGTCAGGTTTCTTATAAAAACGGTACATATTTTTTAATTAAAGTATATTGGAGATAGGTTTCTTTTTCATTAAAGAAAGTAAAAATGTTATTTTATTTTTTTGCCTTTACATGTTCTTTAAAGGGCATGTAAAGGCAAAAAAATAAAATCAAATTTTTACTTTCTTTAATGAAAAAGAAACCTATCTCCAATATACTTTAATTAAAAATGTGTACAGTTTTTATTCGGCTCTTAAAGGTACCAAGAGTGGCTTTTTGCCGCCCCTGGAAACCCCTCCGGCGTTGCCGCCTGAGGCAAGTTTCTCAACTCGCCTCATTGGCGGCACGCCCGTGGTGATTATATATACTTACCTGAAACCCCGGGCAGGTGCTCCTATCATCATAAAACTGCACCGACCCGGGGTTATTCTAGAGAAACTGGAAATTTGGCTTTACTATTGCGAAAGAGCGCAATTGCACTCTCCGCATTAATTTACCTGCCTCCCCTCCCGACAGGTAAGCCGGCAAGGGGGGCGGCTCCTGCAGGTGGTGCTTTCATTAGAATTGGAGCTGACAATCACTTTGGGGTGCCTAACATTTGTCACCCCCAAGTGGTAAATGACTTTCCTTCTCCTTTAAAGGACTGGAGATAAAGTGCAATTAAGAATGATATTGTCATCTTAAAGGACAAACTTCTGATACAGAACAAAGCCACACTGTAAGCTGGCAGCAAACACAAGGTAACAATCATAATTTAAATTGTGCCCCAATACAATTACAACAGCAGGAGGTATTTTTCACAGAGATGACTGGATGAGATTTCAGCCTGAACAATCAAACCCTTTACTGATACTTTAACATTAACAGGAGTTGAGCCTTTTGAGTTGTAGATATTTCTTAGACACATTATGTTAAAAGAGCACACAAAAGGTTTCAATTTATGACTTGACACAGGCTTCTAGAATTGCTAATTACCCTTTTATAAACCTAACAGTTCACATCTTGAGCTGAAAATAAAGGCCTCATAGCAGCCGTGCCTACTGCTGATGGAGCAGCAGATTTATTTTACTTTACAGTGACTGCTGTCCATTACCGTGAGAAGGAAGCTGATGGCGGGAGTCTGTGGAAATGGATCGTTTGAGCATTGCCACATAAACTCCTAAAAATAGCTGTGCAATTATAGCTATTCTGAAATTAGTGTGAGGTCTTGCTTGTTCTTTGCTTTGGCAACGCTTCTGGCACTATGAAGTGGCACAGTATTAGATGCAGAACCTGATTTCTCAGTGATGGGCACAATAAAATGTTAGAATTATGACATTTGTATTATTACTTGGGGGCAGATTTATCAAGGGTCGAATTGAAAATTTGAAGTAAAAGAATTTCGAGCTATTTTTGTGTACTTTGACTAGGGGATAGTCCAAATTCGATTCAAATTTGAAAAAAATTGTGTACTGCCTCTTTAAAACTTCAACTTTGATCATTCGCCATCTAAAACCTGCCGAATTGCTGTTTTAGCCTATGGGGGACCTCCTAGAATCTATTTGTAGTCAATTGGTGGACTTTAAAAAATCAAAGTTTTTTTTGAAAATACATTGAATTTGATCGAATACAATACGAATTTGATTTGATTGATCGAATACAGTCTATTCACCCGCAGAAAAAAACTTCGATTTTGTTTAATACATTTCTATTGGTCTTTTTTTATTCGAATATCAAAGTTATGGGAGTTCAAAAAAACTCCCATAACTTCAACTTTCGACCCTTGATAAATTTGCCCCTTGGTCTTGAATTGCAAAACAACAAAATCATGAAGAAGAAAAAAGAGAAATGAATAAAGAGTCTCGTCCTTTTCAGATGAGCAAATCACATCTTTCAAAATATTCTAAACCTGTACATTACTTAACATGAAATAAACTATATTTCCAAGGGTTTAAGCCAGGACAATTATAATGGCTAGTCATTAGTGATGGACGAATTTCTTCACCAGGCACGAATTTGCGGCAAATTTGCGCGATTCGCCGCCAGCAAATAAATTCGCGAAACGCCCACGAAATTCGCTGCCGAAAATTCGCCCATCACTACTAGTCAATAAATAAATGCTTGAATATGTCAAAGATATGGTCAATAAATTACTACAGTAAAACAAAAATACGGGGCAGACTTATAAAGGATCGAATAGTAAATTCGAACTCAAATTTTCGAGTTTCAAAATTCAAACATTTCAAAATTTTAATCCCCCTATTCGAATGTATATTAAAATGTGAGATTTATCACTAGTGATGGGTGAATTTCCATGTTTTGCCAACAGCAAATAAATTTGCAAAACTGCAGCAACACTTCCGATGCGGCAACAATTTAATGCACGCCCATTGACTTTAATGCAATTGGACAAAATAGGAGCGAGGCAGATTGTCGCCGTTGTTGGAGTCGCGTTTTTGCTAATTTTTTTGCCATTTCGAAAATTTCTGCAGGGAAATTCACAAATTTTTCGACAAATTGAAACAGGACAAATTTGCCCATCACTATTTTTCACTTCTCGACTAGTCCTAATCCGAATATTCCCACCTAAAACCTGCCGACAGGGGTGCCCTGCCAATGAGGCGAGCTGAGGCCATGCCTCAGGCGGCAACACCAGATACATTTTCCGCTGCTTTATTAGTGCCGGAGAGAGCGCAGTTGCGCTCTCCGCACTAGTGTTCCTGCCTCGGATGCCTCCCCTCCCGATAGGTAATCCGGCGAGGGGGGGCGGCATTTGAAGAGCCGCCTCAGGTGGCTTCTTCATCAGAATCAGCGCTGCCTGCCGAGTTCATGTACAAGTCAATGGCAGAGGTCCGTTGAGCCATTTGGAGATGTTAATAGCCATCCTGACAGTCAAGTTATTTTTCGGAAGAAAAACTCAATTCGTACAAATCGAATATGGATTGAATTACTAAGATGCATGGGAAATAGCATAATAGAGATGCACCCTCTACCTGTAGTTGCTAGTCAGTGATCTACAAATTTATCTGATGATGGACATATGTCAACAAGGTAATTTCAAGATCTTAGTGACCAACTGAAACCTGATCAGAAAACAGATGTTCAGAATGATCAGCTCATGTCTGCAACAACTGCTGGCTAATCTAGGGGGCATTTTGCTCCATATATACCCAACTTCACTTCATTAGTGTCTCTGGGTCTCTTCTTCTGGTTGTGAACTTCAAAACAAAAACTCAAATTTCTTATCTTCCAAGGGACAGCCTAGCATCACCTCTGTTTCCAGAGATGGGGCAATGGAAATACAGAGAAGCAGATAATCAATAATATGAACCACACCAGGGCATCTTTAATGTGATGTGGAAAGCATAAGAGGATGCTATGTACTTGACTATACAGGTATGGGATCTGTTATCCGGAAACCTGTTATTCAGGTTAATTATGCAAAGACTGTCTCCCATAGACTCCATTTCATCCAAATAATCCAAATTTTAAAAAAACTTTCTCTGTAATAATAAAACAGTAGTTTGTACTTGATCCCAACTAAGATATAATTATCCTCATTGGAAGCAAAACCAGCCTGTTGGGTTTATTTAATATTTGCAT
Organism: Xenopus petersii; assembly: GCA_038501925.1. Taxonomy (NCBI): domain Eukaryota; kingdom Metazoa; phylum Chordata; class Amphibia; order Anura; family Pipidae; genus Xenopus; species Xenopus petersii. The sequence goes on from CM076683.1 coordinate 120,286,308, forward strand.
GATTTTCTAATAAACTTAAGATATGCAGATCCAAATTAGGAAAAGATCCCTTATCCAGAAACCCCCACAGGTCCCATATCTGTCCCAAATTCCCAGATGCAATACCATGAATAAAACTTATCACAATGCTTATTAATTTAGTCTAATATACCAAGCAAATGTTTTACATGAATTGCCATTTCCCTAGGTATCATAGAAGCATGTTTCTATACCTTACATGAAACTTGTATTTGAATGATATCTATAATGTGAATGTAGACATATAATAAATATATGGTATTATAGAGTTACACTGTGGGATTCTCTATATTGCTTAACTGGTGGATCACATATCACTCCTGGCCTGAATGCTAATATCATTAAACAAGCAGTGCACAAGGTAATATTAGTTGGTTTGAACTGTAGCCAATAATATTTTAGACCAAGGCCGTACTCTGTTTGGGGGATCAAGACAAATGTCCTTCATGAACAGAACCGGTCCTGCTGCAATGCTGCCCAAGTAGCAGAGGCTTACAGCAGCCATGTAGATCACACATACTAGAGTGTCCTTCAGAATGAGAAAAGACTGTTCATCCTTCAACTGTCAGAGATAAAACAGTCATGCGTTTAAAAAGGTCAGGTTACATCCCTCTGTGAATTTACAACTATCAGATACTGTTTATATAAACGAATTTTCCATATTTAAGACATAACCATCTGGTTAAAAATCTCTGTTTTCAAGAAAAAAAAAAAAACCTTCATATTTGTGCACATTTTATTTCCCGAAATGTTAAGTTGTTTTATATCCCACTGGGGCTATTCAAGAGCACATCTTTCCTCCAAATGAGATATAAAATAGATTGTACAGAGTCAAAGGGCCTTTCCAGCTGCAGTGGTTTTGAAAGCAGGACAAATACACATTAGAACCAACAACATATCCATATACACTAACCATCTGAACTTCTGGGTTTTACAAATGACGCTTTAACCTTCTTGCTGCTGGAGAAACATAGAACCTACTGGGTAATGCATTAACATGGGCAAAGTCTGGGTTGGTCCAGTAACCTATAGCCACCAATCAGCTCTTAGCTTTTATCAGTCTAGAGCATGTAGAATAATGTAAACAAACATCTGATTGGTGTTTATGTTTTACTAAGCATAAGCAGCTTTACTACTACAGGTATGGAATCCATTATCCGGAAAACAGTTATTTCCCAATTATAGCAAGGCCATTTCCCATAGACTCCATTAAAATCCAAATTATCCAAATTTTTGATAATGATTTCCTTTTTCTCTATAAGAAGAAAACAGTATCTTGTACTTGATCCAAACTAATGAATCCTTGTGGGAAGCAAAACCAGCCTATTGGGTTTTTCTGGTAGACTTAAGGTATGAAGATCCATTATCCGGAAAACCCCAGGTCCCGAGCATTCTGGATAACAGGTCCCATACCTGTACTTGTACTATGACTAATCTTACCTTATGTAGCTACATAAATATAATTTCCTTTTCCATTTCGGATATTGTTTCCGAAACAAGGGTCGAATTTCAAAGTAAGGGCTCTTACACATGAGCGTTCCGACCTGCGCTCCCCTGCGTTCCGTTTTTTGGCGTTCAGCCGCAGGGGAGCGCAGGAATAGACGCAAGTCATTATTTGAAATGGGGCTGTACTCACTCAGGCGCGTGTAGGCGCCGAACGCAGGTTCAGACGCAACATGCTGCATTTTTCCTGCGTTCGGCGCCTACACGCGCCTGAGTGAGTACAGCCCCATTTCAAATAATGACTTGCGTCTATTCCTGTGCTCCCCTGCGGCTGAACGCCAAAAAACGGAACGCAGGGGAGCGCAGGTCGGAACGCTCATGTGTAAGAGCCCTTAAAAATACTTCAAAATTCGACCATCGAATTTAAATACTTCAAATTCGAATATTGAATTCAAACTATTTTGGGGCAAATTACCCAAAGTACCCAAAAAAAAAACTTAGACTAAAAAGTTTTTTTACTTCGAATCCTTCACTCAAGCTTAGTAAATGTGCCCCGTAGTATCATATTCGATGGTCGAAGTATCCAAAAAATTACTTTGAATTTTGAATTCTTTTATTTCAAAAATTCCCTCGAATTCACTTCGACCCTTGATAAATCTGCCCCATAAACAAGAAAAAAAATCCATATGACAGTATATATCAAGCAGACTTAGAGAATGCACTGCATTAAATTGGATATTGTTTCTGATGAGCAATCAAACTCTCTGTTGGATGATTTAGAAGCTCCATTACTAAATGCATCATTGGAAATGTTTTCATTAATACATCTGCTATTGGAGCAAAGACCAGTAAAACGCATTTTTCCCACTGGAATCCTCTTTCTGTGGCAGTTTCCCAAAAATGAGCAGCTTAAGTCAAACTGACAGTTCTGAAGAGTTGCTAAGGTGGGACCCTAAAAAAAAAAAGTGTCTGCACTATTTTTCTACTGTTAATTTTTTAGAAGCACAATACACGTGTTGGCTGCATGGAATGACTACATTCTCCAAGCATGATGTTGTGGTCCAGCGCTAGCTACACCATTGCTTGTCTTCTGTGCTGGGAGGAGGCAAGGAAGTCAAGACCATTTGATGTCATTTATGACATTTATTGAAGTTCTGGGAAATGGGAAAAAATTCAGCACCCATATGCTGGTGTTGTACATGCTGATTTTCCCTTTTACAATATGATCTCTTTATGTATGTTGCTGCGATTATCTGACCAAAACCTAGAGAAAATAATACAAAGGAGAGTGCCTTTCCTATGTTCATGTGCTGATGTACTCCAGACAAACATAATTGCTAGTGTCCTCCAATCAGAACTTCATGTTGCGTGAAAGAACACGAGGGTGAGAACTTGACTGGAATTTTTATTGTCATATAACACATGCATCCACAAGATAGCACAGCCATGAGTAAGATGCAAACTGTGCACATCTGCTACTTATTTCACCCCGTCAAATAAAAGATGCACCTTTTGCTGTTACCAAAGGATTCTGAACCTCGTACAAGTTACAAAGCTCAAGGAAAGACATCAAATCTCATCTGACTCAAACACACGACCCCCTGGCCATGGACTACTTCTGTACTGGGAAAAGGGTTAATGAAACATAGAAACAAATACAGATGTATCTACCGGTTAGGTTCAATCAAACATAGTTACACATTCAGTTTTTACATATGGGGAACTGTAGAATGTACTGCACTTCATGCCAGGTAGCACAACTGTAAATGAAATAAAAGCCAATTATTTCAGAGCCATTTGCACAAATGAATGGACTGACCTGGGGATTGAAGCATTTTATTTCTATTGGTTCCAGGCCGACATGAAGTCAGATCACAAATGAATGACCTGCGTCAGTCCCGGAGCCAGCCAAACTGTGACGGCAAGAGTTAAGGTACAGCCCATGTGCTCCACTAAGTTTAGTATCATCTGATGATCAAGGAGGGTATATAAAGTGATGGGCGAATAAATTCAGCAAACAAGGGAAAGTTGTGCTCACCACTATTTTTTAAAACCATTAGGCGGGGGTGCAACGAGGGTGTGACCACAAAATACATATAGTCAACTACATTGCACCCCCGCCTAATGGTTTTAAAAAATAGTGGTGAGCACAACATTCCCTTGTTTGTTATAGTTATACAGGAGCAGTGACCAGCTCCATGTTGTAGCTCCCACCCTTCCCAGCTATAGTCAGGTGATCCCACTGGTGTCTAATAAAAGGGCAGCCAAGTTTGGGAGTTTTACTTTGAAAGCAGCGAGTAAGTTGCAGGTAAAACTTAGTCCCTTTGTAAAATGTATAATGAAGCAATTGAATTCTTAATGAATCAGATGAAAATTAAGCGTAGGACTGGCCAGATATGGGATGACTTTGATGTAGTTGGCCAGCTTAAATATATTGCAATATATGGACAAACAATCCCTGTTTTGTTTAAAGGGTAAGGCATTTTTTAGTAGCAGTATGCACAAAATGTCTCTGTCTTAAATATATTGATAATGGGTTGAGTGCAGAGGACCTCTTGTAGTTGACTATACGAATAAATTCAGCAGACACAAATTTGCAGCAAATCTCCGCTTTTCGCCGGTGGTGAATAAGTTCACAAAACTTCAGAGAAAATCCGCAGGCAAAAACTCGCCAGCATCAAAAAAATTTGGACGCACATTGGAAAAGTCACCTGTGTCAAAACCGCTGGTGTCAAAATTGACGGGGGCTGCAAAATGCGAGTTTCGCACATTTTTCGATGTTTCGGGAATTTTGCGGGAAAATATAAATTTTTTGCCCGAAACTGGAGAAATTCGCCCATCGCTAGGTATATACACTGAAATTGTGTAGGTTGATGGTCCAGGGGACCAAAATAAAATGTACATTTTCAAGATGACAGTTTAAGGATCATCCAGCATTAGCTATGCAAGGGATGGCAGATCTGCAAATGTTAATCTACAAATCTCAGAAAAAGTCTGTGAGGGGGCTGCTGCAGGATCACATTCCGCAAAGACGTTCTTGCATAAGGTCATACATTTGCTGAATATGTAATAATAAAATTATCTTAGCCAGTTAAATCCTTAGAAAAAGCATAGCAGACATACCCAGGCAATTTTGTTCTCATATTGCTGCCCACCAACTATGTACTGCCTGATGGACACTGCCCTTAAACTGGTGGTCATTGAGTAACAGCAGAAAATTGCCACAAGATCATCTACTGTCCCTTACATGACTTTTAGGGTGGAAGCTTAAAGGAACAGTAACACCAAAAAATGTAAGTCCTTTAAAGTAATAAAAATATATTGTACGGTTGCCCTGCAATGGTTAAACCGGTGTGTTTGCTGCAGAAACTCTATTATAGTTTATATAAACAAGCTGCTGTGTAGCCATGGGGGCAGCCATTCAAAGCTGAAAAAGGAGAAAGGGCACTGGATGCACAACAGACAACAGATAAGCTCTGTAGTATACAATGGGATTCTTCAGAACTTATCTGATATCAACTGTATATCCTTGAATGGCTTCCCCCATGGCTACACAGCAGCTTGTTTATATAAACTATTGCAGAGTTTCTGAAGCAAACACACCAGTTTTACTAGTGCCGCACAACAGTACATTATATTGTTATTCCTTTAAAACACTTTAATTTCTCGGTGTTATTGTTCCTTTAATCTTAAAGGAATTTATCACTAGTGATGGGTGAATTTGGGCCATTTCGATTCGCCGCAAAATTTGCGAAACGGCGAAAAATTTGCAAAACGACGCCGGCATCTCGTTTTTGATGCTGGCGTCCCTTTTTGGACACCAGCGTCCAATTTTTTTTACGCCAGTGAATTTTCGCTGCGGTTTTGCAAATTCATTTGCCGGTGGCAAATCTAGGTAATTCGCCGTAAATTCGCCCATCATTTTTTACCACCCACTCTCACTACAATCAGACCTACATGGTGCTAAATCTTATAGGTCATGTATAGACCTGTGATGGCCTATTGGTAGATTCTAGGACAAATGATATAATATTGAACAAGCAAGGTGTCTGCAATGGCATAGTCCCCACCTTTAGGTCCACTTAAATGTGGCAAAGCAAATACACAATTTCTCTGATCAATAATGATGTCAACAATAATTCTAGAGAACATAATAAACAGCAAAGTCAGAAAAAAATCTGTGATATTAACAGCGAAAATTGGCAAAGGCCCAAAATAAATACAAACACTTTGGATATGAACAATATCTTAAAACAATACACACTTAAAGGGGAACTATCGTGAAAATATAATGTAAGCTTCCTCATACTGAAATAAGAAACTTTCTAAATGCAATCAATTACAAATTCTGTCCCGTTTCTGAAATAATCTTCACAATTCCTCTCTCAGCATCTGTTTCTCTTCATTCTGTCTTCATTCAGGAGTTGGGTGTCAGATATTCATTGACAGTTATCTCAGCCTGTAAAAAATACACAGGCAGCAGCTAAGCCTTCACCTGTGTGCTCATAATCTCAAGGGACAGTCTTTTTATGAGAAAAAAGGTCCCCGGTATTTGTCTATAATGTCCTCTAATGTACTTGTAAAGTGTAATCATGTCCCCTCAAAAGCATCTCTTTTCCAGAGAAAACAACCCCAACCTTGACAGTTGACAGTCTCCCCTCATAATTTAACTCTTCCATCCCTCTAACCAGTTTAGTTGCACTTAGTCTCTGCACTCTCTCCAGCTCATTTATATCCCTCTTAAGGACTGGAGTCCAAAACTGCACTGCATACTCCAGATGAGGCCTTACCAGGGACCTATAAAGAGGCAGAATTATGTTTTCATCCCTTGAGTTAATGCCCTTTTTTATGCAAGACAGAACTTTGTTTGCTTTAGTAGCCACAGAATGACACTGCCCAGAATTAGACAACGTGTTATCTACAAAGACCCCTAGATCCTTCTCATTTAAGGAAACTCCCAACACACTGCCATTTAGTGTATAACTTGCATTTATATTATTTTTGCCAAAGTGCATAACCTGCATTTATCAACATTGAACCTCATTTTCCAGTTTGCTGCCCAGTTTTCCAACTTAGACAAATCACTGTGCAAAGTGGCAGCATCCTGCATGGAACCTATAGTTCTGCACAATTTAGTATCATCTGCAAAAATAGAAACAGTACTTTCACTGCCCACTAGAGATGTCGCGAACTGTTCGCCGGCGAACTTGTTCGCGCGAACATCGGGTGTTCGCGCTCGCCGGAAGTTCGCGAACGTCGCGCGACGTTCGCCATTTTGGGTTCGCCATTGTTGGCGCTTTTTTTTGCCCTCTCACCCCAGACCAGCAGGTACATGGCAGCCAATCAGGAAGCTCTCCCTTGGACCACTCCCCTTCCCTATAAAAACCGAAGCCCTGCAGCTTTTTTTCACTCTGCCTGTGTGTGCTGAAGAGATAGTGTAGGGAGAGAGCTGCTGCCTGTTAGTGATTTCAGGGACAGTTGAAAGTTTGCTGGCTAGTAATCGTTTTGATACTGCTCTGTTATTGGAGGGACAGAAGTCTGCAGGGGTTTGAGGGACATTTAAGCTTAGGTAGCTTTGCTGGCTAGTAATCTACCTTCTACTGCAGTGCTCTGTATGTAGCTGCAGTGGGCAGCTGTCCTGCTTCTGATCTCATCTGCTGACTGCTGCAATAGCAATAGTCCTTGTAAGGACTGCTTTTATTTATTTTTTTGTTGTTTTACTACTACTACTACTACTACTACTACTACTACTACTACTACTACTATAAGAGCCCAGTGCTATTAGTCTAGCAGTGTTGGGGAGTGGGACTGGTGTGCTAATCTGCTGCTCCTAGTAGTTCAGCAGCACCAACTTTAATTTTTTTTTTTTAATATTCATTCTTTTTTTATTTAACTTTTTTTTTATTTTACTACCGCTGTAGTAGTGTATAAGTTGACCTTTTAGGCATTATTTGCCCTGTAGGCATTTTTTGCCCAGTGTGTTATTCAACCAACTGCTATCTAGCTGTGTGCCCGTGTTCACATTCTGTCTAAATATCCATAATATTACCGTCTCCAGAAAAAACACCGGAGTGACTTTTTTCAAGCAGCCATAATAAATTTTACGTAATCCGTATCCATCGCTGTAGTAGTGTATAAGTTGACCTTTTAGGCATTATTTGCCCTGTAGGCATTTTTTGCCCAGTGTGTTATTCAACCAACTGCTATCTAGCTGTGTGCCCGTGTTCACATTCTGTCTAAATATCCATAATATTACCGTCTCCAGAAAAAACACCGGAGTGACTTTTTTCAAGCAGCCATAATAAATTTTACGTAATCCGTATCCCTCGCTGTAGTAGTGTATAAGTTGACCTTGTAGGCATTATTTGCCCTGTAGGCATTTTTTGCCCAGTGTGTTATTCAACCAACTGCTATCTAGCTGTGTGCCCGTGTTCACATTCTGTCTAAATATCCATAATATTACCGTCTCCAGAAAAAACACCGGAGTGACTTTTTTCAAGCAGCCATAATAAATTTTACGTAATCCGTATCCATCGCTGTAGTAGTGTATAAGTTGACCTTTTAGGCATTATTTGCCCTGTAGGCATTTTTTGCCCAGTGTGTTGACCTTGTAGACATTGTTTGCCCAGTTTTTTTGGACGCAGCCACTGAAGCACAGTTGCCAGAAAAAATATGCCATATAAATGCTGAAAATATAAATTTTTTTGGTTGCAGCCACTGAAGCACAGAGGCCAGAAAAATTATGCCATATAAATGCTGAAAATAGTCATTTTTCGCCATACGTTGACCTTGTAGACATTGTTTGCCCAGTTTTTTTGGTTGCAGCCACTGAAGCACAGAGGCCAGAAAAAATTAAACCAGTAGGGTTTGCACCCTAGTTTGTAACGGTGGCGGAGGGAGGAGGACGCTAAAGGACAGCTGTGTGTGGAGTCATGAGGCTTGAAGAGAAGGACAGCTGCATAGAAGTCAGAACAAGTCTTCCGGCGTGCAGTAACCCTCCGAGATCCACCCCTCATTCATTTTAATAAAGGTCAGGTAATCGACACTTTTGTGACCTAGGCGAGTTCTCTTCTCAGTTACAATCCCTCCTGCTGCACTGAAGGTCCTTTCTGAGAGCACACTTGAGGCTGGGCAAGACAAGAGGTTCATGGCAAATTGTGACAGCTCTGGCCACAGATCAAGCCTGCGCACCCAGTAGTCCAGGGGTTCATCGCTCCTCAGAGTGTCGATATCTGCAGTTAATGCCAGGTAGTCCGCTACCTGCCGGTCGAGGCGTTCTTTGAGGGTGGATCCAGAAGGGTTGTGGCGCTGCCTTGGACAGAAAAACATTTGCATGTCTGACGTTACAGACCGGCCAAAGGGCTTTGTCCTTGCAGGTGTGCTCGTGGCAGGATTACTGGCACCTCTGCCCCTGGAATGTTGATGAGTTCCTGAAGTGACATCACCCTTAAAAGCATTGTACAACATGTTTTGCAGGCTGGTTTGTAAATGCCGCATCTTTTCGGACTTGTGGTATGTTGGTAACATTTCTGACACTTTATGCTTGTACCGAGGGTCTAGTAGCGTTGCGACCCAGTACAGGTCCTTCTCCTTAAGCCTCTTGATACGGGGGTCCTTCAACAGGCATGCCAGCATGAAAGACCCCATTCTCACAAGGTTGGATGCAGAGCTATCCATCTCCGCTTCCTCATTATCAAGGACTGCATCATCCACGGTCTCCTCCCCCCAGCCACGTACAAGACCAGGGGTCCCCAAAAGGTCACCACTAGCCCCCTGGGAAGCCTGCTCCTGTTGGTCCTCCTCCTCCTCCTCCACAAAGCCACCTTCCTCCTCTGACTCCACTTCTGGCACCTCTCCCTGCGTTGCAGCAGGTGCCTGGGTTCGTTCTGGTGATTGCGACCATAAATCGTGCGCTTCCAGCTCCTCGTCACGCTGGTCTACAGCCTCATCTGTCACTCGTCGCACGGCACGCTCCAGGAAGAAAGCGAAGGGTATTAGGTCGCTGATGGTGCCTTCGGTGCGACTGACCATATTTGTCACCTCTTCAAAAGGTCGCATGAGCCTGCAGGCATCGCGCATAAGCACCCAGTAACGGGGGAAAAAAATCCCCAGCTCTGCAGATCCAGTCCTACCACCCAGTTCAAAAAGGTACTCGTTGACGGCCCTTTGTTGTTGCAGCAGACGTTCCAACATAAGGAGCGTTGAATTCCAGCGAGTCTGGCTGTCAGAAATCAAACGCCTGACTGGCATGTTGTAGCGCTGCTGAATGTCAGCAAGGCGTGCCATGGCTGTGTAGGAACGTCTGAAATGGGCCGACACCTTTCTGGACTGGGTGAGAACGTCCTGGAATCCTGGGTACTTGGAGACAAAACGTTGGACTATTAAATTTAACACATGTGCCATGCAGGGCACATGTGTTAAATTTCCCAGTCTCAACGCTGCCAACAGATTGCTTCCATTGTCACACACCACTTTTCCGATCTGCAGTTGGTGTGGGGTCAGCCACCGATCGGCCTGTGACTGCAGAGATGACAGGAGTACAGATCCGGTATGGTTTTTGCTTTCCAGGCACGTCATCCCCAAGACAGCGTGACAACGGCGTACCTGGCACGTCGAATAGCCTAGGGGGAGCTGGGGGTGCACAGGTGTGGAGGAGGAGAAGGAGGACCCAGCAGCAGAGTAAGAAGAAGAAGAGGAAGAAGACGAGGTAGAGAGCGATGGAGGAGTAGAGGTGGTGGCAGAACCGCGTGCAATCCGTGGCGGTGACACCAACTCCACTGTTGTTGTTGTTGTTGAGCTACCCATTCCCTGCTTCCCATTCCCAGCCATTACCAAGTTCACCCAGTGGGCAGTGTAGGTGACATACCTGCCCTGACCATGCTTGGAGGACCATGCGTCAGTAGTCATATGGACCTTTGGCCCAACACTAAGTGACAGAGATGCGGTAACTTGGCTCTGCACATGTTGGTACAGGTGTGGTATTCCCTTTTTAGAAAAAAAATTGCGGCTGGGTACCTTCCACTGCGGTGGACCCAATTGCTACAAATTGGCGGAAGGCCTCAGAGTCCACCAGCTGGTATGGTAAAAGCTGGCGGGCTAAGAGTGCAGACAAGCCAGCTGTCAGACGCCGGGCAAGGGGGTGACAGTCAGACATTGGCTTCTTACGCTCAAACATGGCCTTCACAGAAACTTGGCTGGTGGCAGATGACTGGGAATGGGAACAGGTGGTCAAGGTGGAAGGCGGAGTGGAGGGTGGTTCAGATGGGTCAAGGAGAGCAGAGGTAGAGCAGTAAGATGCTGGACCAGAAGGAGTGTGACTTTTAGTTTGCCTGTTGCCTTTGAGGTGTTGCTCCCAAAGTGCTTTGTGCTTGCCGCTCATGTGCCTTCGCATAGAAGTTGTACCTATGTGGCTGTTGGGCTTACCAAGGCTCAGTTTCTGACTGCACTCATTGCAAATTACAATGCTTTTGTCAGAGGCACACACATTAAAAAAATGCCACACTGCTGACTTTTTGGAAGTCTGCGATCTGGCGGTAACAGTAGAAGTTGGCGGCATTGGCGGCAATGGCGGGTGCGTTGGCCGGCTGAACACAGGTGCCGATACATGTTGTTGCCCTACTGATCCCTGCGGGCTGGCCTCCCTGCTTCTTCTAAGTCTTATTCTCCTACTGCCTCTCTGACTCTCCGTCTCTCCATCTGAACTACCCTCCTCTTGCTCTCTTCTACTAGGCACCCACAAAACATCAATCTCCTCATCATCATTCTCCTCAGATGCATCAATTTCTTCTGACACATCACAGAAGGAAGCAGCAGCGGGGACCTCCTCCTCCTCCTCATCACTCATCATTATGTCCATCTCTGTCGTGTTCTCTGCCAGAATTAAATCTGGTGTAACGTCCTCATCTCCTTCATCTTCTTCTGCCAATAATGGTTGCGCATTACTCAGTTCAAGAAACTCATGGGAAAATAACTCCTCTGACTCCAGTGAAGATGGGGCACCGGTGGTGGAGGAAGTGTTACGTGGGGTGGCCATAGCAGTGGAGGATGAGGAGGATGTTGTGGTAAAGTTAGAAACGGTAGAGGATGGGGTGTGCTGTGTAAGCCAGTCAACTACCTCTTCAGCATTTTGGGAGTTCAGGGTCATTGGCTTTTTAAAACTGGGCAATTTGCTAGGGCCACAGGATTGCATAGCAGCACGGCCCCTAGCACGGCCTCTGCGTGGCGGCCTGCCTTTGCCTGGCATTATTTTTAAAAAAACAACAACAACAAAAACTCAGTTGGTTTTTCTGGAAACGATAATACACACAGCTAGATGGCAGTTTGAAGAAAACAGTGTGCAAATAATGCCTACAAGATCAACGTATACACTACTACAGCGGTGGATACGGATTACGTAAAATATATGAATGCTGCTTGAAAAAAAGTAACTCAAGTGGTTTTTCTAGAGACGATAATATTATCAATATTTAGACAAAATGTGAACAAGCTCACACAGCTAGATGGCGGTTTGAAGAAAACACTGTGCAAATAATGCCTACAAGGTCAACGTATACACAGCGGTGGATACGGATTACGTAAAATATAAGAATGCTGCTTGAAAAAAAGTCACTCCGGTGTTTTTTCTGGAGACGGTAATATTATGGATATTTAGACAGAATGTGAACACGGTCACACAGCTAGATAGCAGTTGGTTGAATAACACACTGGGCAAAAAATGCCTACAGGGCAAATAATGCCTACAAGGTCAACGTATACACAGCGGTGGATACGGATTACGTAAAATATAAGAATGCTGCTTGAAAAAAAGTCACTCCGGTGTTTTTTCTGGAGACGGTAATATTATGGATATTTAGACAGAATGTGAACACGGGCACACAGCTAGATAGCAGTTGGTTGAATAACGTATGGCGAAAAATGACTATTTTCAGCATTTATATGGCATATTTTTTCTGGCAACTGTGCTTCAGTGGCTGCGTCCAAAAAAACTGGGCAAACAATGCCTACAAGGTCAACGTATGGCAGTTGTTTAAAGAGAACAGTAGATTACTAGCCAGCAAAGCTACCTAAGCTAAAATGTCCCTCAAATCCCTGCAGACTTCTGTCCCTCCAATACAGAGCAGTATCACGCAGATTACTAGCCAGCAAACTTACTATCATCTGTCCCTGAAATCACTAACAGCTCTCCCCCTACACTATCTCTTCCAAGCACACACAGGCAGATTTTTCAGATACATTTTTGCCCTTGATCCCCCTCTGGCATGCCACTGTCCAGGTCGTTGCACCCTTTAAACAACTTTAAAATCATTTTTCTGGCCAGAAATGTCTTTTGTAGATGTTAAAGTTCGCCTTCCCATTGAAGTCTATGGGGTTCGCGAACCGTTCGCGAACCGCTCGCAATTTTGCGCAAGTTCGCGAATATGTTCGCGAACTTTTTTTCCGACGTTCGCTACATCCCTACTGCCCACCTCCAGGTCATTAATAAACAAGTTGAAAAGCAAGGGACCTAGTACAGAGCCCTGCGGTACTCCACTAACAACACTGGTCCTATTCTTTATCCAAGTTAAAGGTCAATATTCCTTCATTTAACCATTATGTCTGTGTGCTACCAAAAATAAATCTTTATTTATGTATAAATATATTTCCATATTATTAGAAGGGGAGAATGTTATACAAACTTAGAAGAAAACTGTGATTGTAACTAAGTCTGATTCTATTTGTACAAGCAAAGTTAGACTTGGACAAGAAAGTATATTTAAAATGCACTCAATGAAAGGGCAAGCACAATATTAGAGGCATTAAACGTTCAGTTTAGAAGCAAGAGTATTTGTATGAAAGGCAGAACAGGTTCAGATGCCTAATTAAATCATGATGGTGCGGCAGAGAAATTAGCGTTAATTAGTGTACCTAACTAAACCAAGCCCAAAGTTCACAGAATCTTGTCAAAGCACAATGATCAATCCTGACATGCCATATTAGAAATTTGCATATCAAATGTTTTCTTTGTGTATGTTTCTAATCCACAGGAGCTCTAACCACTAAACTTCAATGTCTGTAACATCAAACACCAGCCATGTCACTACTGATCCAATTTCCAAGAGTTTGGGAAAAAATAAATATTTGGGAATATAAGGAGCTTCAAATGAGCGTGCAACTGTGTCTGTTTATTGGAAGATATATTTCAAGATGCTAGAGCCTGTAAATATAAGCACAGATCAGAGCGGTTCAGCCCATTATTCCTATACTTTTTTATACAATACAGATATATTATAGAGTTCTTTATAGAGAACATTCGGATCAGCTGCTACCCAGCGAAGCTTACAATCAATCAATGGCGTTTCTTACATACACACACACAAGGGTTATTTTCATCAGGAGCCAATAAACCAGCCTACAGAACATGTTTATAGACCAGGAGAAAAAAAAAAAACAGAGCACCAGGAGGAAATCCACACCAACAAGCAGAGAACATTCAAACTTTATACAAATAAAGGTTCCTAGGAGCACTGTGCTATTACTACCAGTCAGCAATGATAACCACTGTACTACCAGTCTTATCCATGTAATGGGTTTATTATCTACTGGGTGCCCATGGTTTGCAGGGAGTGGAAGTATAAGCTTCACAGATTCATCTTCATATATACAGATGTAATTACACCCAAATAAAAATGCTACCCTACTCAATAATATGTTATGTGACATGAGTGCAGCCTATGTCCTCACTTCTACTCTTTAGTGGTGCAGCCAGGGTGTGGCTTCAGTGTACTGGGTAGTGATGTGCGGGTTGAGAATTTCTCGACCTGAACCCAACCCTAACCCGCTCCCTCCCGATCCGCTCCCGCTGCTGCCCTCTGCACCCGCAGTGATGTCACAAAAGGGACGGGGCAGGCGGAAGTCTATAAATTCCAGCACTGAAAGCCAGAACTGCTAGGTCATGGGCGGGGAGAGCAGGAGAAGAGCTAGACTCCGACCCGCCCACGACCCCAAGATTTTGTGCAGGAGTGGGCCCGACCCGTGGGTTTCAGGCCGGTCTGCACATCACTAGTACTGACTTAAACTAAGTTACTGAGTTAGAACTAAATCCTAGAAACAAATACAGCTATAAAAGGCATTTTACACACTGAACTTCAACAGCCTGAAATTTTAAAATGTAATGATTCAGGTGTTAAACCCTGTGCATGGGGAGGGGGGGTCACCATCTTGGATTTTGTTAGGAGTGTCAGCGACACTCACATGCTCAGTGGGCTCTGGGAAGCTGTCGAGAAGCTAAGCTTAGGGGTTTATGGCAAGCCATCAATGAGAAGCTATTGCTACAGGGCTGATTATTACATTCTGATGCTAATTGTGCTGGTTTATGAGCTGCCAGGTACCAATAATCTGAATTACTCACTAATCAGCCTTATATTGTATCATTTGTATTCTAGATGTAGACATGGCAATATCAGTACAATTCTTACCTTTACTTAATTTGAGGAATAAAAATGATACAAATTTGTATTGGATTTCATTTTTAAATCTGCTACAGAAAATGATGCTGCTGCTGTCCCACCCCTCCTTCTATAAAAAGGCTTGACAGGGGCCAAAAAATCTCCCGAAAATGCTTCTCAAATAGCAATAACGGAAATCGCTGGTGGCAAAACCTACTCATTGCTGTTGTATCTGCATTGTTCACTTTGCATGGTCACATTTCCATCTCCTATCGCCAGTTGTTATACATGCATCGTTCAGTGTGTGCTTAATGCAAAGATTACACATCGAGCCTGCAATAGAGATTTATCCTGTAACAGAGATCCGACTTTTATTCCTGCCTCCTACGCAACCCACCTTTCTATCTTAAAGGGCATGTAAAGGCAAAAAAATAAAATCCCATTTTTACTTCCTTTAATGAAAAAGAAACCTATCTCCAATATACTTTAATTAAAAAATGTGTACCGTTTTTATAAGAAACCTGACTGTATGCAGTGAAATTCTCCCTTAATTTACTGCTGTGGATAGGAATTGTCAGATGGTCCCTAACTGCTGAGCAGGGAAACAATCATACTTATGAACAGCAGGGGGAGCCCCCGCCTTACTTCCCAGCCATGCAGAACTCAAGCAGCTTTGTTTATGATGATCCCGAAGCAGCCCAGACCACACTGAGCATGTGCACAGTCTTAGTCTTGCAAAGATGTTTAACAAAGTTACAAGATGGTGACCCCCTGTAGCCAACTTTGAAAGCATAAATTATTTGTTTGATTA
Source organism: Xenopus petersii (assembly GCA_038501925.1). Classification (NCBI taxonomy): domain Eukaryota; kingdom Metazoa; phylum Chordata; class Amphibia; order Anura; family Pipidae; genus Xenopus; species Xenopus petersii. The sequence goes on from CM076683.1 coordinate 120,302,004, forward strand.
GGCTTGTGGTGCAGTAAGTTCATGTTTATATTTAGTATACAAAATACAGCATTTCTAGCCTTATTCTATTTTAGACTTTACATGCCCTTAAAGGGCAGAGACACACACATGGAGATTCAGGTAGGTTTTAGTCGCCAGACGACAAATCGCCTCTTCTTCATGTGACTAATCTCCCTGAACTACCTTCTCGCCGGCTAGAATCAAAATCGCCGACAGGATGGCACTCGGAGCCCTTCGTTTTCTGAAGTTGCCTCACGAGGAAACTTTGGGCAACTTCGGAAAATGAAGCATTCCGAGTGCTATCCTGCCTGCGATTTATATTCTCTGCCCTAAAAGTACAATGTAACTTAAACATGCATATTCTACTATCCCAAAGTTGCCCGAGAGTTGCATCCTGAGTGCACTTAGCGATGCATTGGTTTTACCACCTGCAATTTCAGTTATTGCCAGTGGAGACAAATTTTTGGGAGATATGTAGCCTGCAGTTGTGCATTTTTACTGCCGGCAACTTCATGGCCCTAAGTGTGCGACTACTTTTGTGTACAGCCTATGGGCAGTAGCTAACAGCAACTAGCAAGCAGTGCACCAAGTCCTGAAAACCCTTAAATGTCAAAGCCAGTTCTGCTCAGCATAATACTCCGAATGGAAACGCCAAAGAATTTCCCATGGAAGTGTGTCAGCCTGCATACTTACCAGGCAACTGATTAACAAACTGCATAGAGTATGATTATTGTCTTTAGTCTGAGCATTAGCTTAGATAAACAGATACATATGGTGGGTGTCTGTATAAACAAAAAATGGTTTTGATAGAACTACTAAATATGACATCAAGGCAAAGCTAAAATACATAAATCATTATTAAACATAAAAGGGATTCACAGGATCACGTAACTAAGCCCAAGTCATAGGAGGATTTAACTCTGGGTTAATTATATTAGCCTAACGCATGGATGTCATTAGCTGGAGCATGCGAGGCACGGGGAAGGAGAGAAGTCAGTGCTTTGTCATATTGCTCATACCAAGTATATTTATAGATGACTTTTTGCACAAAGTTAGCCAAGCACATATGGCCAATTGTTAGAAATTCTGACATACAATATATTTCTATATATATATATATATATATATATATATATATATATATATATATAAAAGAACCTGACACATTAACTTTGCCTTGCATGCTTGGGGCATATTGCAAAATATGCAAAGTTGCATCCAGGGCGCCTAACGCTGGCGAATTTTCGCTAGTGTTACTTCGACAATCAAATGAAGATGCGCAAGCGTTCAATAATACCTAGCGCAACTTCGTTAGAGGTCTTTGTCAAGCTAATTTGGATACAGCGGGAAATTATAAAGTTGAATGGACGTATATGTTGCAGCAAATACATTACATTACACAAGTCCCAACCTTAATAAAGACAATAGAGTTGTTATAATGCCCTACACATGAGCCCACTGTATAGTTTATGTGCCATATGTTAGAAAATGTATGGTGGAACCCAGTTACTCAAAAAAGATATTTAAGGACTTTTGCAGGCTATCACTCTGAAAAAAGGAAAAGACGCCAGCATTTTTGGACTTTTTCCACTAAAAATGATGTACAGTAAGTAACAGTGAATTGAAGAAGATCTATGCACTCCAGTGCACTTCACCTGGTCTGAGCTGTTGAAGGCAAGTCTGGCGAAAGAGGTAACGTTCAGTAAAATCTGCATCTTGAATTTGCAGAGTAACGCCCATTCGCTACAGAGAAAATTCGCCTGGCAATAGAGTGTGACTAACCGCTAGCGTCTATCTTCTTCGCTAGTGAAGTTATGTCTGCGCCCATTAGTAAATCGGCAAAGTGCCTGAAAGCGGTACCTTTAGTAAATCTGCCCCTTCAGGTATGAAGATCCAAATAATGGAAAGATCTGTTACCGGAAAGCCCTAGGTCCCAAACATTCTGGATAACAGGTCCCATACCTGTAATACTTAAAGACCCACCAATCACATTGTGGCACAGCTGCCACTGACTTAAACCAATGAAAAATGCTTTTCCGTACCAACCAATTTGGGTGATGGGAGAAAATACATCTAGCAATCAAAGGGTTAAGGGGAAAAAAATCAGAAAATGGGAAAAAAAATGAATTGTGGTTTTATCTACATCTGATAGAAATTCACTAAATTCATTACTGCAGCAGTGGTCTCCTTGGACTAAGATTATAGGCATTGGTAAACGGACTTATTAACCAACGGAGACAACATATTTTTAGAAAAGCAAAACATATTGAAGGGGTTTTAAGAAAGAAGAATAGATTATTTTTTTTCTAATATAAAAAAGGAGCATATCCCATCATAAATGTGCTTTTGATTTGCAGAGAAAGAGAAGCAAAATACTTGTAGGGAGTGGAATGTAAATTGCTTGCAATCACTGTCATGCATGGAGCAAAACAATGTAAGATGGGGTTTTTCGTATTAGCATATACTCACAACAGTAACTAGAGGCGTGACGCAGCTGATAAATAAGGTTTCTTACCTTCAAGTGATATATATATATATACTCCATTTCTAAGTAGGGTTACACGTTACATAATTGTATTGAGCCAGAGCTTATTACATGCTGCCAATAATAAATGGAGCTCATCTACTTGCATACATGGAATATTCCTAATCTGAGGTATAGCATTTTAAACTCTAGAAATTGGACTATCCCCGAAAATTCCCCTGCAAAACAGAGAGAAACAACTATGCCAAGCCTTATTTTCCCCATACATGCTAGAGAATTAATGAAAGTATTTAGGAGCAAGCTACTTTTTCAATTCGTGGATTATAATTTAATTGGAAGGTTCTGGCGAAAGCCCATTAAGCTTGAAACAATGGCTTCCAGAACCGGAAACTGAACCTGGAACACAAATAGAGAGACTGAGGAAAATGAACTATAAATATACTTTTACATTACAGACACAAGGGGAAAATAAAAAAACAATAAGTAAAAGAAGAAATGAAAGAATAACTTAATTAAGACAATACACTTCCTTTTCTGAATGGAACAATATATTAATGTACTCGATGCAACTTTTGCATCCATGTTGGTGTAGAAGATGCAAGTTGAGATGCATGCAACTTTGTAAGAATGTGGCATTGCAAATATAAAATACTGAGATTATTTGCTTTGCCAACAGCACCACATCAGTCCTATAGCTTGGACACCATCCAACTGGAAGATACTGTTATTGTGTGGATAGAAACTCTTGTCTTCCAAAAGCAAGTTTGTGTGTGTCCACTTCAGTTAGAGGTGAAGCACAGAAGTTTGTGATTCTATGTGCAGATGGGACTTATAAAAATGAATGACATCCAAACTGAAACCCACCATTTGTTTTTAAGTACAGGTAAGGGACATGTTATCCAGAATGCTCGGAACCTGGGGTTTTCCGGATAACGTATCTTTCTGTAATTTGGATCTTCATAACTTTAAACATTAAGGGGGTTATTTATCAAGGTCCAAATTTATCTCAGTATTTCTAATATCCAACTTCAAGCAACTCCGAACTCCTTATTTATGAAGAAAAAAGCCTGAAAAATAGGGTCGGGCAAAACTCTAAAACCTTCGGAGCTTTCCCCGAAAACTCTGAATTGTTCAGAGTTTTCCGATTTTTTTGCTCCTAATCCCCGAAATCATCGGCTATCGGTATGGACATCAGCGCAGACACTGGGACCTTCCCCATTGACTTATCCAGGCCCTCGAGAGCTTTCAGATGCTGGGGTTTTGGATTCAGAGTTTTTTTAGACCCTCGGACGTTAATAAATCTCAATAATTTGTAGTTTTTTTTTTTTGCTCAGAAAACTTCTAATTAGGGATGCACCGAATCCAGGATTCGGTTCAGGATTCGGCCAGGATTCGGTCTTTTTCAGCAGGGTTCGGATTCGGCCGAATCCTTCTGCCCAGCCGAACCGAATCCGAATCCTAATTTGCATATGCAAATTAGGGGCGGGAGGGAAATTGCATGACTTTTTGTCAGAAAACAAGGAAGTAAAAAATGTTTTCCCCTTCCCAATCCTAATTTGCATATGCAAATTAGGGTTCGGATTCGGTTCGGTATTCGGCCAAATCTTTCACGAAGGATTCGGGGGTTCGGCCGAATCCAAAAAAGTGGATTCGGTGCATCCCTACTTCTAATTAATCGAGGTTTGGATATTCGGAACTTGATAAATAACCCTCTATATAAACCCAATAGGCCGGTTTTGCCTCCAACAAATTTATTCACCGGCGTTGAAATGCGAAATTCGCAACAGGCGAATTTATTCGCCCATCACTATCCATGATATATATATATATATACAGTATATTTTACAATTGTTACACATTACATATTATGCCCTACAGGTACAGGATCTTCTGGAACAATCATGTATTTGTAGAAACATGAAATTTAGATACATAACTATATTTGTCCAAGGGACATTTTGAGATACAGGAATAGGATTTATTATGCAGAATAGATGTATTCCAGATAAGGGATCTTTCTATAATTTGGATCTCCATACCTTATGTCTGCTAAAATTGATTTAAGCATAACAAACACCTAATATGATTGTTTGCCTCCCATATAGGCTCATGTTTCTTAGTTGGGATCAATTACAATGTACTGTTTTATTATTAAAGTGAAAAGGGAAATTTTTAGATTGGATTTGCTTAAAATGCAATCTAGGAAAGTGGTTTCTGGATAATGGATCCAATACGTTTATTATCTACAAAGGGATTTGGTGATGCTGAGACCCCTCTACTGTTCTGTGCAACTAGCCCTGACTCCTCTCTTTTTATTTGCCCATAAGTTTATTCTTACCAACAGATGTAGTTTTTTTATGAAAAGTTAATTTTACACATTTTTTATGTTTTAAAAGGAACCAGAAAAAAATGGTGCAACATCCGGGAAAAAGGTAAAGTCATGGAAATCTATTATGTGTTATATATTGTTGAGACCCTAAAAAAAACGATGTAAAATACAGGAAAAGGTAAAATTAGTAGATGTATTCATTGTATTTCTTTTGTTCCAATACGTAAGGTGAAACTCATGCTTCCACCCTTGCTCGTATAAGTAAAAGAGGAAACCTGTAAATATATGACATGAAACTCATGACAGGCATCCATATGTACTCATGGCAAGAATAAAAATCACCTTGAATGATTTAAAACTCGTCCCATAATTGTCTCAATAAGGGAGAGTTCCGGCATGAGGGAACGGCGTCAGCTACATTAAAGAATTGAAAATATCAGGATTATGTGAACATTTGGTTGGCATTATTCCCAGTGCATAAACCGCTATAAAAATAAACTTTTTATAAAAGGCTTTATCCTATGGTAACAAGGGGAAGTTTCTTCCTTTATACAGAAGATCAAGTTCACTGATTGAGAATCAGATGAAATGATTAGCTACTATTTTCCTATCGGCCGCTCATCTCTCAGGAACTCGTTCACTGCCTCAAGACTTAACTAGAAAGACAAGTGCGTTGCCTTGTTACAATCACGTTTCAAAGAGAAACAGGCACTGAGTCCTGACTTCTGGGTGTGAAAAGAAACAAATTTTCTCATATGCCATTTAAATACTTAAGGTTGCTTTGATGTTTCTGGTAAAAAGAATAAAGGGACACAAAGAATTCAGAGCACTTTATACAGGATGTGAAGATTTGATAGGTAATTGGAAACACAATAACGGAAGCTGATTGGTCACAGGCAACGTAGATTTCCCTCCCATTTTAAAACATGCGTGCTGGGGAAAATCTAGAATGTTGTTGAATTTGCGCCGTTTTTGCTTCGCCGAAAAATTCGCAAATTTCACAAAATGGTGGAAAAATTTGCAAAATGGTGCCGGCCTCTCGTTTTTGACACCGGCATCCATTTTTTTTTACGCCGGTGAATTTTCATGGGCGTTTCCCGAATTGCACAAATTCACCGGGAATTCGTGCTAGGTGAATAAATTTATGTGGTCATTAAAACACAGGGGCCTGGTGAATAAATTCGCCCATCACTATTGGTGAAAGCAAAAACAGTATTTATGTGGTCATTAAAACACAGGGGCCCCTAAATCAGCTGTACCACAGGCAGACAATTATGCATGGTGGCCAGACCCATGCTTTGTACAAAACATTTTAAATGCATTTGTCATCCCTTAAAGGGATTGTTCACCTTTAAAGGACATGTAAAGCCTACATTTACTTACCATGTATATAAGTTGGGCACATCTCCCCCACCCAAATGGCATTATTTTTACTGCATATATCCCCTTTGTTTGTCAGCGTATCACATTTCCCTAAAACAAATAGCAGCTTTCACCCAGCGGCCATTTTCCCTCTGACACATCATCAATGCATTTATATCTGCAAACAGCACACATGCGATGTAAAGTTCATGCAATTAAAGAATGCAGGCTAACACGGGCAGAATTTACTATGATGACAAGTTCTGCTTGGATTGAGCACTGTAATGGTTACTCTGAGCTCAGGAGAGGGGGTTAGAATTTAAAAAATAGGATCAGACATGTAGAGCAGATTTTTTATTGGAACCAGCAATGCCATCGCTTCATTGGCTGCTAGACTGGAGGGTGTGTTTAGTAATCTAAGTTGACAGGAACTGAGCATGCTCAGTAGCCAACAGCCAAAGGAAATTCCCAAAGGAGGGGGCAGAGTGGGTTAGATGAGCAGAAGGAATCCTAAGTGATTAAGGGGATGCTGCAGCCTTAATATTAACCTTTTAACAGGTATTAAGCGATTTTAAAGAGGCTCTTCAGTGAGTACATTTTGGTTTACATGTCCTTTAAGTTAACTTATCGTATTTTAAAGAATGGCCAATTCTAAGCAAGGATTACTTGAGGTAATGTGGCATTAAGGAAAAACTTTTTAATTGATCTAAAAAAACACCTTAAATCCCCAAGGTCCCATTGAGGACAATGCAAAAAGTAAAAGAATTAGTTAAAGGTGTATTTTAAGATCAAGTTGTTTAGAAAGTATACAATTTATCTGACATTAAAAATCTTCAATTCAAAATCCGCTAGGCCAGAAACACAATAAATAACAGTACAAATACATACATATGATTATCAAATTACTTTAGGTGGGTGGTCACTTGTTAAAAATGTTAGCAACATAATGTTTACTCCTAGGTTAGAATAGGTGGTTTCCCCAATTTTTTAATAGCAGTTACGTGAGGTGAAAAGGAAGTGAGTTCAAGTTCTCCAAAAAAATTGTGTGAGGTGTGAGTTTTAGTTCTCCAATTCGGTAATTAGGTACAAGGTAGTTCTCCCAGTGGGTTACCAGGCTAATGGTGTAAGGATGTAAATGAAACAAGTTTCCAAAGGGGTTTACTGGGGGTCCCCCACTCCATCTCTTCTTCCAGCTGTAGATGCCCCCAAAATAAATTGATTAATCTCACCAGATCCTGCATTCCAGTCTTTCCTCAAAGGCACAGCCAGGCACAAACTTTTAGTGATAGATCACTTAGGGGCACATTTACTATAGGTCGAATATCGAGGGTTAATTAACCCTCGATATTTGACCATCGAAGTTAAATCCTTCGACTTCGAATATCGAAGTCGAAGGATTTACCGCAATTCGTTCGATTGAACGATTCGAAGGATTTTAAACCATCGATTGAACGATTTTCCTTCGATCAGAAATTGCTTGGAAAGCCTATGGGGACCTTCCCTATAGGCTAACATTGGTGCTCGGTAGGTTTTAGGTGGCGAAGTAGGTGGTCGAAGTTTTTTTTAGAGACAGTACTTTGACTATCGAATGGTCGAATAGTTGAACCATTTATAGTTTGAATCGTCCGATTCAAAGTTGAAGTCGTAGTTGAAGGTTGAAGTAGCCAATTCGATGGTCGGAGTAGCCAAAAAAAATACTTCAAAATTCAAAGAATTTTTCATTCTAATACTTCACTCGTGCCCCTTGGCATTGAATCCTATAACCTGTTCACAATTTCTCTACTTTACAGGTACCTCTTCCCGAAGATCCAAGATGGCGCCTGACGCACTTCAGCGCGTGCATTCCACTAGGGAGCGCAAATCTCCTCAGACTGATTTCCACCAATTTACCGATTTTCACGGTCTCCACGATTTCACAGTTCATGAAGTACCGGCAGCCTGACGATTTTCACAATATTGGGGTAAACCACCGAAAATAATAATTTCAACCTTAGGAGTGACCCCACCTGGGTACTGCTATTGCTACTGCAATTCCAAGCAACTTGTCAATTGATCTTCACTATTTATTTTTTATAGATTTTTAGAATAATTATATTTGCCTTTTTTCTTCTGACTCTTTCCAGCTTTCAAATGGGGGTCACTGACCCCATCTAAAATCAAATGCTCTATAAGGCTACAAATGTATTGTTATTGCTACTTTTTATTACTCATCTTTCTAGTAAGGTCCTCTCCTATTCATATTCCAGTCTCTTATTCAGATCAATGCATGGTTGCTAGGGGAATTTGGACCCTATTTACCAGATTGCTGAAATTTCAAACTGCAAAGCTGCTGAATAAAAAGCTAAATAACTCAAACACCTTAAATAATAAAAAATGAAAACCAATTGCAGAATATCACTCTCTACATCATACTAGGGGGCATATTTATCAAGGGTCGAAGAGAAATCGAGGGAATTTTCGAAGTTAAAAAATTCAAAATTCGAAGTAATTTTTGGATAGTTCGACCATCGAATAGACTACTACGACTTCGACCTTCGATTCCAACATACGATTCCAAGTACGATCAGAATACGATTGTACGATGCAAAAATCCTATGAATTCGACTTCTAATTTCGTAGTATTCAATTTCAAAGTATTTTCCAATGTTGCCTTTTCTAAGCAACATTTTATTTGGTTTTCATTATTTTTTTTTTTATAGTTTTTGCCTTTTTCTTTGGACTCTTTCCAGCTTTTAAATTTGGCTCACTGACCCCATTTAAAAACAAATGCTCTGTAAGCCTACAAATGTATTATTATTGCTACTTTTTATTACTCCTCTTTCTATTCAGGTCCTCTCCTATTTATATTCCAGTCTCTTCTTCATATCAGTGTTTGGTTGCTAGGGTAATTTGGACCCTAGCAACCAGATAGCTGAAATTGCAAACTGGAGAGTTGCCGAATAAAAAGGTAAATAACTCAAAAACCACAAATAATAAAAAATGGAAACCAATTACAAATTGTCTCGGACTATCACTCTACATCATACTAAAATATAATCTAAAGGGGAACAACCCATTTAAGGGAGAAAAGTTTCAAACTGACCATCCAGCCAATCACATGGCTGGTGACCAGGCCAAACAGGATCTTTATGTATACAGTCAATTTTATTTTTCTTTGTACCACTGATTCTTGCTTTAGGACTAAGTAACCTAAAAATATAAACTTTATTACAAAAACACAAACTTTAGTAAATATATGGGCTAGGGAATAGACTGAGTGCATATTAATCACATATCCATGAATTCCCCCTGCCAATTCCATTGTGTGTGTGTGACTGATGTTAGTGGCCTTGAGTTATTGAAAGCATCTACCCTTGTTGTCAATGTGAACTGGTGCTTTTGATTATTCAAAATGTATTAATATTTTAACCCAATACAAAATATGGCTAGAAATGTCTGCATTTCATATACAGGTATGGGACCTGTTATCCAGAACGCTCGGGATCTGGGGTTTTCTGGATAACAGATCTTTCAGTAACCAGGATCTTTATACCTTAAGGCTACTAGAAAATCATGTAAACACAAGCTACTCTTTTATTATTACAGAGAAAATCATTTTTAAAACGTTCAATTATTTGGACAAAATGGAGTCTATCGGAGATGGCCCTTCCATAATTGGAGCATTCCGGATAACGGGTTTCCGGATAACGGATCCCATATCTGTATTGACCTTACTGTACTAGCCCCATAACACTAATCATTGAGGCCTTTAAAGTTGTTCACAGCATCTCCCCATCTATTTTCTGATTTCATTGGGCCATCTTTTGTGTGCCAGTGGCACTACACATGCTCAGTGTGCTCTGGGCTGCAGTTATAAAGCTAAACTGTCAGAAATTAATAAAACATTAGCAGAAAGTACGTTACATTTGTCATAGAAGCTGATGCTACAGGTCAGTTCTGATACCGAACAAAATGGGGTCTATGCTGCCCATTAGTGATGGGATAATTTGTCACATTCCGCTTCGTTGAAAAATTCGCAAATTTCCAGAGAAATTTGTGAAACGCCGAAAAACGTTGATTTTGATGCCCAGGTCAATTCTGACGCTCGCTCACTGGTGTTAAAGTCAATGGGCATCTGAATTGGATTGACTCAACGGTTTTGACGTGAGCAATTTTTTTCGACGCGCACCCAAAATTTTTTGACACTGGCGAATTTTCATGCCAGTTTCGAGAATTTATTTGACTCCCGCGAAATGCAGAAATTCGTGCCTAGCGAATTTATTCGCTCATCACTACTGCCCATGTTATGTGAATCCGAATGAATTACTAATAAGCCTCTAGTATCATGACTTTACTGAATATACTGTTTATTTTCTATTGATAAGCTCCTAAGGTTACTGACAGCAGCGTGTGCTGTAAATCATCACAATGAAGATGAGGAGCTACTGGGGCATCTTCAGAGACACAAATCTTTACTGCTGAAAGGGCTGTGGTTGACTTTGGCTGATACGGAGCCCAGAACATAATGTACAACATTTCTAGTTACTTCTTTAGTTAGGCTTTAGGTCTCGTTTAAAAGGGTTACATTTATATATGAAACTGGATGTCTGTTGTAAGTTCCCAGTGCTAATTCAGTAATGTAGAGAGTAGAACATTTGTAGAAAATTTGATTTACAGTGTGACACTACTACTCTATTTATCAGAAACTTCTCTTCTTTCTACAAATCGAATCTAAACAAGATCTTAGCACTTCTTTGCTTAGTGCGTAGTGTATGATTTGTCAACAAGTTTTCACAAACCAAACATGATCTTCAACTTAGAATGGGTCACACCAGAAATGTGAGTGGCGTTCACAATGAATTATAAGAACTGGTGAAAAATTAGGCGTTGCTTTAGGTTAATTAACCCAATCCCTAAAACTGCATTTTTAGATCTCTTATGGGGTAATCATGATATACTGTATCCGGGATTATATCCCTCTTCTCTGAAGTCATCTGCACTAGAATCATATGTCACAGTTAAACTGGTTTCTGATCTTGACCTTTTTTTTAGGATCACTTAATTCCTTGTGCACGATCCTTCAAATTCAATTTATCACATCTGGAATCTGGAAAATTTTAAGCTTCCTTAAATTATTCCATGCTTTTTCTTCCTTTCTAAACATTCCTAGCTACTTTTCAAAAGCCATGTGCTTTCTTATTGTTTTGCACACTTTCACACTTGAAATAGGTCTTGTCTCAAGGGTTAAGGATGCTAAGGGACAAATTATTCTTCTGATATTTGTGTAATTGTGTGTAAGTATTTGTGTATGTTACATGCAGTATTCTGATCTATAATCTATATAATCATTCAAAACTAATGATGGGCGAATTTGCGCCGTTTCGCTTCACCGAATAATTTGTGAATTTCCCACGAAATTCACGAAACTCCTTATAATTTTTTGTCGGCGCAAATTTGCGCCTAGCGAATAAATTTGCCCATCACTATTCAAAACCAAACCAAAGTAATGCAGGCCCCCCAAGATGCATAAACAGAATGTAATAAAGGTTTTTTGCCCGGATGACTGATTAGCAGGTTTGTTAGTAGTATGCCACTGTTACATATTTATTAATGCAATTAGCTTACAAAACTAATATTATTTGATATTTTCATATTGTTCCGCAGAAATAAAGACTTTTTTTCAATTACTTTCCATTATTTATTTTTTACAGTTTTTCCAGAATCTTAACTATACCCCCCAAACAATGTTGGTCTCTATAAAAAGATATTGCATAAGACAGCTCATATGTAAAATCCTGCTTCATGTAAATTAAGCATTTTCATAATAATATACTTTTGTAGCAGTATGTGCCGTTGGGTAAACATATATAGAAAATTGCCATTTTAAAAAATAAGGGCCGCCCCCTGGGATCGTACGATTCACTGTGCACACAAACAAACTATACTTCTTAGATCACATGAGCCAATTAACAGACAGAATTGTGTCTTTTGCTTCCACACTTCTTCCTGTTACAGTAAGAGCTGCAGTATTTCTGGTCAGGTGATCTCTGAGGCAGCACACAGTCCATCACAAAATGGTGGTTCAAGGCAAGAGATGTAAAAGGGCAATATTTACTTAAATATATATTCCAGTTTGGTAAGATTCTTTAATATGCCACTTAATATGATATAAACTATCTGTTGCTTAAGTGTTCATTTTGGTGGTATAGTTTTCCTTTAATACCAGAGACATGTTCATGTCTCTGGTATTTGAGTCTGGCAGCTCAGTAATTCAGGTGCAGACTCTAAACTGTTACAATTTTGCAACATTTAGTTGATACATCTCTCAGCAGCATCTCTGGAGTATTAGCATAGCGTTAATGCCTCAAGCAAAGCGAAGTTGCGCTAGCGATGCCTAATTTGCATACGGCGCCAAGTTAAAGTACAATGGACGTATAAGTAGCAGCAAATACATTACACTACACAAGCCTGGGAAAGCTTCATAGAATAAAATAGAGGTGATATTTTGTCCTATACATGTGCCCACTGTATAGTTGAGTTGCCATATGTTAGGAAATGTAGGGGGGAAGGAGGGTACCACCAAAAAAATGTACGTTCTTTTTCAGCCTATCACCCTTAAAAAGTAAAAGACGCCAGCGTTTTTTGGGACTTAGAAAAAAATTCAACTTTTCTTGAAGCAATCCCTATCTACTCTATTGCACTTCACCTGGTCTGAGGTGGCGAAGGCAAGTCTGGCGCAAGAGGTAACGTTCAGTAAGATGCGCAAGTTAGTGAATTAGCGTAGTTACGTCCCTTCACCATAGCGCAACTTCGCCTGGCATAAGGGTGCGAAGTAGTGCTAGAGTAGGTCCACTTCGCTAGTGTATTTACACCAGCGCCCGTTAGTAAATCGACGAAGTAACAAAATGACGTCATGCTAGCAAATTTGCGGTATCGTTAGCCACTTCGCGCTTTAGTGAATTTGCCCCATAGAAAGTAGAAAGTAATTGGAAAAAGTCATTATTTCTCTATTTGAAAACAACTAGTTGTTTGAAGGTGAACAACCCCTTTAATATAGAATCAGTAGTAGTAGTATAATTTGAAACAGAAATAATTTATGTTAATTACAATTTAGATAAATTAATTTGACACTATTTTGTAACTTGCATTATTTTGTGGAGGAGGCTCACAAAATAATACATTTCTGCAGGCAGAATATTTGCTTACATAGTGCAAAACATTTTCACTGTATTATTCAAATGCAGGGGCTCACTGGAGCTTACAATCTCATGGAACTAGAGGAGACTGGTAAATGGACTGTAATTAAGGTGAGTTATAGGAGGGTATTTAAATGTAAGCAGTCTTTAATGGCTGTAATGTGCTATTTCTTTGAAAACAGCTACAGAGCAGGGGGAATCAATATCTTAAGACCAGGCAAACATTCACTGCAGAGCAAGGAAAATGATGGGGCAGAGAAGTCTCTGAGGATATTTAGGAAAACATGTATTGGAAGATACATCATTTACACACCCTCTGTTTGTTGCAGAGTAGTTTCATGGCACAGAAAACATTTGCTTTCTACCCCAACACTGCAGGGGCCCTCAATAAATGTTTTTCACTGCAAGTGCCAACATTCCGACACCTAGGGCTGGAATTTGTATTTCAACAATGTCTGGAGGGTCACAGGTTGGACATGAATTCCTTTGTCTCTGGGCTATAGTGTTGCTGGGACCTGTGATGCCTAAAGCCAGGCCGATATAAACAATGGCACATACATACTTTCTCCCCTATGTTTTCCTTAAGAGACATGTTTTGTAGAGTAAATTTCATGGCATAGTATCAAACTGGTTCTGCTTTGGGTAATGAAAATTGAGGTTCTTACCAAGTCTCACCATCAACCAGAAAACACAAATCTATCCATTTTCAGGCACTAGTTATTTACATATGTCATAAGCTCTGCGTTCCTATTAACTGTACCTGTGACCCTTTCCCAGCTGCAGCTGATTTAAAACCCCCCTTATTAAATTTAAGGGTGAGGTGATGGAAGTTAAAAGTTCAAAAACATCTGGAAGACCACATGTTGAATATTCTGAATGGGGGCAGACTTTGAATAGCAGGGCATTTAAGTATATATATAACAATGATCAAGGCTGTGGAGCATTTTGGTATCAAAAAAAAACATACATAAATTTACCAACATCTACATATTACTATATTAGCAGGGCAGACTTAAGCTGGCCATAGACGCAAAGATCCGATCTTACCAATCAACGTACGATAGGACTTTCCCATCTCCCGACCCTCCACTAACCATTCGGATCAAAGTCTTACCATTCAGATCAAATAAAGTAGTAAAAAAACAGATCAGCCAATGTTCTGCCCCTGACAGCAATCGTACGAAAGTTATGTCTGACAAAGTTAGTGACAGTCTCCCTCTGAAAATCGAATGATCGCCAATACACGCACAGATATTATCAGCAGGCGACAGAAATTTTATAACCTGTCCGATCGACCAAACGGCCAATCTCCGTCGGACGAAAAAATGTCTGGACTCTCCACACACGGTCCGAAAATTGTACGAATCCACGTTTCATACGATCGGATTGTTGCGTCTATGGCCAACTTTAGGAAGCACAGTCTGGTTAACCTGGACATACCCATGATGGAGAACAGAAAGCATACTCTTCTACATAATAAGAACCAAATGTCCTGTTCTTCTCAACTTCTCCTGCACCTAGCTATTTGTCTCTTTTGTTGTTTTACCACTTGATGCATCTAATGGATGGAACAATGAGGCAGCCTACAAAATAAAGCACCTTGGAGAAACAGATAGAAAAGCAACATTGATCTCCATTGTTTCATGGCTTAGTAACCGTCTTCTTGGCTTACAAAATGCATTCTTGCAATCGAGTGACAGCTCTATATGACAAAACATATGTTGCTTCCGGAACAATGCAAGTACATGGCTTTAATGTACTGTACAATGTTTATTTCCATTTCAGCCTTTGATGGATCCAAACGTCCTATCCCATCCAGATTTTTATTAATTCCATTTATTCAAGATTCCATCTTCTTCCAGTTCTTTTAATTCAGATCAGAATCCAGTAGCATGACATTCGCTAAAATTACAGAATTACAGGATTTTCCTCTGCTGGGAATTTATATGCTGTTCCATATATTTAAATTTAAATACAAATAGATTCTGCATAGAATAAAACCCTGAAGAATTGAAGTCCTACATGATTTATTGTTTGACGTTGAGTAGTATTCCATTTTTTTCTTTTTAAATGAAATTGGTTCTTTGTACGTATAAAGCATTCACTTTGTGATCCAGCGTACATTTCCATGACATGCGGAAGTCTTGAAAAATAAATATTTTGTCAATTTACAAAATGTAGCTACTTGTTTGTGACGTATGGCTACCTGTTTGTTTAGGCAGAAATAAACATTTGCTAAATGTCAGTGGTGTCTTATGATACAGTGGTTTAAATGTGTTAAAATGACATTAAGTGGCAGTTTCCTGTGGCTCAAATGGATAAAGAGAAAGGTGTGTAGATGTGACCCGTTATGAAAGGCTTATTTCAAAAGAGCAAATCCTAATGGCTTCAACTGAATTTGAGGAAATACAAACCCGAGTGTTGTAATGTTAAACTGTTTATTAAGCACAGAAACGATTATTAATTAATTTAAAGCATTAAAGACAACTAATAGCATTAGTTTGAGTTCTTTCTTTGTGAGCGGAGCTTTCATTCAGGCTCAAAAACATGAATTGATGTGTTAACAAACATGTCAAACTTCACATACAGTGACATTTTTGTAATTCAGTTTTCTCTACCTCTCAATCTAGCATGACCTGCTCTATTTCATTTTCCTGCATGGAATTCTGCAGGCCAAAAATGGCTAGTTTGTCTGTGATCTGTCATTTTGCAGGAATACTTGATCCATGATAATCATTGAAGTCTTAAGGACAAGTGAAACCTCTGGCATTCAACTTCAGCTATAACCGTATATACCGATAGCTTGGAAATTAATTAAATATGTATTTCTAGGTGAGGAGACAGAAGAAGTGATGCCCCAGGGAGTAAATTAAAATGGTTGTACAGTGAAGTCTACGGAGCTTTTGAGTTTTCTGGGGGCCATAAAAACACTTTGAACACCACATCTAACACATGGGTCTCACAGTTGGACAGCTTTGCTCTATTAATGGAGAAGGAAAACCATTTTACACTTGGGGGTGCCAAAAGTTAGGAAACCCAAGTGATTACTTTTACTTACCTGACATCCCGGGGCATTGCTCATATCAGCAAAAAAAAGCACCGGCCATGGTTCTTCTCGCAAGCACCACTGAGAGATCCTCTTCCTGCTTCTCGCGGCTGCACATGTTCAGTAGAGTGAAAAGCCGAACTTTAACAAAAAAACCGTCTATTTCACTCTACTGCATTTGCCACCGGAAATTTGAAAACCAAAGAAGCAGGAAGAGAATCACGCCATGGTGCTCGCTAGAAGAACCTCAGGCTGGTTCAGTTTTTTTTTCTGATAGATGCACCGGCCCGGGGTGTCAGGTAAGTAGGGATGCACCGAATCCAGGATTCAGTTCGGGATTCGGCCTTTTTCAGCAGTTTTCGGATTCGGTCGAATCCTTGTGCCTGGCGGAACCGTATACGAATCCTAATTTGCATATGCAAATTGTGGGCAGGGCAGGATTTCACGTGACTTTTTGTCACAAAAGAAGGAAGTAAACCAATTTTTTTCCAACTTTTTCCTTTCCCGCACTTAATTTGCATATGCAAATTAGGATTCGGTTCGGTATTCGGCCGAATCTTCCAAGAAGGATTCGGGGATTCGGCCGTATGTAAAATAGTGGATTTGGTGCATCCCTACAGGTAAGTAAAAGTAATCACTTGGGGGTGCCCAGCTTTTGGCACCGCCAAGTGTATTACAGTATTCCTTCTCCTTTCAGAAGGCCAATAAAAAGTAATACCAAGTTTAGCCAGTTCCCAAAGAAGAGCTGAAAGCCTTGGAACCTCTGTTGCTTTTGGATCTTTTTCAGCCACTGGCCCCTTTCCATGTCTTCAGGTTGAGATTTCCATTTTTATGGTTCATTACAGTGAGTACTAGAAGGTCTTCAAGTTTAGAAAAGAACATTGATCAATCTTTTATACTGTCTGAGGAATCTTCTGTAGTTTAGGTTACAGTGTGGACACTTTTTTATATTGGGTAAAGCAGGAGATAGCGGAAAGGCTCCCAGTTTGGCTTGTACAGCGTAGCTCTGGGTGCCATATTGGCTCTGGTCCACTAACATGCCAGAAAGAGACCATTATAGTACAGAGTCTGAGGCTTTTTTTACTTGGCAAAGATCAGCAA
Organism: Xenopus petersii; assembly: GCA_038501925.1. Classification (NCBI taxonomy): domain Eukaryota; kingdom Metazoa; phylum Chordata; class Amphibia; order Anura; family Pipidae; genus Xenopus; species Xenopus petersii. Next base: position 120,319,502 of record CM076683.1, read on the forward strand.
GACAAAGTTAAAGCAGGGGTCCATTAAAAGTAGCAAAGCAACAGCAAATGACATTTACTTGGTTATTTCTAGCACTACTGGAGGGATTTTCTTTTTTCCCTGCTGCTGTTCCATGTCAATAAGTCTTTCTCCTTGCTCTGCTTAGATGCCAACCAAGACCTATGTCATACAGCTTTATCAATCACAACAGTCTTTGTTTTATTGTTGTATTTTTTTCCAGTTGCAAAACATACCTGCCAACTTTTGCGTTTGTCTGCTCAACAATGTGGAGTTTAAATATCAGACTTAGCAACTGTAGTGTAAAGAGGTGTCACCCAGTCCCACATCAAAATTTTGGGAAGTCTTTGACCCCTCAAACCATGCACAGAATGTTTTGCAAACTTGCCTCTCTCAGGGTCTCTTTATTTGTGGGACCCTGATGCCTTAATTATAATGAATACCAACCTTACTAATATTTGTATTGATATATACAGTCATATACAGCATTTAAGTTTTTAAGAATTTTGCACTTTTTTCCCCAAATCGTACAACAAAATTGTTACCTGGTTCTTCTAAAAATGTATTTCTGGTTTCCTGACAAACATAAAATGGGGGTTCTACTGTATGTTTAGCTTGTACCGCCTTTTTTCTGCTGGGCCCTCTTTACCTTTTGTTTCAGTTACTGGTTGCTATGTCTGTAAATCTGTATGTTTAATGTATGGACCCATTTATTGTGCAGAGCTGCAGAATTTGATATTCACAGTACTGTGTGGCTAAGTTTTGTCTAAGTACAGGATAAAGTTATGTGCTGTCTTCTTACAATGCCTTCCTCCACTATAGGCCTTGGCACAACAAATCGGCTCCATGTTTTTATGTCCAGCTGTCATGATTTTGATTTGTGGAAAACTTACGGAACGCATTTTAGGACATTGTCAGGGGAAATCGTTGTCCTGCATGCATTGTCCTAAGCAAGAGGAATGCGACATGGCATGCTTTTTTACTCACCCATCCTCCGAGGATGATGTTACACCTCGCTCCTCCCTCCTCAACCATCAGCTCTTGCTCCTCACTCCTCCCTCCTCAACCACCAGTCCTGGGTCCTCGCTCCTCCCTCCACAGCCATCCGTCCTGGTCAATAGGCGTTTTACGTTTTTTTATTGCAAAAAAGGCGAGCTACAGCTGACGGTTGAGGAGGGAGAAGCTAGGACCCAGGACAGATGGCTGAGGAGGGAGGAGTGTGGAGCGAGGACCCAGGTCGGATGGCTGAAGAGGGAGGAGTGTGGAGCGAGGACCCAGGTCGGATGGCTGAGGAGGTAGGAGTGAGGAGCAGGACCTGACAGTTGAGAAGGGAGGAGCGAGTTGTGACATCTGCTTTGAAGATTTCCCCTGACGATGTCCTAATATGCATTCCATAGAAACAGACGACCAAAAGCACCATATGATATATGCAAACACAGATCACGATTTTTGTCACATGCTGATTCAATGCATATAACAATCATATGTAAATTTTAGTCCATAATCCCAAAGTTTCTGATTTCACAAATAAATTTAATAGGTAATATGCACCATAAAATCAGAATTGCTAATCACCAGCCAACTGCAAACAAGGAGTATTATAATTTTATTTAAAGGAAAACTATACCCCCCAAACAATGTAGGTCTCTATTAAAAGATACTGAGTAAAACAGCTCATGTGTAAAACCCTGCTTCATGTAAATGAACCATTATCATAATAATATACTTTTTTAGTAGTATGTGCCATTGGGTAATCATAAATAGAAAATTGCCATTTTAAAAAATAAGGGCCGCCCCCTGAGATCGTAGGATTCACTGTGCACACATACAAACCACATGTACGGTCACATGAGCCAATTAACAGACAGAGTTCTGCCTTTTGCTTCCTCACTTCTTCCTGTTACAGTTAGTGTTGTAGTATTTCTGGTCAGGTGATCTCTGAGACAGCACAGATACAGTCACGAAATGGTGGTTCAAGGCAAGAGATGTAAAAGGGCAATATTTATGTAAATATATATTCCAGTTTGGTAAGATTCTTTAATATGTCATTCAATTTGATATAAACTATCTGTTGCTTAAGTATTCATTTTGGGGGTATAGTTTTCCTTTAAGGTCATACAACCTGATTTAGTTAGTTTTTTTTGTTTGTTTGTTTGTTTGTGTTTTTTATCATTGGCTGGTTCCAAAATGTACATGGTTCATAGAATTCATTTTGTCACTTACATACTCGGCCCTTGTGTAGAAAGTTACAGATGAATATGTTAAGAAAAAAATCGAACATTTAAAATTTGATCGCATATTCCCGACCAGAAAATCAAAATCTATTTCTAATAGAGTTTTCCACGAGTTGGAATTCGAGCTGGGGAATTTATAACTCGAAATTGTGAGTTTTTACCAAAAATCTCATCTCAAAAATTTAGTGCCCGAGGTGTTCTTATGAATATTTTACACCGTTGCCTTCAGAGAAAACATTGATGGAATGAAAACAGATACAGCCATATTAAGGATAAGCTTTGGGAAACAACAAAATAATGATTATGGGGGTTATTTACTAAACTTCAAATGCAAAAATACAGAAAATTTTTAGATTTTTTTTAAATAAAATCTGACTTTTAAAAAATTTAGCGTAATTTATTAAACCCCGAGGATGGAAAAGTTAAAATTAGAAAATCCGGCATCTCAGACCTGTCGAGGTTGCATATAAGTCAATAGAAGAAGTCCCAATGATTTTTTGATGGGTGCTGTGTTTCGTGCAATACCCCGAAGTTTTTGGGCAAAAAAGCATAAGAAATCTGAGTTTTTGGGTGAAAAATCTGAAAAAAACGTGATTTTTTTTTCCGCAAAGCTAATTTTCCCGAAAATGTAAATGTAAATAAATAAGCATAAAAAACGATTTGATCGGAGTTTGTAGCAGAAAATGTTGAGATAAATTTGGACTTTGATAAATAACTAGGGATGACCGAATCCAAGATTCGATCAGGATTTGGCCTTTTTGAGCAGGATTCGGATTCGGCCGAATCCTTCTGCCCGGCCGAACCAAATCCTAATTTGCATACACAAATTAAGGCTGGGGAGGGAAATTGCGTTGTTTTGTCACAAAACAAGGAAGTTAAAAATTATTTTCCCTTCAGACCCCTAATTTGCATATGCAAATTAGGATTCGATATTCGGTCGAATCTTTCATGAAGGATTCTGCCAAATCCAAAATAGTGGATTTGGTGCATCCCTATAAATAACCCCTATGTATTACATAATTTTTGCTACTTTTGTTTAAACAGAAAGTTACATTCCAGCTAAAAAATATAAATAAATGCCTTGCACTGCAATGTTAATCCCTGGAGACCCTCAGCCAAACCAAATTTATCAGCATTGAGCAGAATTTCTTTGTTGAATAAAAGCTTTCTGCCCCATTGGCCCAATAAAATAGGCAATAATAAGTCTATGGCCTTCAGCTTCCTTTTCCTTGGAGCAACTACATGTTGAATACATTATCCAAAAGCAATGCTGGGCTAACAGTGTCGCAGAATTACTCAGAGTGACTGTGTAAGCCAATGGAGACTAATAAAGATACATTTGGGAATGTAAACTAGAAACAGAACTGTTGCATAGAATTCTGGGTACAAGAATAGTAGGACTGGTGGAGTCAATGGCATAAATGTAAATGTTTCCAGTATTGTTGCAGTCTTATAAATCAATAGGCTTCCTGTTACTTGATCCAAGAGAAGCTGGAATCATATCTGGTGAATGGAATCTTGCCAAGCACAAGGGTGAATAAGAGACAATGACATGAGTTTACTGTATGCCACTGCAGGAAAGGAATGGTGAGAATTTAGCAGAATGTATGACTGGCCAAAGTGACACAATATTACTACTATCCGCTTCTGAGAAGCAGCAGATTCCTGGAAACCGCTCTATGTCTGCAAATTAAATAATGCTGCTAATACTTCCCCATTTCATGTTTCAAAGTGTTGAATAACATGAGAAATGCAATTGACATCCGTTGTGCAGTAGAGCAGGTCCAGAAGAAACAGCCATATGCTCAGCGTATAATGAAACAATCTATTCACCTTTCCACAACTCATTCCAAGGAAATATGATTGAGTCTGAATCAGTGCTGGCACAACAGGTGAGAAAATCCAACTTTTTGCAGTTCATTAAGCTTCATGCTGAGGGAATCCAAGCTGTCACACACCTAGCAGAGGATAGCGTGTTGCAAATATCCGGCAATTAACACTTAATGTTTGGATGAATTATTGATCCTGACATTCATGTGGCACTGTGTCTGTACATAATCAGATACTGGAGACAGTAAAAAGAATGTAAGTGTTCATATGATACAAGAGGGGAAAGAATTTTTCACATTACAATTTCAATGTTACTGTAACTCCTGCCTGGTTTTTCAAGTTAAGTGCTATAGGGGCATGTTTACTAACATTGGAGATAAATATTTGGAGAGATTTCTGGAGATGTTGCCCATAGCAACCAATCAGATCTTTGCTGGCTGTTTAAATCTAATTGCTGATTGGTTGCCATGGGCAACATCTCCAGATATCTCTCCAGATATTTATCTCCAATGTTAGTAAACATGCCCCATAGTGATCATTTATTGAAGGCCAATTTGAGCACAGCTGCCTCAGGGCAAATTCCCTAACCGGCAAAAATTTGCCATCGACGGCTTCGCAGCCATTGCAACACTTCGCCAGGCGTAAATTCACAAGGACAACACTAATTCACTAAAATACGAAGTTGCGTCCAGGGCCCAGAACGCTGGCGAAGCATTACTTCGGCAATCAAAGCGAAGATGGGCTAGCATTGCCTAATTTCCATACGCCGGGAAATGATAAAGTTGAATGGACCTATATGTTGCAGCTAGGGATGCACCGAATCCAGGATTCGGTTCGGGATTCGGCCTTTTTCAGCAGGATTCGGATTCGGCTGAATCCTTCTGCCCGGCCGAACCGAATCCGAATCCTAATTTGCATATGCAAATTAGGGGCGGGGAGGGAAATCGCGTGACTTTTTGTCACAAAACAAGGAAGTAAAAAATGTTTTCCCCTTTCAACCCCTAATTTGCATATGCAAATTAGGGTTCGGATTCGGTTCGGTATTCGGCCGAATCAAGACTCAAAAGGATAAGAGGCAAGACAGTTGTTTTCTGCTACTTCCCATAAATGATAGTAACAATAACAACCTTGAAGGATTTGTACATAAATACATCATAAGAAGAGAATTTTGCAGTATAATGTGTACAGTACATTAGACAGCACATGTCATGGATGTTTTATATTTAGCACTCAACTGATATTTTCTTATTATGTTGTTACTTTCCCTATTAAATTGTGCAAATAACAGAGTGAAAAGAGGGGACTCGTGCTAAAGAATCACTCTCCAGTAATCCACATGCGATACTCAACGGGCTCAACATCAGCCCCATTCCACCAGACATTATAATGTTCCCATAGATACTGGCTTATGACAAATGAACACTCTACTGTTCAATAAACCTCTTTTTTTAATACATTTTACAAAGACAAGCACCAGTCCGGCAAGGCTAATAAGCCCCCCATGGAAGGTCTATCGCCATGGAATGCCTCATTATAAATAATTTGAAAACCTGACAAACACAGGCTAAATGTGCATTCTCCATTAAACAATTCTGTGCATTTTTGCTTAGACAACCTGACAAGAATTCATTGCAGGAAAATGCCGGAATTTTGGAAAAATAAATATATTGTTTCACAAAGTCTCTGTTTGTATCTGGTGTTAGTGCTATTTGAGTCATGCGTTTAAGTTAATTACGCCTTTGATAAGTAGTTTATTGATCCAAGGTTGCAGAGCGTCTTTTATTTATCCTGGACCAGAAGCAGTTACGTATTGTTCCAGATGTAACGCATTGAGATTCCCAAAATGCATCAAGAATTAGTCACTTTATTCATTCTTTAAGGATTGGTTATTCTACGTTTCAAACAATGTGTGGTTCATTAAAGGGACAATGTGCCCTCTTATTATTACAGGTTATGCTCAATTTATTTTTGTTCGAAGGACCAGTTATTTGTAACTGATACTTGTGAAAAAAAATTTTAATGTGTGTGTTGGACGAAAGTCCTTTTCATTACAGAATTTTGCTTATGTGCCCTGTTGGAGCTTTTGTATATAAAACTCTTGCTCGTCCAGAGCCATTGCCTTCAAAAAAGCCAAAAATAACATGTGCCCCAAAAACTTAATGCACTGCTAAATTTAAGTTTTATGAACATATGAATTGGACTTACAGCGATTCAAAGTTTTTGCAAAAATTGCAAATTTTAATTTCCAAAGCTCAAGATATTTAATATTTATTAAATGCAAAAAACTAAAAAAAAGCTGTGGACTTGGGAGTTGTATTAGCAAAATTCAAGCATTTTGTCAGTTAAAATTTTCAAGATTAATTTGAAATTTGCCACACCCATTGAAAATAATGGGTAGAATGTGATTTCACTGTGTTCAGGTTGTTTTTATGTTTTAACACAATTGCATGTTTTTAATAAACAAGCCCACTTTCAAGTTGGGCAAGTTTTCAACTTTTGAAACTTGAAAAAACTCAAATTCCACCCATGATAAATTTACCTCCCTGGTTAGTGAGTTTGACAACTTCTGCAGAACCTCAGCAACTGTACATTATCATTACTTTACCTTTTTTTATATTACTGTATCTTTAAATAGACAGGAAATGATGATAAGCTCTTGTGAGCAGGGCTCTCTAAATTTTAACCTGAAATGTCTTTGTCAATTTTCTGTAAGACACCTGTTTGTAATAACATTATAATAAAGAGCAGAATAACTTGTATGAGCTGAAGGTCTCAGTGCTGCACAAAGGTAGCTCCCATGTAATAATCAGTGTCGGACTGGCCCACCGGGATACCAGGAAAACTCCCGGTAGGCCCAGGTGTCAGGGGGCCCTTGAGCTGCTAAAGATTTGGCCTATTTCATGGCTATTTCCTATTTCTTTGAGAACTAAGAGGTTAAATATATGGAATAATAGATTATAGTATGTAAAGAATAGAGACTAGGAGAATAGAGGTTGATTGAGGAGAAGAATAATAATAGTACTGAGAGTGGGCCCCTGGTCAATGGTCCTTTGGTGGGCCCCTGGTCTAAGTTGTTAGGGTGGGCCCCCGGTGTCCCAGTCCGACACTGGTAATAATCAACACCATGGGGTTAAGTTGCCCCAAAATGATTTCATTTCTGATAACTTAGCAAAGAATGGAGGAGGTCCATGATATGGATACCTGGGAAAATTATCAGCCTTGAGCAATAGAATATTTTTTAAACAATGTAATTGATTCTTCCATCCATGACACACAGAGCAAACTCCTGTAACTGACAGTTACTAATGTGTATTATCACTAAGAAGGAATTTACGAGGTTTGGTGGGAATCAGCAGCGCCGGATTTCCGTGTGCGGCGCCCCTAGGCCGCGCGGTCCTAGCGCCCACCTCACCTCCCCTTCCCAGCGCGCCGGCGTTTTTTCGCCGGCGCAGCTGCTGTAATTGAATGGGGATGCACGCGTCCCCATAGTGCGGCTGGGCGGCATGCCGCCCCTATTTTTTTGCCGCCCTAGGCCCGGGCCTATGCGGCCTTGCCGCAAATCCGGGCCTGGGAATCAGATATGGCATTTCACCCTTTGGACTCTATATAAACTTTTGAAAATATGAAAATTTAGCCTTTTTTTTCAGATAGCTAGACTTATTTTCTCAAGACTTTTATGCGTATTTTTATGTTTGGCTCCACAGTTGAAGCATTACACCCATTATTATTCCGAAACTGTCAATAGTCAGTAATTATGAGACTGCAACATATGTGCATACGCAGCCCCCTAAAGAGAACACAATATCCCCAAGAACAATTGTATTTTAGTAGTCTCTCTCTCCCCAATGCCTGTGTTCTTTCACATATGCTCAGTGTCAGACTGGACCTCCTACATGCCATCACAGAACCCAAAACTGCGAGCCCTCTGTAACAAAAATTTAGACTAGTTTTAGTGCTAGAGGCATTAGGTGATATAAAGATCTATGCCATCCAGCGGGCCACAGCCAAGGACACTTTTTATCAGCCCTTTCTTACAAAAGTCCAGAGAGATCATACATATATTGGTAAAATAGAACAAACACTGGATATGCTGTGGGGCCCAGCAACATCTAGTTACGCCACTGCTAACACTGTAATAGGTATAAAGTTATCCTAAGTTATCCGAAATTATTTTGTCGCGCGTCTTTTTTTTGACGCACATCTCCATACAAGTCTATGGGCGTCATTTTTTTCAGCGAAACGAGGCGAAAAAATTCGCCCATCCCTAAAAGTAACAATAACATTTAAACTCACAACCTCAGTCACTCCAATGGGAAAGCTGGAGAGGCAAAAGGCCCTTTCCCACGCTGTACCCCACCCACTCCTGTCCAGTCCCCGCCCTCTCCTGTCCAGACTCCACCCACTCCTGTCCAGACCCATCCCACTCCTGCCAGACCACGCCCACTCCTGCCCAGACCCATCCCACTCCTTCCCAGACCCCACCCACTCCTGCCCAAGCCCCGTCCGATATCCGCCCCATGCAGACAGGCTCTGCTTCCCCACCGCAGGTATGAGAGCAGCTAGGGAAGGGGGGTTCTTGTTAGCTATAGAGGAAGCAGAACCCGCAGTCTGGGCCCCCTTTTCCCCGTGCCCCCCTGTGAGTTTTGGGTCTGCTTCTTCTATAGTTATGCCACTGAATATAAGTTGATCAAAGATGTATTGCAATTAGTTTAATAAAAAACACTGCAACTTAATGACCTGATGTTAAATGCATATTTTCTTAGTTCCTCCTATTCTTATGAAGGGCAATGGAGCTCATGCTCTTTTGGGCACACCTTTATTCTGAAGAACATGAAAGATGTCAAAAAATGCCACAAATTGTATTAAATCAATTCCCATTCTTCTTGAGGGAATCTCTGAGCATGCTTCTCCAAGTGAACAATAACTGCCTGAAAATACTGTGTTTTTACGAAATCAGGACAGATTCACAAAGACACAAATTTTGATGCAAAGGAGAAACAAGTCACTTATTCCTAATGAAAAAATTTAATTATTTTGAAGGGTAAACCCCAATAAAGGGCATATATTCTTTTATATTTTCGTTATGTCCCATATGTTAAATATGTATTTTATTGTTGGTTTATTAATTATCTGTTCGAATCTACCTATTTCCAACCCGCAACTGAAAATGTTGTCTTGTTGTCAGGGTCACTGTTACTGCCAATAGTAAAAAAAGATTTAGTTTGGTTCTTCTGATCTACTAAACTGACCTCATAAATATCACCTGCTTGCTACATTATAGAATCTTTTAGATTGTAAATTCTATTAAGCAGGGCCCTCGTTATCTCTTGTATCAGTTGTATTTTGATATTCAGTCTGTCTGTTTAATATACACCCATTTATTTTATAGCAGTGTAAATATGTGTTAATAAAGGTAACTTCAAGGCAATTCCAGGAAATGAGTCCACATTGGACTGAAAGGAAGTAAGTCAAGTTAGAAGTTACTGCTGCCGACATCATAATAAACAGTTCATTGTAAGGTGAACTCTCTCTATGTTTTAATTATTGTACAGTGAAGCCTTCACAAGGGAAACAGTATCAGGAGATGACAAAATAGAACATTATTAGCGAGCTGTTATTAGACACGTAGCCCACATGAGTGCAAACCCATCATTAACTTGTCAGAAGATGTGGCAAAATGCTAGGCATTATGGGTTAAAGCAACCGCCTCGGAAAGTTCCCATTCCTGGCAATTTGACCAGTGTTGGCCGCTAAAATATAAGCAAGTTTGAATCAGAAGAACAGTAAACATACCATTCAACCAATACTTCCCTTCTTTGGTGAGTAAAATCACTTGAGGGTTCTTTTCTCATAACAACATTAAGCCTCTGTCATTTTCTAATTACTAGTTCACAAAATGTGTAAGGTTATGAAACCTGGAAGTTTTTGGGCCAAGTTTTATGTGTTATAAGAATTTTCCAAATGAAGCTGAAATTGCCCTTTAAGCTGCTAGATTTAGTTCTCCCAAGAGACTTGTTTATCTTATTAAATAGTTGCATTTGTTTCTTTGCTTATCTTAAATTGGTACAAATGTATCTAGGTGAAGGTGCTAAGTGTTCTGGGCCCAAAAAGCCTCTTATCTTAATTAAGTTTCAGAAACTTTGTATCTTTTTCTGGCATCAGTGCAGAAGATCCAAGAGAAAAAGTTAAGTAAAAAAACCCAGGTCTGTGGGCTGTAGTGATGTGCTGGCCGGCCCGATACCCGCTGGACTCATGGGTCGGGTGGGTTTGGGCCAACCCCCGCATTCTCTCTTCTTCTGCACTCCCCGTAAGCCCCCATCAAATGCCAGCCCACCGGGACAAATGTCCAGGGCCCCCTCCGACCCCCGCCCCCCTACTCTGACGAGGCGAGTGTGAGCTCAGCATGCCCATGTGAAGGCGCCACTCGGCGCTCCAGAATGAATAGGTGCCGCGCATGCGCAGATGGCGCTACGCGGTGCCTAAAGAGACTTTTCTTTTGCCAATCGGGAGAGGGCACTAGCGTCGGGAGAGGGGACTGGCCCGGCGGGGGCCCATTAAGGGTCAGGGCCCACCAGGACTGCGAGTTAAAATAGGCCCTGGCATTCCAATAATAGAGAGGCCCAATCAGCTCCACACCAGCCCTCTAAATAGTGACTTTCTATGGCATCTTATGGCAGCCCTTCTGGCATTTGCCAGAACCCACAGATTGCCAGTCCGGGTCTGCTCTCGAGAGTGGGTAGCAAGTGCATGGGTATTTGACCTGGACACTATTAAGTTAAAAGCCTTTTTGTGGTATATTATTGTTTAGATGGCAGCCAATATGTTCTTTATACCTGGCAGTCCTAGAAAGTAATTTCCTACTTTCTCGTTGGCTTTGCCTCCTAAGGCCAGAAAACAAGTATATGATATACAGTATGAACCCACAAAAATACAAGCCATAATCATTCTTGCTCAGCAGTCAGCATGCTGGGAGTTATAGTTAATAGCATGTGGAAGATCACAAGCCTGACCAGTATATATATATGTACTCAAACACTATTATTAAGTATAAACAAGCTGAAATATAGTGTTCTTATGCACTATTATTTAGCCGTATGTGCTTAAATGCTAGTAGTTAGTACTTACATGCTTAATACCATTTAGTACTTATGTGATGAAAACACCTACTGGGTAATGTAATAAAAGCCGGTAACGGAAAAAGTATTCGCAATGTGAAAAGTTATGCCTTTACGTGAACAAGTTTTTCTTTGCGTGAATTTAATATAGCTTTTGCGAACCATTCCAACAGTGGAAGACCGTTTGCGAATTTTATAGTTTGCACCAATGCGCAATAAATATAATAAAACTTTACAACACTTTCAAGCACTTCTTAAGAGTGTGTAAATAAAATTTGCAATGCAATAACAGTTTAAAGAACAAGAGTACATTGCGAGATGTGGATTTTTATTCTTATTGGTGCAAATTGTTTTGCTATTTGCGACTTTAATTACATTCCCCCCTAAGATCGATAAGATGCAGAGAAAAATTCATTACGCTTGCAGTTTGCTGCACAAAAAGATTTCAGAATTTTAGACCCTGAATAGAGTGTTAAATACTAAATGTCGGACTGGCCCGGCCAGACCCCCTCTCCCAATATAAAAATTTTGAAAAAAAAAAGTTTTCACTGATGCGCTTCACCGCTCGCGCATGCGCACGAGAAACGCCGCTCGCGCATGCGCACCGAGAAATGCCAAACAGTCGCGCAGAGTTTGGCACGTTGCAGTAAGGGGGTGGGGGGCCGAAGGGGGGGCCCCGGACCAGCAGTCTCGGTGGGCCCCCCCCGGGCCCCCCAGTCCGACCCTGTAAATACTGAGTTATCAGACAAAAATGGTATGGTGCATTATCTGGAAACCTGTTATCCAGAAAGTTTCAAAATACAGGAAGGCCACCTCCCATAGAGTCCATTGTCTATTTTTTTAATAATTTCCCTTTTGTCTATAATAAGAAAATCCCTTTGTTCTTGATGGTTAGTGGTGGGCTAATTTACAGGGAAATTCGCGAAACGGTGAGAAAAATTTGCAAAACGCATTGAAGTCAATGGGGGTCAAAATAATTTTGATGCAAGCATAAATTTTTATACACTATGTGGTCCAAATGCATTTTTAGTAAAATTTTTTTCCCCCGGTGAATTGTCACCACAGTTTTGTGAACTCATTCGCTTGCGGCGAAACACGGAAATTTGCTGCAAATTCATTTTTGCCGAATTGATGGTAACTAAATGACAACATCAGCGCATATTGGTAGCAAGCCTAGTGACTTTTTGTATAATTAAGGCATGGCTATCCAAATTATAGCAGAGGAAATAATGGAAAACACCTAGTCCCAAGCCTGTATGTGTAAAATAACAAAGTTGAACCAAAAAAAGTCTTAAGTAGTTGAGTTTATTTAGCTACCGCCCCAACTCACAACAATGTTAAAATTAGGGATGCACCAAATCCAGGATTCAGTTCGAGATTCGGCCAGGATTCAGCCTTTTCAGCAGGATTCGGAGTCGGCGGGAATCCTTCTGCCCGACTGAACCAAATCTGAACCCTAATTTGCATATGCAAATTAGGGGTGGGATGGAAATCACATGAGTTTTTGTCACAAAACAAGGAAGTAAAAAATGTTTTCCCCTCCCCCCCCCTAATATGCATATGCACATTAGGGTTCGGATTCAGTTCGGTATTCGGCCGAATCTCTCGCAAAGGATTCAGGCTGAATCCAAAATGGTGGATTCGGTGCATCCCTAGTTAAAATGTAAAACGTTATTAAAACACAACTTGAATTTACAGGGTAACCCAGCAAAAACAACCCTTTGCCCTTACCCTCACCAGTATGACCTGTCTGAGATGTAATCTGCAATTCCATCCTTCACCCCACTTTAACTGTACGTTCATGTATCACGGTGCCTGGGTCATCACACTATAATAAATGCAATTTACCAGGCCAGCTCTACTCTGGGACTCCCTGCCACTCTGGGGTCTCGTCTCTGCAGTAATTTGAGACTTGTGCTGGCAAGTGCCACCTTTAATAAGAAGCACGTGAAAAACTAGGACAATGCAATTATCAGTTTATCTTTTAGCAACAAATATTCTGAATGCTTTCCTCAAAAAAACCTGAGATGTATATTACATGGCCTTCAGTTTCATATTGCCCTACTGTATTGGTCCCCATTCATCTCTTTAGTGGGATTTCACCATTAGCTGCCTGAGTTTAATGGGAATGGTAGTTGAACAGCAGCTGGAAGACCATAGCTTGGACACTCCTCCTCCTGTAAAATGTGGTACCAATTAGCACGATACACAAACAGATTTGTCACTAACACCTTTTTTTGTGATTGAACTACATTCTCTGCAGTTGTTTGAGATGTTTACTCTAATATGTGTCGGACAAATGTGGAGTAGACCACCCAGGCACCTCACTGTAAGTATGGCTTTTAAGACAACGCTAAAAGTGTGTATTTTCATTTTATGTATAAAGTGGCTAATCTGTTTCATTTTGGTGGGAATTTACGATAATTGTTAACAATGGGCTTTTCACCACAACAAGAAAATCTAAATGCTCCCATCAGAAACGGGACGGACAGAAGCAGCGAGAGGACGAAAGAAAGAAACTATTTCCAGCAACTTTCTAAACAAATCAAAACTACCTGTCAAAAACTTGTTTTAAATGGGAAATCTGGAGTGATTTATGCAGTTGGATGTAAACCTGCAACAGTAAATTGTGCATAAATGTAAGGCTCTGACACACCAAGGGAAAGAAAGTGAAGTAATCTGCTAGCAAGAAAAAAAAGTCCTCGAGCTGAGGGTCAGATCTTGTTCATGGAAACCATCTGGTTGGGACCCTCTGAGCCACACCAAACACAAATGATCTTAAAAAAAAAATATCCTATTCATTAATGCATCACAGCTGCAGTGAGCGTTACTTCATCTTTCCGTGGCAACGGCGTTTCTGTTTCAGCGATCAAGTTACGGTTTTGGTAGCAACGTGTTCTCTGGCCAATACTGAACACATGTATGTGTTAAAGAGAGGGAATTATTGCAAATTCCTGAAATAGAATCACCTCATATTTTAATTCCTGTTATGTCAAGTGCTAGGGACGAAAACGATCAATTTCTAATGATGAAAAAAAAGTGAAATATATCAATAAGGTTGTCATCGTGGTTTCGCTGGATTAGTAAGATGAACATCACCGTTATATTCGGCACAAACAATAAATAAAGACATTCGTTTGTTGCTCTAGGGATTTGGATTGCTCTACAAGTGCTCTGGAACATGGAATGTTAGGTAGGGATCTGTTGGGACATAATGAATAACTTGTGGTGTTTGGCCTGGTTTGTTCAATGAGCAAGAAAAGACACCTGCTCTGTGGGAAAAGAGTTTTCTTGAGTATCGCAAGATTCAGCCATGATCAAGTTCTGCATTCTTTCCATCAGGTAACTGGTTACAGCTGGATATTTAGCTTGTTTAACTAAATTACCTCTAAAAAGGTGATACATCATGAAAATGAAAGTGTGTTCATGTGGCAGGCCCATCAAATGATAAGAGCATGGGTTAAAGGAGAGTTCCCAAGCATAGTTGCACACTTTTAAAACTCTTCTGCTTAAAATCTAGGCCGAAGTTCCTTTGGATGATTAGGTGTCCATAGAACTTCCTTGACGTGGGGCTGCAGCAAATATCTCTTACCAGACAATGTGACTTTAACAAACTAATTCTGTGTCTCTCTGTACCCCAGCTCAGTGTTTCACAGTCTCTCCAGTTTCCCACATAGCTAGGAGGATGGGCACTAATGGCCTCTACTCTACAAGATGTTTCCACAGAAAAAAACTAGTGCCCTTTAGCAGGGTTGTATTTATAGCTTGCTGTTCTATATCTTGTTATTAAAACCTAGTCTTTTGGGACATACACTGTGGTGTTTATACAAATGGCCTGTAGATGTCACTGTGCTCAAGACTTATACTGTGCATACTTTCTATACAGCTTGTGGTGTTAGAGTTGTTTACTGTTGTGTAATGGCTACATGAGCCTGCTAATAAAGCACTGGTATACTCTACTCATCCTCGGCTACCAAAACACAACATATACCATACATAATTTCCACAAAAGTCATTCTAGATCCTCAGATGTTACTCATTCTAGCAAAACCCTGAATCATGAACTTCAGGAAATAATAATAAAATACCACTGGAGTATTCCTGCCTTAGGCTTGGGCTTTCTTAGACTGTGTGGTTAATACCATATATATCCATGCTCAGATTCTGCTCTAAATGTCATTATTATTCGAATAACTCTCCAACAAATGTTGCATAACTCTAACTAAATAAAACATAGAAGATGAAACCTCTTTGCACAAAGTTTACAGTCTACTAGTCTAATCTTCACTGTAAACAATAGGTTAACCCTATCCAACTAAAAACTTTTTCAAGGACCACCGTATGCTAACAGAGTGGTTTTGCCACTACAAAGATGTGCCACAGTTTAAACCAAAAAATATGTAACTGCAATAAATTGTGATTTGCTTAAACCTACTGAAATAATTTTGTCCGTCATGATTTTTTTTCCCTATAATTAAGTTTGGAGGCAACACACTTTTGTAACTCAACAACTACTTAACTTGTACTTTTATTATCACTATAAAATGCCAGAAAGTCAAATATAATTCAAGCCTCCTTAAAAAATAAATTGCAAATCATTGTCCCATGGCCATAACTCTAGTCGTATAAGCCTGCTGCTACCGCAAGACCACAAGAGCATAGAAATATGCCTTAAAACTTAGCTAGGCTGTACTGTCTAGTAGTTATTGGTAAACTCTCAAACAGTCGCAATTTAACAGCATGGTTGCACGTACATTGGAAATCTACAGCAGCCCAGCATGGTCTAAGCTAATGCTGCTTGGTCAGCTCATACTAGAAGAAGGCTGACCAGAGATGGAAACCATTATACGTAGAGATGCACAGCACCATCTATAGGCACGGAGATCTATGGTTGTTATATCTTAGGACTTTTACAGCAGTGCATCACATCAAAAGTTTTATTTCCCCTTTACCTTGATGCCTTACTTAGGAAAAAAAAGTTTAATGACTAAAGCTGTATTCCATGGCAAACTAAAACAAATGGTTGTAGATATTCCTTGGTTTTGCTCCACTTGGTGTTTGAAATATTAATGAACCAAAACATCCTCTTTTGAGATGGAGAGTTATTTCAAAGAACGGCTGTTGCCCATTTGGCAGCTGTTAAGAGGTGAGTAACTTATTTTACAGTGTATTTATTTCTCAGAGAGTGGTATCCAGGAGCGCAAGCCAGGGGCATGACTACAACTGTATAAGCACCTGCCTGCAAAGGCATATTTCATGAATATATAAAATAATGGCCACTTTCTACTGTAGGTAGTTTGTACAGGGCGAGTCTGAAGAAATATGAAATGTGTTGGCTGGTAAAATGATATTAAATCCATGGAGTACTGTTGGTCACTAAAATATTAGCAACCATGAATCAGATGTACTGTAAATATACTGCTCAACCAACACTTTCCTGGGACTGCTCTTATACTGCATAGAGCGGTTTGTCATAAAGTGTTTCTCCTGGAATCTGCCCAAGGTGAAAATAAAGTCACTTTAAAGTGAAGAGTCTGTGGGTAAATGTCTTTATTGAATAGAGCCAAGAACTACACTTTCCAAATATACAAAAATATAAACAGGGCCACCATCAGAGGGAGGGACTTTTAAGTGTCGCCTTAAGTCGCCGAAGTAGGAGACAAATCCAACTAAAGGAGCCGATGCCAAAGGATGTAAGAAAACCACTAAACACCAATGTTTTTTTGTTTTTTTATAAAAAAACTCAACACCAATGTTTTTTTTTTTTTTAATCTTTATGGGCACCAGTGTTTTTTAAAAAAAACTTTTATGGGGGACCTTGGCAGTCAACTTGGGCCCTGGCCATTTTTTACTTGTAGGGGTCCCCCAGAAATTTTCGTCATATGGGGCACCTCAAATTCTGATGGCGGTCCTTAATGTAAATGAACAGATGCCGAAAATGGCTTTTGATTTTATATCATTCCTTCTAATCTTGGCAAGATAATGCACCTTACAATATATATATATATATATATATATATATGTTTGTTCTGTATTCTCCTGATGAAGATCCCTGTGGGGGATCGAAACGTTGAGTCTCCAATAAAGTATCACATTTGTTAAGCTTCAGAAGAGTCCCGTGAGTGTCGCTATTCCTGCAGATATGTAGATATCTCTCTCTATATATATATATATATATATATATATATATATATATATATATATATATATAGTCTATGCCTTTCACATTGTCCACAGGACACTGCACATGCTCAGTGTTCTATGGGCTGCTGTCATGTATCTTTACTGATAAAAGGCTGTAGTAGATTTGGGCTGGTGCTAAAGTTCAAGACATAAGGTGGAGCATTTCTAGCCTAATTCTTTTTTGAGCTTTTGTTCTACTTAAAATATCTGTTTATGATCAAAGCACAAGTTCAGTTCTACCTAAAAATGCTAGTATTCTTGGGCAGTCACTTACAAATCAAAACCATGTGCAAACTTCCAACAATAAAGGACACAGACAGGGCAAAGCTGGTGGCCATGCAAAATTTATGCAAATGGCGGTGCACACTGCGATTAAATTTGAAGATTTACACTACCCTCATTTCCGGGTGGTGCGTGAGATAAGCATATTTAAATTTAGACAAAAGTATCTCTTTATCCGATTTTACTTCAATTTTTAAACTTAATTCATTTGAGATCACCCAATTCATCAATTACCCAAAAATTCACATCAAAATGAATTCATATATATGACACTGGTCACATAATTAAATCACATACTCTATTGCACACATTTTATATATTGTAATATAAAGTGCATTTGTTTTTAAAATTAATTAATTAAATTCATATGGAAATTCATTGTCAAATTCATCAATTGCAAAAAGTCGCATGAAATTTCATTATCAAGTCCAAATTCATTACTGTTAAAAAAACACATGGAGGTAGGTATTGGCCCAATCTATATCCACTGTGTTAAAATAGAGGCCCACTTCAAGCAAGTATGTATTTGAGTCATTATCTAGCTTTGAAGATGGGACATGGATTGTAATATTGTATGGCACAAGTTCTG
Source organism: Xenopus petersii (assembly GCA_038501925.1). Taxonomy (NCBI): domain Eukaryota; kingdom Metazoa; phylum Chordata; class Amphibia; order Anura; family Pipidae; genus Xenopus; species Xenopus petersii. The sequence goes on from CM076683.1 coordinate 120,337,732, forward strand.
GCATCTGTTCCTGGTATTTACATAATAATAAAACATTTCTGCAGCTCTTTACAGATAAGACACATCATCCACATCAGTCTCTGTCCCACTGAAGCTTACAATCTAAGTCCCTAAAACATTCACACACAAAAACAATTAACAAGCCTGAAGCCTCTATATTTCTGGAGTGAAGCCAGAGTGATTGGAACTTAAAACCACCAGGCCAATGATTAAACGTTCATGATGGAGTTGTGTGGACCTTTTTGGAAAGGTGCATGGAAAGGAACGCTCCAATGAGGACCTGACAAATGCTGCAAACTTCACCAGGAGTTATTTGGCAGGTGATATCGGTCCATGTGTCGCCAGTTTTAAAAACACAATCCACAGGTTCACTGTCAGAAAACAACCCATACTTCTATGTTATGTATTAGGAGGCAATCCCCTACTCATGTAGCGTGATAATCAAAAAGCATAACTCCAATAATGTATATATTTTATGGTTTAATGGCTACAAGCATGGACTTGTTGTATTTCTGATAATAAAAAAAGTATTTTTGAGAGGATGCATTTGTTTTAAATCGTAAGCTCAAGAAATACAATACAGGTATGGGACCAGTTTTCCAGAATGCGTGGGACCTGGGGTGGTCCAGATAATGGATCTTTCCATAATGTGGATCTTCATACCTTAAGTCTACTAGAAAATGATTTAAACATTACATAAACCCAATAGTCTGTCTTTGCTTCCAGTAAGGATTCATTTTATCTTAATGTGGATCAAGTAAAAAGTACAATTTTATTATTACAGAGAAAAGGGAAATCATTTTTTAAAATGTTGATTATTTGTAAATGGAGTCTATGGGAGACAGCCTTTCCATAATTCAGAGCTTTCTGGATAAAGGGTTTCCAGATAACAGTTCCCATAGCTGTATTAAAAAAAGGTTAAAGGGCATATAAAGGCATAAAAATAAAATCCCATTTTTACTTCCTTTAATGAAAAAGAAACCTATCTCCAATATATTTTAATTAAAAAATGTGTACCGTTTTTATAAGAAACCTGACTGTATGCAGTGAAATTCTCCCTTCATTTACTGCTGTGGATAGGAATTGTCAGACGGTCCCTAACTGCTGAGCAGGGAAAGAATCATACTTATGAACAGCAGGGGGAGCCCCCGTCTTACTTCCCAGCCATGCAGAACTCAAGCAGCTTTGTTTATGACAATCCCTAAGCAGCCCAGACCACACTGAGCATGTGCACAGTCTTAGTCTTGCAAAGATGTTTGAACAAGATGGTGAACCCCTGTAGCCAACTTTGAAAGCATAAATTATTTGTTTAATTAGGCTTGTGGTGCAGTAAGTTCATGTTTATATTTAATATACAAAATACAGCATTTCTAGCCTTATTCTAGACTTTACATGCCCTTTAAGGAGCTTTGGGTATCCAGAGATATATGGGGAGAATTACAAAGCAGAAGTGTCTGCTTTAATCTGCAATGTGTTAGCACTTGATAATTTCTGGCGGTTGTTGCTGTACTCCTGCAGAATGCCTTTATCAGCATAATTGACATATTGTGTCCTAGCCAAGTATTCATGGAAAACTTCCTAAAAGGGGTTGTGTAACAACCTGCTTGGAGTTGAACCAGGGACCTGGTGTTTCTGTGCTGTCTGTATTTCCCACTGTGCTATGTGAGCAGACGGTGAAGGTTCTGGTTCACTCCTATTGCTTTCCATGTAACTGCAAGTAAGCATGGCTTGTTACTTATTATCTGGCCACAGTTAATCTGTGTAAGCCATTAGTCTGGCTATAAAACGCTCTACGTTGAACTCATTGCCCAACATAGGTCTATGTTCCATAGTTCCTGGTTGTGATTCTTGTCTGATTATCCGTTCCTGACCTTTGCCTTTTTTTACTTGTTGCTGTATCGCTGACTGAACTGAGCCTTGCATGTTTGATCACTCTTCTGGATCCAGACTTGGTACCTTATTAATGGTTGGTTTTGACTCCGGTCTGTTTATCCTGACTATGCTCCTGGTTCCTGATTCTGTACTGTCCCTGCCTGTTCCATGACTTCAGTCTCTGTTCTCCATCCTTCCTGTATACGTTACCAGGGAGGTGATCATACTTTCAAACAGCAGGGGGGAGCTACCCCACCTTGCTTCCCAGAACTCGAGCAGCTTTGTTTGTTTCCCTGTAGAGCAGCTGACGACCGTGTAGAGATTTATATCTGCAGTCCCAGTGCAGTCTATATATTCTGATTATTAATCAGTCTTGCTGTATCAACTTCTATGAAATTATTTGACTTATGCTGTTTTGATAATTTATGATGATCCCTAAGCAGCAGCCTAGACCACACTGAGCATGTGCATAGTCTTGGTCTTCCAAAGATGTTTAACATAGTTACAAGATGGTGACCCCCTGTAGCCAACTCTGAAAGCAAAAATTATTTGTTTAATAAGGTTTAATAAGGCTTCTGGTGCAGTAAGTTCATATTTGTGTTTAGTATATAAAATACAGCATTTCTAGCCTTATTTTATTTTAGGCTTGTTCCCCATTAAGTATGATATAGAAAGTGATATTTTGAGACAATTTGCAATTGATCTTATTATTTGTAACTTTTTTAGATATTTAACATTTTATTCTGGTTGCTGGGGTCCAAAGTTTCATAGCAACCACGAGACTAGGAATAGGAGAGGGCCAAAATAGACAGATGAGTTAGAAAAAGTAGCAATAACAATAAATGGTAGCTGTACAGAGAATTTGTTTTTTAAATGGGGGTCAGCGAAAGATGTAAAGAATAAGAAGGCAGCAAATACTGTAAAAAATAAATAATGAAGATCAATTGAAAACTGGCAATTCTATAAAATACTAAATGTTAACTTAAAGGCACAACACACCTTTAAAGGGATTCACAACATTTTTGCAGAAAAAAATGATTCATAATAAATCAAATATTTTTTTTAAATGGTGTGCAGTCGAAAAAACAATGGAATGTCATAAAGGGCTATTTCTTGTATTTAAATATTTCTATTTCATTTTATAGGCACTTCTAATAGGGCTGGGCATCTTGCCAGTGTTACGAAAATACTCCAAATGACTTTACCGTCCAAAGCTTTACTTCAATTGCTCTACAAATTAACCACATTTAGGGCCCAAACTCCTGCATTATTGGAAGTAATAGCTATAGAGGCCACTGAGGTGTGAATGCTCTGTAATAAGGATAGCCAGAACCCCAGCCATGAAGCATGTCAGAACATCTGCTCTGTGAGAGGAAGGTGGACTTAACCATTTTTGTTAAAGGGATACTGTCATGGGAAAAATTTTTTTTTTCAAAACGCATCAGTTAATAGTGCTGCTCCAGCAGAATTCTGCACTGAAATCCATTTCTCAAAAGAGCAAACATATTTTTTTATATTCAAATTTGAAATCTGACATGGGGCTAGACATATTGTCAATTTCCCAGCTGCCCCAAGTCATGTGACTTGTGCTCTGATAAACTTCAATCACTCTTTACTGCTGTACTGCAAGTTGGAGTGATATCAACCCCTCCCCCCCAGCAGCCTAACAAAAGAACAATGGGAAAGTAACCAGATAACAGCTCCCTAACACAAGATAACAGCTGCCTGGTAGATCTAAGAACAGCACTCAATAGTAAAAAACCATGTCTCACTGAGACACATTCAGTTACATTGAGATGGAAAAACAGCAGCCTGCCAGAAAGCATTTCTCTCCTAAACTGCAGGCACAAGTCACATGACTTGGGGCAGCTGGGAAATTGATAAAATGTCTAGCCCCATGTCAGATTTTCAAAATTGAATATAAAAAAAATCTTTTTGCTCTTTTGAGAAATGGATTTCAGTGCAGAATTCTGCTGGAGCAGCACTATTAACTGATTCATTTTTAAAAAAAAATTCCCATGACAGTATCCCTTTAAGAACTACTCTGTAGTACACATTTTTCCTGGCACTAATACTAATTTTGTTAATTGTGTCCCTTTAATGAAAAAATGAATGCATAAAGTTTTGGGATGCACAACCCTTTCAAATGGATGAGGGGTATATTCTAGTAAAGAACCCTCCATGGTGTTTCCCACTATATATTTTTTTATTTGCTCCAGTCCCAACACCCATCTCACACCACCCTCCTTATGTTTTGGGTTGCTACTTTTTTAGAGATAATTACAGTTCAGGATTTTCAAGGGGGGGATGGTCAGTGATATAAGGGTGTGAGCAGATAACATAAAAATGTCTAATGGAAAATCAGTTACAGGATAAGGAAACCCTTTATTCACTGGGGGTGGCAATTAGTTAAGTTGTTGGCAACATCCAGTAAAATCTTTTACAGGAGAACAAATCCCCTACCATGCCCACTCCTAATCTTGCAGGCATTGCCCCCCTCCCCGGGATGTGCTTTAGTGTAAAAAAAAACCCTTTTAAAAAATTGTGACAATTAAATGCAGAGAAGTGGAGTTCCCAGTCGCCATCTTCCGGTTCTTCCTTTGGTCTTCAAGTCTCAAATCCGATTTGCACATGGGCAGTTGGACCAAGAGAACCACAGTGACGTTGAAGAGACCCGAAGACAACGCAAAGATCCGGAAAATGGCGACCGGGAGCTCCACTGCGCTTTTCTGCATTTAAGGGTCACAATTTTTAAAAGGTTTTTTTTTAACACTAAAGCACATCGCAGGGAGCGTGTTTTTCCTTGACAAATCCGAAACAAATTTGCACGATTCAAATTCTTTCAAGATTTTATCAAGTCTTTTACCGGAACAGTTTTTTTTTTTTTCAGGAAAATGTATTGATAAATACAATAAAAAAGTGGGAGTTTGGTCAGAGTGGTTTGAAGGAAATCATGAGAAATTTTCAGTGTTTAGTAAATAACCCCCAAAATGAAGCCAGCAGATGGCACACCATAAGGCTAAATGGCAAAATGTGGCCACTACAATAAGATTTAAAATGACAGATTTGTTCTTGAAGTTAGTAGTGGGTCTTTTGGACCTTTGTGTAATTGAAATGCCAGGGTCTATTTTGAATCTCAGTCCCTGAACTCACTATCAAAAAATCTCTTTTCAACTTCTGCAATAAGATATTGATAAGATGTAATACAATTCATCTGAATGGCTCTTAGAAAGGCAAAATACACTATAGGAAGGTCATTATTTGATTTCAGTGTTGACTCTTAAATAGAAGGATACCAAGGAGCAGGTACCCAGGAATGGGAAGGGACATCATAAAAAAACATATTAAATTGCAAATATTTAACTTAGCTCTTGTTCCTACCTGTTTTAACACCCTCCAGTTTTGAACTAGTCATTAGCCCCTCACAGTCAAAAAACATTTATTTTACTGTGTGAAACACCTCCCTAACATAAGGTGTAGTGATGGGCGAATTTCAGGCGTTTCGCTTAGTTGAAAAATTTGCGAATTTCCCATGTTTCGCTTAGTCGAAAAATTTGCGAATTTCCAGCGAAATTTCCGAAAGGGTGAAAAATTCACGAAATGTTGCCAGCGTCAAATTCGCCCGTGAATTTTCACAGCGGTTTCGCGAAATTAATCGCCGGCGGTGAATCGTGGGAATTCACCGCAAATTTGCGCCTGCAGAATAAATTCGACCATCACTAATAATGTGTATTATGAATATTATTTGGCAACTGCAGAAGCAAATCCAGTGTAATAAGACTAGATAGTACGCCATTTATATATACAGAGTGGCCCAGCAAATTCGAATACAATCACCCATGGCAGATTGAGCTGTGGCATTAGGGTTAACAGTATCCACTGAAGCATGAAGACGCTATTCCCTATGCCCAGTACAGTTATTATTTCAATTTGATCTGTCTCCTGGCACTGTAAGAGTCATTTCATACCCCATCTAAAGGAATCATACAATAAATAGCAAGCACTCGTTGGCCTGTGGTTAACTGAAAGCATTACTTGTGGGAGTAAATGGCAAGATTCCAAGTTTAGAATTTCAAAAAAACTCTCATGACCGTAATTCTTTTTGGTCTGAGATCATGGAATTAAAGTTAGTTATGAAAATTCACCTTTTTTTTCTGTGTTGAATAACCATAAAACAGGTTGCGATAATTAAGACAAAAAATGAGCTTGTTTAAATGGAATGAACAAGATGGTGTATTATAATTAAACTTTCATCCTGTTTTCTCTCTATCAAAACATAAATCCCGAACAGGAGCCAAGTTTGGAGTGAATATCAGTTTAGTTTAGTTTAGCAGGCGGCTCTGCTAAGTTGCGGGCAAGAAATAGATGCATAATATTTCCCCTGAACAGAGCCTTTAATGTTTCGCTGTAACATAGGAGCTTTATAGAATTTTCACAGTGGCTTAAAAAAACACTTTTAAAAAAACTTAAAATTGCAATTTCATCATGGAACCCAAATTTAGTTCCAAACCAAAATAAGCATTGCGGCATCAGTGTGGAATCTTTACAGAAAGGTATCTCAAAGCCAGCAAAGATGTGTTCATACGTTAAATCATGAGTACAAGAAGCAGTGATTGCAAGGCCAAGTGTACCATAGGACAGATAGCACATTTCCTTGGTATCCCCCACTCAAAGAAGAATTGTCATGCCAATTGTGGATTTTAAATCAAAGAATGCTAAGTATGGGTTATGCCTGAGTAAACTGAGGTTTAGTAATCCCTAAGAACCATGAGAGATGAAATGTTATCACATGTTATCTTTGAGGTTCAGTATTTTTTGGAGGGCAAGGTTTTTTGTGTTTTTTTTTTAATCTGGCTTTACTTTCGTTAATGAAAAAGAAACCTATCTCCAATATACTTCAATAAAAAAAATGTGTACAGTTTTTATAATAAACCTGGCTGTATGCAGTGAACTTCTCCCTTCATTTACTGCTGTGGATAGGAATTGTCAGATGGTCCCTAACTGCTGAGCAGGGAAACAATCATACTTATGAACAGCAGGGGGAGCCCCCGCCTTACTTCCCAGCCATGCAGAACTCAAGCAGCTTTGTTTATGACGATCCCTAAGCAGCCCAGACCACACTGAGCATGTGCGCAGTCTTAGTCTTGCAAAGATGTTTAAGTTACAAGATGGTGACCCCCTGTAGCCAACTTTGAAAGCATAAATTATTTGTTTGATTAGGTGTGTGGTGCAGTAAGTTCATGTTTATATTTAATATACAAAATACAGCATTTCTAGCCTTATTCTATTTTAGACTTTACATGCCCTTTAAGCTGAATATCTCATGTGGCTAACACATCGGTAGTAAACCATGTGCTATTTTCATTTTGGTTAGGGATGCACCGAATCCACTTTTTTGGATTCGGCCGAACCCCCGAATCCTTTGCATATTCAAATTAGGGGTGGGAAGGGGAAAACATTGTATAAATTTCTTGTTTTCTGACAAAAAGTCAAGCAATTTCCCTCCCGCCCCTAATTTGCATATGCAAATTAGGATTCGGATCGGCTGGGCAGAAGGATTCGGCCGAATCCGAACCCTGCTGAAAAAGGCCGAATCCTGGCCGAATGCCGAACCGAATCCTGGATTCGGTGCATCCCTAATTTTGGTATTAGGGGTTCAATGATTAAGAGAGCAACAAACAGACCTCAACAGAGAATATTCAGCTGAATAGCTTTTCAGGAATTCTGTGGGACTGTATGGTCACTAATCACATACTCTCCACTTGTTGATGAACTGCCCATATTCAACCTTACTTTTTCAATAAGTTAAAAAAAATTAAGGCATATGTCCCCAAATTGTGAGCCTGGTTTGCAAAGTGAGCATCAGGCAGTTGTTGGGGTCAGACTGAAGGTCTGCAATATTGTTGGGACGATTTATTTGAGGAAGCCAAACAAATAATATCAATAAGGTCAACAGTACAAATGTGCAAGTTAAACAACTTTGCTGATATAAGTGGGTTTTATCTTAAACCCCCAAAAAAAATCCCAAAACAATTGACTCTGACTATACTGTTTTTCTGTGCAGTCAAAGCATTATAAACTTTGAATGATTTGATATGAGTATGGTAATATCATTTGCTCAGTGCTTATCTTCTGCATGTGTATACATGTGAATAGAATACATACCTTCTCACAAATTTCAAAGTCTCTGTTCTTCCTGTAAAGCAGTGGTGCACAAGAAAAATGTACTGTATATCCATGATAATCAAAAGCCACATTCTTTAATAGGAAAGTAATACGATGATGCTAGCCAATCAGATGGAAGCATGACATCGGAGAAATATCCTTTACCTGAGTAATTAAAACTTGTTCTAAATCTATATTAGATCTTTAATTCTTCAGGTGTTGGTGCTATGTCTTGATTTACACGTTAAAACATATCATTATCTGGATTATGAAGTGCGTTACCTAGTTGTAACGATAACCGTTACATGATTCAAGATCTACATGCTTATAGGCAACTTGAAGAATTTTGGGCCACCTGCAATGGTCCTATTAAAGGAGGGGTTCAGCCAGCAAAGGGATATGGCTCTAATTGCCATTCTTGGACACTACTTATGTTTTTGCAATATTACAGCAAAGCACCCATGGGATGGAAAGCCCTACATCAGGGCTGTCCAACTGGCGGCCCACGACCCCCCCTTCTGTGGCCCCCTCACATGCTATGTCTGTTTACCATGTAAAATTTAAAAGGTATCACTACAGAGATTAACTGGCCCCTGCATTGTTTAAACCTCAAATTCACACTGTAATCCCCTGTATTGTTCACACCTGTGATCCCCCTGCATTGTTCACACTTGTGACACCTCTTTTGTTTATATCCTAAAGCCTGAACTGTTCACACCTGAGAGCCAGACTGAAACTGCCCACATTGTTCACCTGTTCACACTTTATACAAAATGCTAATGGGGCACCAGCACTGTGTCACTGTATGTAGTACATATTAGAGAGATTTCCCGTCTCCTGCTCTGTTCTTCCTTCCCTCCCTGTGTGTGCCATTCTCTGCTTACCCAGTGCTGCTTGTGTGTGCCATTCTCTGCTTGCCCAGTGCCATAGGCGGATGGTGATTTTTTTATTTGGGTAGGCTAAAAAATGGTACGTATCTACAGTCATATGAAAAAGTTTTGGAACCCCTATTAGCCTACATAATAATTTACTCCACTTTCAACGAAAAAGATAACAGAGGTATGTCTTTCATTTCCCAGAAACTGGGGTGTTTTCTTTAGTGAAGCAGTATTCAGTTGTTTGAAATTAAATCAAATGTGAAAAACTGGCTCTGCAAAAATGTTGGTACCCTTGCAATTTTGCTAATTTGAATGCATGTAACTGCTCAATTCTGATTACTGGCAACACCAAATTGATTGGGTTAGCTCCTTAAAGGAACAGTAACACCAAAAAATGTAAGTGTTTCAAAGTAGTGCAAATATCACGTACTGTTGCCCTGCACTGGTAAAACTGATCTGTTTGTGGAGCAATAGCGGAAATTGAAAAACGGCTATATGGTACATTTTAATGGATAACAGATAACACCATTAGGCAAACAGAGCTTATTTGCTATATGCTGTGTAACCTGTGCCTTTTCTCCTTTGAATGGCTGTCCCCATTGTACACAGCAGCTTATTTATATAAACAATAGTAGTGTTTCTTAAGCAAACACAGCAGTTTTACCAGTGCAGGGCAACACATAATATTGCATTATATTTTCATTACTTTAAAACACTTTTATTTTTTGATGTTACTATTCCTTTAAGCTTTGAACTTCATAGGCAGGAGTGTCCAATTAAAAGAAAAGTGACCAATTGCAAGTTGTGCTTCTGTTTGACTCTCCTTTGAAGAGCGACAGCATGGGATCCTCAAAGCAACTCTCAAAAGATCTGAAAACAAAGATTGTTCAGTATCATGGTTTAGGGGAAGGCTACAAAAAGCTATCTCAGAGGTTTAAACTGTCAGTTACAACTGTAAGGAATGTAATCAGGAAAGGAAAGTGCTTTGGACTGCTGAGACAACAATGGAGTTATTTGGCTATAAAAAAAGCGCTTTGTATGGCGGAAGAAGAACACCGTATTCCACGAAAAACACCTGCTACCTACTGTCACATTTTTGGAGGTCCCATCATGCTGTGGGGCTATGTGACTAGTTCAGGGACTCTGGCCCTTGTTAAAGTCCAGGGTCGGATGAATTCAACCCAATATCGACAAATTCTTCAGGATAATGTTCGAGCATCAGTCACAAAGTTGAAGTTAGACAGGGGTTGGATATTCCAACAAGACAATGACCCTAAACACACTTGGAAATCTACAAAGACATTTATGCAGAGGGACAAGTACAATATTCTGGAGTCCCCCAACTTGAATATCATGGAAAATCTATGGGTGATATCAAGTAGACTGTCCATGCTCAGCAACCATCAAATTGAACTGAACTGGAGAGATTTTGTATGGACCAATGGTCAAAAATAGCCACATCCAGAATCCAGACACTCATCAAAGGCTATAGGAGGCGTCTAGAGGCTGTTACATCTGTAACTAAGTATTGATGTAATATCTGTGTTGGGGTGCCCAAATTTATGCACCTGTCTCATTTTGTTATGATGCATATTTTCTGTTAATCCAATAAATGTTATGTCACTGCTGAAATACTACTGTTTCCATAAGGCATGTTATATATTAAAAGGAAGTTGCTATGACAAAACAAAAAAATGACAAAAAAACTCCAAAGAATTAAGAGGGGTTCCCAAACTTTTTCATATGACTGTATCTGCAATGACCATCAATACAATAGACTTACCAACAATGTTTTTTTGTCACACACATGTTGATAACTCAGTGCAGGGTAACAGAAAAAAACATTTTTTTAAAACAAATGATGTTGGGTCTTTTAAGGTTGGATTTTTTTTCCACTCTATTCAGTCATGTTAGATGGATTCCATATCTTATCTTACATTCAACTCCCAATATGTCATTTTTTGTCCCCACACTTTTGTTTTTTTTTTCTATTACATGCCAGCATGCCCAGCCCTAAGCAGCATTAGCCCCCAGCAAAAACCTATCCAGCAAGGCAGTTCCCTTACACCCCAGCAGAATTATATCTCTTGCACACTAAACACAAACTATCATTCCCTGGTAATATAAACCCATACAGCCCCAAAGGATCTTGATCCCAGACTTTTTACACACCTTCACTTCTCTACATGGGATCCCCAGTTCAGTGATTTCTCCGTGTAGCTCCGCCCACTGCAGGCTGGTCTAAACTTTCACTGGGAAGCAGGGCAGGCATGAGCACCAGAGTCTGAGAGTCAGGATGTAACTCATCTACCAGCAAGGTGGAGTACATTACGGATAGATTATTACAGTCTAAGCCTTGCATCTGTTCACATGTTAACGCTGCTTATTGAAGCTGACAGTGCCACGATAATGTAAGTTTTTCACCTGCTGACTCCCTCGGTTTTTTTGTTAGTTACTTGTGTAGCATAATGCTTAGGTTTGGGGAGGCTTAGCCTTCCCCAGCCTTCATTAAAATCCGCCTATGCCCAGTGCTGCTTGGGTGTGTACCATTCTCTGTTTGTCCAGTGCTGCTTGGGTGTGACATTCTCTGCTTGCCAAGTGCTGCTTGGGTGTGCCATTCTCTGCTTGCCCAGTGCTGCTTGGGTGTGTGCCATTCTCTGCTTGCCCAGTGCTGCTTGGGTGTGACATTCTCTGCCTGCCCAGTGCTGCTTGTGTGTGCCATTCTCTGCTTGCCCAGTGCTGCTTGGGTGTGCCATTCTCTGCTTGCCCAGTGCTGCTTGGGTGTGACATTCTCTGCTTGCCCAGTGCTGCTTGGGTGTGCCATTCTCTGCTTGCCCAGTGCTGCTTGGGTGTGACATTCTCTGCCTGCCCAGTGCTGCTTGTGTGTGCCATTCTCTGCTTGCCCAGTGCTGCTTGTGTGTGCCATTCTCTGCTTGCCCAGTGCTGCTTGTGTGTGCCATTCTCTGCTTGCCCTACGCTACCTGTGGGATGTTAGCCTGTTAGGGGTTTGTTCTTGGGGTTTGTTAGCATTTGGAAATTGTTGTTAAGGGCCCCTAAGGTGTCTAATCATGTGTTGGGAGGTTGTTGTATTATCCACAGGGGAGGATGAGGCATATGGATTTAAGGGTATGTTTTTAACATAACTTCAATTTTTCACATATGAGTGATGAGGGATTTCCCTGCAGTGAGCACCAACCATTTGGTTTTTTGGTGTGCTACCACAATTAATGTGGATATGATCTTAAAAGTTATTGTGGTAACATGGGTTTGGTTTACAGTGGGTGTGGTTTAACGCTGACTTCCATTATCGGACCTCCACCACATAGGCCATTAAAATTTTGGCCCTCGGTACCACAGAAGTTGAACAGCACTGCCCTACATAATACTATGAAAATCCAAATATTAGTAAACATGGTTAGAAGTTATAGCCCTATCATTGTAAACATGTGACAGCCTTCATTTTGGATGACAGACCATATAAATGAATCAATACATATTCACTAACATTTCTTGTGCGGGAAAAGACTTTTTAAAATCAGGAAAAAAATCGAAATCTTGTGATTTTTTCGGATTAGTCACCGGAAACTGCAACTTTTTTGGATTTGATGCCCGAAATCTGTAATTTTTTCAGATTTGACGCCCTAAAACTGAAACTTTTTCGAATTATCACCTGAAAACCATGAAATCTTTGGATCATTGAACGAAACCCAGCACAGATCAGGATATCTTCCAGTTGTAAGCTGCTACTAACTTCTACATAAACTCGGCAGGTCTGAGATGCAGTACTTTTTTATCCACACTTTTTTTATTTGGACGTTTAATAAATAACTCTAATAATAATAATTCTAAGAAAAAATGGTGTTTCCCTTCAAAAGTCAGACCAGAAAAAAACTGGACTCTGTAAATAACCCCTGAATGTAGCAACTTATTTCATTGTTATGATAATGGACCATTGAGGATCTAGCTAGTCATCACTTTAAAGCCATAACAGGTATAAATGATTAAGAAGACCTGCAGTGTGCTTTGAATATAACTGTACAGTTATCTTCTATATCTTGTTAGTCAACCCTTTTTTATTTATTTTACCTGAAGTGTAAGTCGCTTAACTGCATTCCACACAGTGCCAATAACTTCTTTCATTCTCTCCTTTCAATTGCTTCTTCTCTTGATGTAGGCAACACTTTTGCTGGCACAGACAATGGGCAGGATTCAACAAGAAGGAAATATGCCATTTAAATTAAAAATATATAATAAATGTAATTACAGGTATGGGACCCGGAAACCTGTTATCCAGAAAGCTCCAAATTATGGAATGGCCATCCATCCTACATAGGGGCAAATTCACTAACCAGTGAAAATTCGCCAGCGATGGCTTTGCTCACAGTGCAACACTTCGCCAGGCGAAAATTCGCCAGGACAATACTAATTCACTAAAATTCGAACTTGCATCCAGGGCGCCGAATGATGGCGAAGTTTAGCTAGTGTTAATTCGGCAAGCAAAGCGAAGTTGCACTAGCGTTGGCTAATTTGCATATGACGAGAAGTTAAATTTCAATGGAAGTATATGTTGCAGGAAATACATTACACTACACAAGCCCAGGGAACCTTAATAAAATAAAATAGAGTTGTTATATTGCCCTACACATGAGCCCAGTGTATAGTTTATGTGCCATATGTTAGGAAATGTAGGGGGGAAGCCGAGTACCCTAAAAAAATGTACGCTCTTTTGCAGCCTATGACCTTGAAAAACTGAAAAGTCGCCAGCGTTTTTTGGGGAAATATTTTTTTATTTTTTTTTGAGGAAGCCCTATCTACTCTATTGCACTTCACCTGGTCTGAGGTGGCGAAGGCAAGTCTGGCGCAACAGGTAACGTTCAGTAAAATCTGCATCTTAGTGAATTTGCGCAGTCACGTCCATTCGCCAGAGCAAAGATGTGCCTGGCGTTAGAGTGCGAAGTATCCACATCTTGCAATGTAATATTGTTCCTTAAACTGTTATTGTATTGCGAATTTTAATTGCACACACTTAAGAAGTGCCTGAAGGTGTCGTAATCTTTTGGAGCAAATATAACGACTTTTTCAGTAAGAAGATTTATTACTTTATTTATTACTTTATTACTTTATTCTTTTTTTTTTTAAACCCCATAGTTTTTCATGGTGGTCCAGTTCATAATAATATTATAACATGCTAATAAAATGTGTTGAACCCTAACAAATAAGTATAAAATATGATCTATGGGAATTTGAGAATTGCCCTATGTGTCAACGTCTTAAATCTAAAAACCTTTGGTTTCAGAATTCAATTGGCGAGGGCTGCAGACAAACCTGTATCTGAAGATCATCATTTTTAGTGTTTCAAAATCGAACATAGAAATTCCAACACTTCTTTATATATATATATATTGGACCAAAACCCAAGCAGGAAGAAAAATTTTTTGTAAAAGGGGACCTGTCATCGATACCTTAAATGCTGTATAATAAAAGTCCTTTTTTAATTAAACTTGAAACCCAATTTTTTTGTTTAATTAAAAGTCATACCTGATATAAACTCATTTTAATAACTCGCCTGTCAATCACATTTTGTCTTCCACCCCTCCATGCCTCTTTCACTTTCATTTCTACACTTCTTAGATGGTCCTGACCACCTGACATGCTATTGTCCTCCTCACTGTCTACAAGTGTGTGTAGCCTATTCATGGGCATATGCATCAGGTTCTGGAGTATACAATAAATTTTGGAATCAAGCATTGATAACAGACAAGGGCGTAACTACGGAGGAAGCAGACCCTGTGGTTGCTGGGGGGACCAGGAGTGTAGGGAGCCCAGTGAGACGCTAATTAATGAGCAATGTTAATATATCTTGGTAGAATTGGCCAGCTTTAAGTGAGGATTTCAAAAGAGTTAAGGAAACACAATTTTAAAAATGTATGTGCTGTAAGTTAAGTTTATTTTTTTCAATTTACATGAAAACATAAAATCTGGCATTATTTCATAGAGTGACAGGCCCACTTTAGATATAAAATAAAGCCTTCATTTTTATTTCTGCTCCGGCATTGGTTCAGTGTGTGAGCTACATTTTTGCCCAATATTGAGATGCCCCTCCAGCTATGGGTTCGGGCTTTAGCATCTGGGTCATACAACTTCACTGGTGAGTTCCCTGTTTAAGTCTTCCATATTTCCTGGAAGATATCAGCAACTGCCAATACATGTAAAACTCTGGACAGATGCACCTGAGTCTCAATGAGTAACGGGTTAGTGTTGGAATCTATCTCTGCATAGATTGAATGATTGCCGGTGTTTAATTTAAAGCCGACTGTGGCAGGCACTCTGAATTCTGAGAGAGTGTGGACTTGTGATATATATATTTTCGGATATGTTATCCTTTAAGCTGAGCCATAGTTTTTATTTTTTTATTTATTCTACTTACATCCTAGTACAGGTATGGGATCCATTATCCACAAATCCATTATCCAGAAAGCTCCAAATTACGTAATGGTCATCTCCCAAAAGGGCAAATTCACTAAGATGCGAAGTTGCGCCAGGCGCAACTTCGCCTACCTTCGCTGCACTTTGCTGCACTTCGCCGCACTTCGCCAGGCGTAGTTTCGCCAGCGCTCTGCAAATTCACTAAAATCCGAAGCTACAGGGGTAGCGTAATCCATCGATCAAACCAAATTCCTTCGATCAAAAAAACCTTGTAAAGCCTATGGGGAGCTTCCCCATAGGCTAACATTGGCCTCGGTAGGTTTTAGGTGGCAAACTAGGGGGTCGAAGTTTTGTTTAAAGAGACAGTACTTCGACTATCGAATAGTCGAACGATTTATAGTTTGAATCGTTAGATTCGAAGTCGAAGGTTGTAGTCGAAGGTCAAAGAAGCCAATTCGATGGTCGAAGTAGCCAAAAAAAAACATTCAAAATTCGAAGTTTTTTTCCTCTATTTCTTCACTCGAGCTTAGTGAATGGGCCCTTTAATAAAATATGAAAATTTAATAAATAAAAAAAAATCAGATAAATGACTAGGTATGAAGATCTAAATTAGGGAAAGAACCGTTATCCGGTAAACCCAAGGTCCCAAGCATTCTGGATAACAGGTCCCATACCTGTATATAAAACCACGTGTGTTTGCGTGCAGAGACTCTCTGGATCCTATGATGCTTGGATCACCACTATGGGCTTATTTACTGGTTTCTATTGCACTGTAGCAGTGAGCAATAGGGAATGTGAACAATACACCAGCTGGCTGCTTTGTCACATGCTGAATATATGCAAAATCCCATAAAGTCCGTAGTGTAACACATTAACTGCACTCTAGCAGGCTGGGAGCTAATTATTAGTTCCTACACAAAACAAAGTAGGTTTCTGAGCTAAAATGAAATCATATTACACATGATCAAAGGCTTAAATCAACCTATTTTAACATGAAACAGCAATTACCACCATTCAAGCAGGAGCAAATACGCAATGCTAATGCTCTAGAGGGTAGCGTTTGATCCGCATTATTAAAACAGTGACTAAATACTGCTGTCAATTTAGTAGGCTGCCAGGGTACATTCCTGGGCTGCTTCAAACTCCCTTTTTCTAGAGTAAAGAGAATAAGGTATCTTGGATTTTTTTTCCTTAGCTAATGAGCAGTAATCCAGCAATGTCACAAATAATTTGACAGATCAGTCAGAAAAACATGAATGGCTCAGCAGGCACATTTATCTGTGAATACGAACCTACATTTGAAGACCTAAAAACATTAAACTCCATGTACCTTATTTTCCAAATAGTAAACATTTATGGAATGGTAAACCTTTTTGAATTAAACAATTTTAACTGTTTTCCAGTTTTTGACCAGACCGAAAAGTGTAAAACTGAGTATTATTTTGAAGTTAGTTTAGTCGATAAGAATCCATATTCTGGTAATAAAATGTATCCAGCCAAAATAGTAGCTCTGTGCACAAAGTATAAAACTGAAGACCGAGACATGATTATTACCTGTTAAGATTATTACTAAGTGGATAGCAGCAAATAGAAAATAAGAACCTTAAATGCACCTCAATGAACTCCCCAAACATGCCTACAAGGGCTATAGTAGAATTTTGCCATGGGCCTAACAGTAAGAACAGTATGAAGGTGGCTCCAGAAGTTAACAATAACTATTCATGAGTTATTTTCATTTTTATGCTTCAAAATGTTCCCACTAAGAGAAAGGTACAATCAATAAGATTTTTAGGTTTGAAGCTATAAGCTAATGCCATATTGGAAGATTTCCTTTGACCTTACTATGTCACAAAGTACTATACACCAAGATACTTATTGAAGATAAGATTACAATCTCCTCCTAACTGGTCTTTCTGACTCCCATCTCTCTCCCCTCCAATCAGTCTTAAACTCTGCTACCAGGATCATTCTGCTCTCTCCTAAAAGGGAACCCAACTAGAATTCTTAGCGTGGCTGCATGTTAAGCAAAGGATAACATATAAAACCCTTCTACTAACATTCAAAGCCCTTCACTCCTCTGCTCCTCACTACATTTCTTCTAGTCTCACTACACGTTCCTGGTCGTCTTGCTGCTCCTTAATTCCATCCCTGAATTCCTTCATAAGGAATCCTCTCTCAATCTCTTCAAGAAAAACCTAAGAGTCTACCTTTTGGACCACTAGAGCATTAGCCTAGCCCTGTGCCTACTGACTATGCCTTACCTTGTGCACTTTTTCATCTCCAATTTGTGCCTGTATGTTAGCCTCCCATCCACTTAGACTGTAAGCTCTACGGGGCAGGGACCTCCTTCCCACTATGTCTCTTACCACATAGTACTTCAGCTCTTTGTCCTGATATGATTCTGTATATATTTATTATGTGATTTGTCTCCCCCATATATACTTTTATATATATATTGTACTTTTATGTACTGTACATTGCTGCGGCTCCTTACAGCGCTTTACAAATAAAGTTATACATACCATATATACTCGAGTATAAGCCGAGTTTTTCAGCATCCAAAATGTGCTGAAAAAGTCTACCTCGGCTTATACTGGAGTCAGTGGTCAGTAGCTGAGATTGCAGTCACTTTTAATCATTCCTATACCAACAGTTCGCTTGGGGAGAGACTGCAATATCAGACAGCGCCCTCTGTTGGTTATATGAAAGAATAACAGTGACTGCAATATCACACAGCACCATCTGTTGGTTATATGAAAGAATAACAGTGACTGTAATATCACACAGTGCCATCTGTTGGTTATATGAAAGAATAACAGTGACTGCAATATCACACAGCGCCCTCTGTTGGTTATATGAAAGATTAACAGTGCACCCTCTGTTGGTTATATGAAAGATTAACAGTGACTGCAATATCACACAGCGCCATCTGTTGGTTATATGAAAGAATAACAGTGTGCCCTCTGTTGGTTATATGAAAGAATAACAGTGACTGCAATATCACACAGCGCCCTCTGTTGGTTATATGAAAGAATAACAGTGACTGCAACATCACACAGCACCATCTGTTGGTTATATGAAAGAATAACAGTGTGCCCTCTGTTGGTTATATGAAAGAATAACAGTGACTGCAATATCACACAGCGCCCTCTGTTGGTTATATGAAAGAATAACAGTGACTGCAATATCACATAGCGCCCTCTGTTGGTTATATGAAGATTAAACAGTGATGGCAATATCACACAGCGCCCTCTGTTGGTTATACAAAGATTAACAGTGATGGCAATATCACACAGCACCCTCTGCACATGGTAGTGGGACAGTGGGACAATGCACACAGTAATCCTTTTGGCAATTCTCTGTCACCATCAACTTTGCAAAGAAGTCCGGTTGATCGCTGGGGGGGTCGATTTGGCGGAATGTGCGCTGCTGGGAGACAGGGCTGTAGTTGTGTCTAGGCTTATACTCAAGTCAATAAGTTTTCCCAGTTTTTGTAGGTAAAATTAGGTACCTCGGCTTACACTCGGGTCGGCTTATACTCAAGTATATACGGTACATACATACATACTGCTAGATTAGAAGGGATCATCAAGATGACGACCCAAGATCTTACAGTACATGCTAGTCTGTCTCACAAGCCCTCATAGCAAATAAGGTACAATGGTGGGTTTAGAAGGAACCATTCCTTCCATGTTCCTACATGGGAAGGGGTGACAGGAAATTCAGGAAATTTCGACTTTCATTGTTCTCCCTAAGAGAACCACAATCGTCAAAACATCAGTGGGGGAATATAATATGTTTAGTTAGTGCACCTCAACGACTTCCTTGCAAAGTATGGGATCAAATGGATTATGCAAATATTCACAGTGTATGTATAAAAATGTCACAGTCACAAAGAGTTTTTTTTTGTGACTAAATATTTACCTAAACTCCAGAGCAGGTGTTAACCTTTTACATTTGCTTAGCGATAATGAGCGATGTAATATTTGCAAGGGATTGATTATATTATATTACGAGCAGAGCTAAACATCCAGAAAAAAGCCATTTTGAAAATGATTGCGATTTTAAATACATTCAGCCTCAAGTGTGTCATAGCTAGTGATGGACGAAATTCGCAAAACGGCAAAAAATTTGCGAAACAGCGCCGGCACCCATTTTTTCGACGCCCGTTTTTTATGCCGGCATCCGTTTTTGACGCCGGCGTCTGTTTTGTTCGGAAAAAAAATTTTGACACCGGGGAATTTTTTTACACGAATTTTCGCGGGCGTTTCGCTAATTTATTCACTGTCGGCGAATCGCGCAAATTAGCCGCGAATTCGCACCTGGCGAATAAATTCGCCCATCACTAGTCATAGCCCTAAATGTTATCAATAACACACATTCCAAAGGGCTACACATATTACAAGATAGTAAACAACTCGGCTCAATCTCATTGTTTATGGGCAATTTTCTATTATTTAATGGTATGACTGATAAATATACCTAGAAATACAATTAGGCCCATAAATCTTTGGACAGAGACAATTTTTTTCTCATTTTGTTTCTCTACATTACCACAATTAATTTTAAATAAAACAACTCAGATGCAGTTGAACTGCAGACTTTCAGCTTTAATTGAATGGGTTGAACAAAAAGATTGGATAAAAATGTTACGAACTAAAGCCTTTTTTTTAACACAATCACTTCCTTTCAGGGGTTCAAAAGCAATTGGACAATTGACTCAAAGTCTATTTCATGGGCAGGTGTGGGCAATTCCTTTGTTATTTCATTATCAATGAAGCAGATAAAAGTCCTGGCATTGATTAGATGGGGGTTGTATGTGGAAGATTTTGGTGTGAACAGACAACATGCGGTAAAAGGAGCTCTCCATGCAGGTGAAACAAGCCATCCTTAAGCTGCAAAAACAGAAAAAATCATTTGAGAAATTGTTACAATATTAGGAGTGGCAAAATCTACGGTTTGGTACATCCTGAGAAAGAAATAAAGCACTGGTGAACTCAGCAACGCAAAAAGACCTGGACATCCATGGAAGACAACAGTGGTGGATGATCGCAGAATCATTTCCATGGTGAAGAGAAACCCCTTCACATCAGCCAAACAAGTGAACAACACTCTGCAGGAGGTAGGTGTATCGATATCCAAGACTGCATGAAAGTAAATACAGAGGCTGCACTGCAAGGTGCAAACCACTCGAAAGCCTCAAAAACATTCTTTGGACAGATGAAACCAAGATCAACCTCTACCAGAATGATGGCAAGGAAAAAATATGGAGAAGGTGTGGAACAGCTCTTGATCCAAAGCATAACACATCATCTATAAAACATGGCGGAGGCAGTGTGATGGCTTGGGCATGCATAGCTGCCATTGGCACTGGGACAGTCTGGGACTAGTGATATGTGCCAACAAATAAAAGTGAAATCACAGCAAGAAAACAAACACAGGTTTAGTCCAACAAGATGGAGTTTCTATGTAGAGACCCTGCATATTGAAACGATATGATATGGTGTAATTTCTATCCAGAAATGTCTAATGCACATAGACTCCCATATCTATCTAGCAGCTTACTGTGTAGCCAAGGCGACAGGCACACAAACACAAGGTAATACATTCCCAGTGTAAAAAATATATGGGTGTTTTGTTTTTCATAGCAGCCACTGGTCCTGTAGGTATAGTGTGATGCAGGTGCGTTTCCTTGCTTCTGTTTTTATTAATATCAGCACAGCAATAAATTACGTGTTGCAGCTGGAAATTGCAGAGCACGGCTAAAGCAGATCTCATCATTAAGCATGAGTAATCTTTCCATATGAAAATAGAGTGAAGATTTAAAAATGCATGCATATGGAAGATTTTCCTTTTGCTGCAATTACCCGGCTCTGCGTTCTGGATAGATTTCACAAACGTTTCAGTCATCATCACCCATAATGTCCTATTAGGTCAATAAAGTATCACTGCAAACAAGCAATAACATTTTTATTGTGGAGGATGCAGCCTCTGTTTTTTGGGGGGCAGATCATTTCAAAGTTATGGCTGGCTTACGTTTAAAACCCCATTTACCAATTAACTGTAGGTGCTATAAAGTTATAATTAATACATAAAGGAAACTTGGGCCAAAGAACACTTAATAGGGCTCTCACCTAT
The DNA here is from genome assembly GCA_038501925.1 of Xenopus petersii. Classification (NCBI taxonomy): domain Eukaryota; kingdom Metazoa; phylum Chordata; class Amphibia; order Anura; family Pipidae; genus Xenopus; species Xenopus petersii. The sequence goes on from CM076683.1 coordinate 120,359,211, forward strand.
TGTCTTGTATCTTGCAATGTCTAGTAATGATAAAAAAATGCAGAAAAATAACTACTTTATAAATAATGGGGCAATAGGCAAAATGCACAAAGCTGGTGCAAAGTGCCCATTATTGAGCTTTGCAGATTGTCTTGATTCTTGCAGTCTAGGCACTGCAGTGCTGCATTCTGAAGGGACATGGGGTGGACATCACAAGGAGTTTTCCTAGAAGATACCAAAATGTGTGCAAGCTAAGGAGTTCATGGAGATACAACGTGCTGGGGGCACTTTATATAATGCCAGTACAGGGCTCCTCTGTGTCAGGGAGCCGGGAGCTCCCTCCAGGAGCAAGGTCGCGGTATCCGAAGGGTTAAGCAGAATCAGTAGTAGTGGTCACAGGCAGGAGTTAACGAGGGCAGGCAGATCAGAATCAAATATCAAGAGTTCAGGCAGGGGGTCAGAACCAAGGCAGGAGCTAGAAACAGACTGGGAGCTGGAAACAGGCTGGAATCAAGCTGCAATCAGGAATCAGGAAATAAACAGGAACCCAGGATAAATTGCAGCAAATCCTATTCTTGGGCACCGTCACAGTGTTTTGGGCGCCCTTTTATGACGAGATCCCGGCACCAGTGATGACATCATCATGCAGCGACGCTGCAGCCATGTTTTCAGCATGGGCGCCGCCATCTTGGATCTTTACTGTGACCGCCGGGAATGTAAACAGCGCCGTCGAGTACTTCTGGGTCGGGGACTTCTGGCAGTCCTGACACTCTGTGGCCAATAATGCAGTACATACTGCAACTTTCAGCAGATTCTCATCTATCACAAGGTGCAGAGTAGTGATGGGTGAATTTCTTCGCCAAAAAATTAGTGAATTTCAAGCAAAGTTTGCAAAACTTCAAAAAATTTACGAAACTCGGAAATTGATGCCCGTCAATTTTGGATATGCGTCCGGAAAGTCGCTCGCATCAATTTTGATGCTGGTTTTAAAGTCAATGGGCGTCCAAAATTTTTTGACGCCCGTGAATTTTCACGGGAGTTTCGTAAAATTATTTGCTGGCAGCGAAATGCAGAAATTCGCCACGAATTCACACCAGGCGAATTTATTCGCCCATCACTAATACAGAGTACAGCTTGTTTCATCAATCCCACAAGAGCAAGTGTTCTCTGGACATATCCTATGCAGCTGCAATATTCCGCTACAGCACTCAAGCCTGTTGATTCATATATATATATATATATATATATATATATATATATATATATATATATATATATATATATATATATAAATCCAAATGTTGCGACACGCACTCCGATTATTTTCAATGATTTTTATTAGACATCATAGAAAAAAGCATCAACGTTTCGGTCCACGGTCTAGGACCATTGTCAAGATGCATATACTCGTATAACAAACACAAAACAAATACAACATTTATAAAGATTTAAAATTCCCGCCCTCATGGTGACATCACACTTCCTGTTAAACATGTTTAACCCTTCAGATGTATAAGGTAAATAAATAGGGGGTAAATGGTTTAAGAAAGTATTAAAGCACATGAATATATTACTTAAAAGGAATTATTTTATCGTTTTGGAAGAAAACAGCTGTAAGAGCAGTATTCATTTAGACCCTTTGGAGATATTGTATTCAATGTTTTTATCCAATATGTTTCACGCTGGAGTAGAAGTCGAGAACGGTCCCCTCCACGTTTAGGTAAAGGAACATGATCAATGGCTGTAAATTTGAAAGTCGGCAGTCGATGCCCAACCTCCAAAAAATGCTTTGCCACCGGTTTGGTGGTTGTTTGGTCACGGAAGGCCACTTTGATCGCCGACCTGTGGGCATCCATTCGAATCCGCAGCATTTGGTCTGTTTTGCCAATGTATGATAGTCCACATGGACATGTGATCAAGTAGATCACATGTGTGGTAGTGCATGTGATATGGTGGCGTATCTGGTATCTATGTCCAGTGTGAGGATGCACAAAACTAGTCTTGACAATGGTCCTAGACCGTGGACCGAAACGTTGATGCTTTTTTCTATGATGTCTAATAAAAATCATTGAAAATAATCGGAGTGCGTGTCGCAACATTTGGATTTACATTATTTCAACATTGACACGGCACAGGCAATTGCTACAACCAGATGAGCGAGTGCGGACGCCAAGGACAGAGTGTGTATGTATTTGGTTGAAATACTGCGCCCAGCACTGCCACAGACTATATTTGATTACATTTCACGCATTACTGGTGGAACATGGAGGATTTTGCAGATCGTGCAGGCTTGAATAGTGAATACGCGGAGACATGGCATGTCTCGGAGGCAGACGCGGATCGTGTATTATGGACCAGCACACAAACGGAGTTACCCTCCAGCACTACAATCAAGGACGTCGGTAAGGAGCTAACCCGTCTTAAGCAGCGTGTAATTGATTTATATTTGCATGGCCTCTTTTTATCGGATTACTATCAGGCTAAAACCTACTATTGGACGCTCTAATCCGGAATTTTGCAAGAAATGGACGGGTGTTCTAAATCGCTGTTCCCTTGATTTAATTGTGTTGGTAATTGAGGAAGTCTCCCATGATTTAACTAAGGTACGCAAAGAATTAACAGCATTTGAAAACGAGAATCAAGCGCTGCTGCATGCAGATTCCTCCCAAACTGTCATTACTTCATGTGAGAAACAGATTGAGCAGTATAAAATGGATCTTTTGCAATTTAAGAGAGACAAACTTAAAAGAGTTAATGAAGATTACTCTAACCACAAGGTCTATCGATGGTTAAGTGGAGAAAAAATACAAAGTTATAAATCGAATACACGCCGTTGGAGAGAACGCCGTCCATATAACAGATCACTCCACACAGTGGACACTAGTTCCGGTGAGTCTGAGCCAGACGATATTGTGCATGGCAGTCAACGTGATTCAACAACAGAAAATGCCACAAGTACACGGGTTGATTTTTTAGAAAAAGGCACACAAGATACCAGACCACCTCTACCTCCATTAAATACACGAGGAAAAGGTATCCCACAAGAAGGGGCAAAAAGAGGAAGGCCTCGGAAACAGTGACCACTCCAATTTTCAATTTATCGTCTCATACCCTCACAGAAGCTGAATCAGCGATTCTACATAAAGGTTTGACTTTTGTACCTACTACTAAATTTGATAGATTTAAATGGGATGTAGATTTGTTCCGCTTTACCCGCAAATTAAATCTGACGGATCATTTTGGAATGGGGAAATATAATAACGATTCTTTATCTACCTCAAAGCCTGGGGAAACATTGAAATTGAAAAGTGATTTTTGCCCCCCAACACAAAATCCGGCCATTAAGCTTTTTAAAAAAGCGATGGATAAAGAGGTGGATTCATTGACTCAAAATAAAATTGTTTCACATAGCAATCTATCTAAAAGTGAGCGGAATGCAATTGATACATTACGTGGAGATTCCTCACTTGTAATCCGCCCAGCGGACAAAGGAGGCGGGATTGTCCTGCTAAATTATAAAGATTATCAAACGGAAGTATTGGGACAATTGGCTGATACAACTATATACAAGAAACTTTCTGGCGACCCTGTTTGGACGTTTAAGGCTAAAATTGATTCATTATTAAATATGGCAGTAAATAATGGATGGATTACTAAATCTTTATGTGATTACCTTACCCAAGACCACCCAATATGCCCGGTTTTGTATTCCCTACCCAAGGTTCACAAAAGTCTTACTGCACCACCAGGGAGACCGATAGTTTCAGCCAGAGATGGTTTGTTGCACCCCTTGGGCATTTATCTGGATAATCTGTTGCAACCCATTGTGCAGTCTACCACATCATATTTACGTGACACCCCACACTTTATTCAGATTTTATCTGATTTGAATTTGACCGATGATGTTCCAAAAGTTTTAGCCACGATAGACGTAGTGAGCCTTTACACCACTATTCCACATCACCAGGGATTAAGAGCTATTGAAAAGTCACTCATTGATCATGTTAACTATATTGGCCCACCAATTCACTTTGTAATAGAATTACTACAAATGTGTTTGACTTTCAACTACTTCCGATTTGAAACCAATTATTATCAACAGATATCGGGGACCTCGATGGGGGCGCCGATGGCGCCCTCATACGCTAATTTATTCATGTACCAATTTGAGAGACAACACATATTATCTAAATATGGTGAAAATATTGTGATGTACAAACGGTTCATCGATGATATTATACTAATTTGGAAGGGTGACAAGTGTAGCTTTGATCAAATGGTTGATGAAATTAAATTTACAGCTAATTGTGGGAGCCAATTACAATTCCTAGATTTGCATTTAAATCTTTTGGGTGACACAATTGAATATTCTCTCTTTCGTAAATCCACAGACCGCAACACTCTTCTCCACGCTACAAGTTGTCATGTACCATCTCTGAAGCGCTCCTTGCCAGTGTCTCAGTTCTGCAGAGTATTAAGGAATAATTTGAATCCAGTTACATGTGAATTACAATTGACACAAATGAGGGAGCGCTTCAGAGAACGTGGTTATGACAATAAGACATTGGACAATGCACTTCAAAGAGCTAGGTCTAAGATGTCGGAATTACATAAGATTTTAATGATAAAAAAAGTTCATTGATTTTATCCACATGTTTTAATAACTTTTCATTTCCTATTAAGCATGCATTGAAAAGCAACTGGAAGATTATTACAGCTGACGAATCAATGGGACGTCTTTGCCCTAAACCGCCGATGTTGGGTTTTAGAAGGGGTCGAAATCTTCGGGATCTGTTCGTTTTAAATGACCCGGTACATTGCTATAGTGCAAAACAGACCACTGCTATGTGGTTATCTATACAGAAACCAGGATGTTTTAAGTGCCCCACATGCTTATCATGTAGATCTATGTTACCAGCGACTAGTTTCGTGCATCCTCACACTGGACATAGATACCAGATACGCCATCATATCACATACACTACCACACATGTGATCTACTTGATCACATGTCCATGTGGACTATCATACATTGGCAAAACAGACCAAATGCTGCAGCTTCGAATGGATGCCCACAGGTCGGCGATCAAAGTGGCCTTCCGTGACCAAACAACCACCAAACTGGTGGCAAAGCATTTTTTGGAGGTTGGGCATCGACTGCCGACTTTCAAATTTACAGCCATTGATCATGTTCCTTTACCTAAACGTGGAGGGGACCGCTCTCGACTTCTACTCCAGCGTGAAACATATTGGATAAAAACATTGAATACAATATCTCCAAAGGGTCTAAATGAATACTGCTCTTACAGCTGTTTTCTTCCAAAACGATAAAATAATTCCTTTTAAGTAATATATTCATGTGCTTTAATACTTTCTTAAACCATTTACCCCCTATTTATTTACCTTATACATCTGAAGGGTTAAACATGTTTAACAGGAAGTGTGATGTCACCATGAGGGCGGGAATTTTAAATCTTTATAAATGTTGTATTTGTTTTGTGTTTGTTATACGAGTATATGCATCTTGACAATGGTCCTAGACCGTGGACCGAAACGTTGATGCTTTTTTCTATGATGTCTAATAAAAATCATTGAAAATAATCGGAGTGCGTGTCGCAACATTTGGATTTACATTATTTCAACATTGACACGGCACCCGGCAATTGCTACAACCAGATGAGCGAGTGCGGACGCCAAGGACAGAGTATATATATATATATATATATATATATATATATATATATATATATATTATCATCAACTATAGTCAGGTGATCCCACTGGTGTCTAATAAAAGGGCAGCCAAGTTTGGGAGTTTTACTTTGAAAGCAGCAAGTAAGTTGCAGGTAAAACTTAGTCGTTCCTTTGTAAAATGTATAATGAAGCAATAGAATTCTTAATGAATCAGATGAAAATTGAGCGTAGGACTGGCCAGATATGGGATGACTTTGACGTAGTTGGCCAGCTTAAATATATTGCAATATATGGACAAACAATCCCTGTTTTGTTTAAAGGGTAAGGTATTTTTCAGTAGCAGTATGCACAAAATGTCTTTGTCTTAAATATATTGATAATGGGTTGATTGCTGATGACTCTTGTAATTGTGCATATATATATATATATATATATAGAGAGAGAGAGAGAGAGAGAGAGAGATATATATATATATCATCATCTATATATAGATCATTAGTGATGGACGAACACATTCGGCATGCGCGAATTTGTGGCGTTTTCAGCTCTATAACTCTGAGTTAGTCAGCGTCTTGAAGGGGGACCACATGGTCCATTTCTGTTCAGTGAGTTTGTAATTGATCCTCAGCATTCAGCTCAGATTCAAAATCAACAGTTATGACCCATGTGCCCCCCTCAAGTCTCTGATTTATTACTGCCTGGTAACCAATCACTGTAAACCAAGAGAGCTGAAAAGCAGGAAGTAGTGTTCTGGCTATTATGTTACACATCCAGTCACTCCAGCCTTTATACATTACATTTTTGGCTAACTAACTATATTAGAATTTTTTTTTATTTTGCACAGCCTATCTATTTACGCAGTTTCTATTTTTACACTGGGCAATTCCTTTAAAGCTGGCGTCAAAGTTGACGCGGGCGTCAATTTTCGAGTTTCGCCATTTCGACAATCACTATAGATCATCATTCCATTCTGATGTTACTTGACATGTCGAGGCTTATTTATTAAAGGTTGGAAAAAATGATTTTTTGGATGCTTCCTTCGGTTTTTACAATTGTTTTGGATTTTTCACTCTGTTTTTTGCCCGAAAACTCAGAAAACTTCAGGGTATTGCACAAAACCTAGCGCACATCAAAAAAATCATTGGGACATCTCCCATTGACTTATATGCAACCTTGACAGGTCTGAGATACTGAATTTTCTGATTCTGACCTTTCAATCCTCGGGGTTTAATAAATTCCAAAAAATTTGTGATTCCGTTTTTAGTCTGATTTTATAAAGAAAAATCAAGATTTTTTTGTGATTTTTGCATTCAGAGTTTAGTAAATAACCCTCACTAATGAACTATCTTTTTTATATTACAAATGGAAATGGAAATTTTGCTTCTTTTTCATGTGTATTTATACCTAGTTTACCCTTGCTTGCTGTATGGGCTATGTCCTATCTTTCATATGAAAATATGAATTATATATCTCTGTATTGTATGTGCCAAGCAAATATAGGATTATTTTTGATGTTGTTGTCTGAAATATTATTGGCTGCTGTTGATAAAAAGTCAAGGGGGAAACTGCATTTAAATTTTGAAAATTCAAAAATAGAGTATACAAAAAAAAGTCAAGGGGGCATTTTTGTTGCTGATCAGAACTTACACAATTTCTGCAACAATACTAATGAAAAAGTAATAACAACCTTGATTTTGGAAGACCGGAACTTATAAACTGTGCTCCCCCATGTTTTTTTTTGTTTGAAGATCGTCAAAAAATGGTATTCAAATTATAAATATATTATTTAAATCTGTGCATGTGAATATTTATAATATACAAATAAATGTTTAGAACTATGAATGCATGGCCAGTAGATCCAGTAGAATATGTCTTATTACTCAAGTATTTAAACTGTCACATCATAAACTAACAGTAAAGATAGCTCATAGTAGAAGTTGATCCAAGGGACTAGTCCGATTGGCATCTTGGAGTCAGGCAAGAATATATTCTTGGAGAGGCTTCAGAAGGGTTTTTTTTTTCCTTCCTCTAGTTCGTGGGTTTTTTTTTTTTTTTTTCCAATTTAATTTTCTGTTGCTATGGGAAAACTAATACTACATTACCAATGGGTATGAACAATGGCCAACAAAATGTCTGTACTATTGTTTGATTATTCTTTGATAAAGGCTTTTATTTTGGAGTTTTGGAACTGTGTACATACATGGAATCATGAAATAAATGCTATTTTCAGCACAACAAATGATTGGTAAGGCGCATCATCTGCCAGGCAGAACACTCAAATCAAGAGATTTTCCAAGAAGCAAATCTGGTTCCATATAGATATATATTTATATAATTTGTCAGTGTCTGGAGAAAATCAAATCAGGGCAAAAGTTGCCAAGGAAAATAGTTGGAAGGAGTCTCTTGGATATCACATAATGTTTACCACAGCAAATATCATGATTCAGTGCACTAATAATTGACATTTGCGACAGAAAAAGAGGATGAGCATGAATCAAAACCACTGTCTACTGAAAAAGTATAGTTAAAAGTTTTGTTTAGATTGCAGACATAATCAGCAGCCTACCCATAAAACAATTGCTCACTTGGTATTTAATGAGTCTAATGAATATTTTCAAATATGAGGTGTAAAAAAAACCCAATAGTATTCATTGAGGTAAATGTGTATATTCATGAACGTTCATGGTCATTCTGTCATATGAGGACCATTAGATGTAAGCTAAATCTTTAAAGCAGAAGGAAAAGGGCTCTTTACTTGGTAGCCAAAAGATAGGCACCCCCAAGTGATTGTATTTATTTACCTGACACCTCAGGCCAGTGCTCCTATCAGCAGAAAGCTGCACTGGTCCAGGGGTTCTTCCAGCGAGCACCACAGAGCGATTAGCTTCTGGCTTCTTCTTTCTTCACGTGGGTGCACTATTACGTTCTACTGCGAATGTGTCTGGCCCGGGAAATTTGAAGAAAGAATAAGAAGGAAGCTAATAGCTCCGTGGTGCTCGCTGGAAGAACCCCTGGACCAGTGCAGCTTTCTGCTGATAGGAGCACCAGCCCTGGGTGTGAGGTAAGTATATATAATCACCTAACTAATGGCACCCCCAATTAAATATGCATTTCCTTCTCCTTTAAAGACCTAGCTATAACTTGCACTATATAATTTAGTAACTGAACTATGATCCACGGGGCCTGGGTGCAGGGAACGCAGCCACACCCCCCCAATCCAGACGCAGTTTTCAGTGTGCCTTTTGCATTGGTGTGATTGTCTGGAGGACCCCAAGGGTGTGCGGGCCCAGATATGAGTGTACCAGCCCCAGTTGTTCCGCCCCTGATTATGACCCATCACAAGTAAGCAAAAGATGCTGGAATTAATTCTATTTGCCACGGCTTCTTTCCAAACTGGCATCACAATTGAAATTTATCTGATTTCTGAAGGTGAACTATACTTTCTTCTTTACATTCTTTAGATGGTGCAGCCCATTATAACACCACGCTGAAAGGCTTAGCACACTTGAATCGCTATCCCCATGCGTGACTGCTTGACCTAAGTCAGATTTCCCTATTGATTTCATTCATTTTAATGAGGGGTCGGGCACTAGGCAGCAGGCATTAATAAAGGATCATTATCCAGGTCACTGATCAGTATTCTGTGATGTGATAATGAGGAATATTTTAAATAGACCAAATAGTTCTCAGCAAAGCAAATTTGGAGCCCAAGAAAAAAAAAACTTAAACAAATATTTTAGGGACACATTTAAGAGATACTGCAATGTTAATGTTAATGTTAAGCAGTTTACAGGCAGAATAAAAAATGGTTAATAAAGAGAATTGGGTCATTTTTGTGTTGCAAGTTTTCTATATTTTTCCAACAGTAAATAAATTAAGGAATACAGGAAGAATATAAAATACTGGCTCTTGGAAAATGGTTGAAGCACATGACAAAAACGATTCACTCAATAAAAGCACATTGGTTTTGATTATATGGCCACTTATTTTGACGTTATTGAAAGCATCCCCTCGGTGGTTGTCAACAGCACAAATCTTGAAGAAGAATATTTTTCTGCACTGACCTTTAGCCAAGATAGAGACTCGAATTTAAAAGATGAATTGCAATTATTTACATCAGGGCTGTCCAGCTGAAGGTGACACTCCAAAGGGTTTTAATGGCCCCCAGTGTGCTCAAAGGTTCCATGAACTTGTATGACATTATACAATATGGGGGTTATCAAAATCCGAAAAGGTCTTTTCAGAAATCTACTCTAACCAAATCTGCACAGTTTATTTCCCCTTATTTACCTGAAAAATTCCTGCGTGGGAAAAAACTCGGAAAAATCATATGAAAATTCAAATCATACAAATTTTTCAGATTTTCCGCCTGAAAACTGAATTTTTTTTTCTCAAAAACCATAAAATCTTTGGATTATTTGCAGAAAAACCAGCGCAGATCAAGATATCTTCGGAACTTCTCCCATTGACTTGTATATTGACTTATATACAACCTCGGCAGGTCTGAGATGCCGGATTTATGGAATACTTGGGGTATAATAGATCCCAAAGAATTTGAGGTTCGAGTTTTTGGCATTCAAACTTTAATAAATAGTGCCCTTAATCAACTGTTTTCAATAAGTTTTCACCCAAAATACTCCCTCTTAGTCCTTCCTCCCCGGGCACACTGAGTTAAACCCTATTGCACAGATCTGCATCGTTGTGTTCCTGCCAGCTTCCATTTTCAGACAGTATTATTTTACAGGAAAGGTGTCAACCTACATGATTATAAACATATATATATAGATATATATATGGTTACATGGGTTATTGAATGAGAACAAACTTTAAAGGGCATGTAAAGGCAAAAAAATAAAACCCCATTTTTACTTTCTTTAATGAAAAAGAAACCTATCTCCAGTATACTTTAATAAAAAAAAGTGTATCGTTTTTATAAGAAACCTGACTGTATGCAGTGAAATTCTCCCTTCATTTACTGCTGTGGATAGGAATTGTCAGATGGTCCCTAACTGCTGAGCAGGGAAACAATCATACTTATGAACAGCAGGGGGAGCCCCCGCCTTAATTCCCAGCCATGCAGAACTCAAGCAGCTTTGTTTATGACAATCCCTAAGCAGCCCAGACCACACTGAGCATGTGCACAGTCTTAGTCTTGTAAAGATGTTAAACAAAGTTACAAGATGGTGACCCCCTGTAGCCAACTTTAAAAGCATAAATTATTTGTTTGATTAGGCTTGTGGTGCAGTAAGTTCATGTTTAGTATACAAAATACAGAATTTCTAGACTTATTCTATTTTAGACTTAACATGCCCTTTAAGAACCAACTGCTGCTGAAACTATCATTGAGATTCTTTTCATTTGGACATTTTTAAAAATTAAGGACATTAATGGGGCAATCATTTTAAGGAACCATGAACACTTTAATCATGAAAATATTTTGTATTTGAACACATGGGTCTACTACCACTTTTCAGTAATAAAAACACTGAACTAGAACAGACCTCCAAAAGGTTCCTGTAACTCCCCAGTTGACTGAACCCTGGTAAGTACTAAACACATTATGGTTGGGGTAGCCACAGAGCAGTACTTATTTCTATAGAAGCTGCACATGCAATTGTTTAAACACTATGGTAGCCAGTAGCGTCTATCTCCTTCGCTAGCGAAGTGACGACTGCTCCCGTTAGTAAATCGGCAAAGTCCCTAAATATTGGTAACGCTGGCAAATATTCGCCAGCGTTAGTCACTTCGCAGTGCACTGAACGCTACCTTTTACGCTAGACTTCCTTCGCCACCTCAGACCTGGCGAAGCGCAATAGAGTAGATAGGGATTGTTTCAAAAAAAGTCACATTTTTTTCTAAGTCCCAAAAAACGCTGGCGTGTTTTCTACATGATGGGTGATAGGCTGAAAAAGATCGAAAATATTTTTGGGGCTCCCCTCCTTCCCCCCTACATTTCCTGACTCATGGCAACTTACCTAGACAGTGGGCACATGTGTAGGGCAAAATAAAATTTTTATTTGCTGATTTGAAGGTTTTCTAGTGCATTTGTAGTGCTAATACATGTTCCTCCATTGAAATTTGAATTTCGCACCGTATGCAAATTAGCCTTCGCTAGCGTAACGTCGCTTTACATAGCGAATCAATGCTAGCGCAACTTCGCAACCTTAAGCTACCCCTGTGCGCAACTTCGGATTTTAGTGAATTTGTGGAGCGCTGGCGAAGTGACGACTGCCAGGCGCAACTTCGCATCTTAGTGAATTTGCCCCCTTGACTGAGGTTATCAAAACCAAGCCCAGCTTTAACACAGCTTTAAGATTTTCCTCAAAGTATCTCATTTAATTTGTCACATTTATAGCTGTAAACAGATCCCAAGATGCACAAATTGGTGTGTGTGTTATTTTTGGTTACCATGTATTACACTAAATAAAATACACCCAAATGCTTCATAAAAATCAGACTGTAATTCCATCTAAGAGTTCCGGTGACATTATTAAACTGCTTGCGTTTTAGCTTTTGTGGTTTATGATATCACCAGAGCCCTAACTGGAATTTATAGCCTTATTATAGGCAGTAGGGTATAAATTATTTTTCAGTGTGATACTAACAATGAGTGAACTGTGCTCTGCATGAAAAACCCTGTAAAATTTCCAGATACGCAGGGCGCGTATTCATTTCAGATGCGTTCATTCCGAGGGACTCACACCTCTGCTTTGTGTAAGTACAGAGAAGTGGCTTTTGCCCAATACTAAAAATAACTGTTAAATCATAAGATTTCACTTGCAACCAGTAGTCCAAAGAAAACAATGTCGATTGTGAATCTTGGAAGAAGAGGAAGAAAGAAGGGCGAAACTGCAGCTAGAAGTAATTGCACTGAGCTGTCATTAACAATGAACGTGCACTTAAATGTATGACTATATTCACTGGTCAATTAGGGATCTGTGGCCAGTAAGCCTATAGGATTTCCATTTTTTTATTTTTTTACAGGATTTGCTCCATTCCCTACAAAAATTCGAATGAAATGTAAAGGGCTGAAAATGAATAGGCAGTATGGTGTGGAGCAAAGGCATTAGAGTGACATTTATTCTGCTAAAACACAGGAACACATGAAATTAAAATTTCATTAGTGCATCACAGGCAAAATAATATGAGATGCCCACCCCTGTAATTACTAAAGCACAAGTTTATTCATATATATGTGGTCCTTATAGAGGAAAGCATTGCTAGGCTTTCAGGCCAAAGCAGATCAAGGGGTCAAAACAACTGCAACTCAAACAAGTCCACAATCTGTTAATAGGATATATTACACTATGTGAATTGGAAACATACATTTTATATACATATATATATATAATGCACAAGTAAGATCCGCACTCACAGGACTTATGAAAATTATAGAACATTTATTGCAAAAGTCTTAACGGAGGCCGAAACGTTAGACTTTTGCAATAAATGTCCTATAATTTTCATAAGTCCTGTGAGTGCGGATCTTACTTGTGCATTACAGATTGAAATTGTTGATACTGCACCCAGGTATTTGAAATAGGGTTGCCACCTGTCCGGTTTTGACCCGGACAGCTCGGTATTTTGAGGGGCTGCCTGGGTCTATACTTCCTGCCCGGTTTTCCAAATAAGGAAAACCGGGCGGGATTCCCTTGATTGACACGCTGATCGGCCAATCGCTGATCGATGCGTCATAACCCCGCCCACTGATGTCACAGGTCCACCCGCTGATGTCATAGCCCCACCCACTGACATCACTGGTCCGCTCACTGATGTCACGGACCCACCCACCGCCCGGTCTCAGCCAGACATAAAGGTGGCAACCCTAATTTGAAACGATGTATCGAGAGTGCCGGCTTCACAATGCACTATATATACATTCCTCTGAACCCTGTGCTTAGCAAAATATTGTTTAAGTGATACCCATACCCAAGTTCAGTTTTAAATAGTGATGGGCGATTTTATTCGCCAGGCGCGAATTTGCGTTTTTTTGGATGCCGGTGCATTTTCGCCAGAGAATTTGCGCCGGCGTAAAGAACGGACGCCGGCGTCAAAAACGAGACATCTTCACCATTTCGCAAATTTTTCTGTGAAGCGAAACACCCCAAATTCACCCATCACTAGTTTCAAATTGTTTCACTGCCTTTGTTAGGAAATATCTATGGTAAATGTGTGTAAATGTCCGAATGAAAGACAACTTGCCTGGGGGCACACAGAGTGTTACAAGGAAGAACCATGATTATGAAAGGTCAGCTTCAAAACAAGCAATTTCTGGGAAGATCGCTGAATTCCCAGGGTCTGTAGGCGGCTTCTATTAAAATGCTTCTGGGAAGATCCCACCAAGCCAGGCTGTTTAAAGTCATTTAGAACCACTGTTAACTGATGCCAATATTTAAGAACATGATTTCTGGTTTAAAAGAAAGCAAGTCAGGTCTAATGGAAAGCTTTTATTCATTAGCAACTCTAAATATTACATAGTTGGCTATTAAGATAAGATAAGATTCTTTATTTGTCACATGCATAGTTATAACATGCAGTGAAATGTATCCTGATCCACTTTTTTAGACTGTGCAAAGTTAAAACATACTAGTTAAATTAAATACTACAAGTAAGTACAAAAAAAAAATGTTTTTTACTATTTTATTATTTGTCGTATTATAAATGAAGGCTGCGCATGAATGACAAAATCGTAGTACACGTGGTAGACAGGCATAATGAGTGCACAAAATACAGATATAAAAGGGTTTGGTTGGGATGAGAGGGTATTTGAAAAGCTTCCAGCTCGCTTATATTGATAACATTACTCATATGTAATGAAATGAATTCATGCCAAAGGTTACATCATTAGAGACATCCAGCTGAGAGGCCAAGTAAAATATCCATTGTAAAAGGCCTTGAATAATGGCACATTGAATCCCAGGGAGAGGGAACCTATAACCAGGCCCAGACTGGCAATCTGTGGGTTCTGGCCAATGCCAGAGGGGCTGCTATAAGGTGCTATAGAAAGTCAGTATTTAGTGGACTGTGGGGGCTGTTTGGGCCTCCGTGTACCTGAAATGCCAGGGCTTATTTTAATTCTCAGTTCTGCAGAACTAACATACTGTACATAGCACCTTCTACTGATTAAGCTGGTTGGTCTGTCAGCTAGAATATTTCTATCATACTCACATAGTTTGGGATCTGGGATCTGACACTGTCCTGCCACATTGGAAAAAAAGCTTAAATGTGCCCTGGATATTGGCATTTCTATACAGATATTGCTTGATTACAACTAGGGATGCACCGAATCCACCTTTTTGGATTTGGCCGTACCCCCCCCTGAATCCTTCGTGAAAGATTCGGCCGAATACCGATACCGAATCTGAACCCTAATTTGTCACGTTCCCTCCCGCCCCTTATTTGCATATGCAAATTCGGCCGAATCCTGCTGAAAAAGGCCGAATCCCGAACTGAATCCTGGATTCGGTGCATCCCTAATTACAACAAGAGACATACAAGTTCAACCACCAACTATAGACTTTCAGAATAAATCCAAACTTTGAGTTTGACACAAGGCTATATTACTTAGGGACGTAACTACCACACATTCATACCTAGTTAACTTTAGACAAGTCAAGTCTCCAAAACGTAGCACATATAAAGGGGCAGATTTACCAAAGTGCAAACTGACGTTACCGCCCGCAGGGGCTTTGCCGATTTACTAGACAGACAGTAGCAGTGATTTGCACTCTATCGCCAGGCGACTTTTCGCTCTGGCGAATTGAAGTTACTCTGCAAATTCAGTAAAATGCGGATTTTGCTGAACGGTACCTCTCAGACCAGGCGAAGTGCCATGGAGTGCATAGATCTTCCTCAATTTTTCAGTTATTTACATCATACTGTATTTTGTGAGTGGCAAAAACTTCTACGTTCCAAAAACACTGGGGGTGATAGCCTGCAAAAGTCCTAAAAAATATTTTTGGGTAACCAGTTTCCCCCGTACATTTTCTAACATATGGAATATTATTATACAGTAGGCTCATGTGTAGGGCAATATAACAACTCTATTGACTTTATTAAGGTTCCCTGGACATGTCTAGTTATCAGTGTCAATGTAATATATTAGATGCAACGTGTAACAGAAAGAGGTCCATTCAACTTTAAATTTCCTGCCGAATGCAAATTAGCCTGAGCGCAACAATTCTAACGAATTTCCACTAGGCAGAATTGAAAATTCTCCAGCATCTGTCGGCCAGGGCGAAACCATTTTAGTAAATTAGTGTTGTACCAGCAAATTTTTACCTGGTGAAGTATTGCAATGGGTGCGAAGCCGTCACTGGCAAATTTTCGCTGCTTAGTAAATTTACCCCAAAGCATGCAGAGACCTTTTCTATGAGGCCCATTTATCAAAGGTCAAATTTCGAATTCATTTGAATTTTTTTAAACTTTAAAAAATTCAAATATACTCAATTTCGACTGGGAGGTTATTTTAAAGGGGTTGTTCACCTTTCAGATAACTTTTAGTATGATGTAGAGAGTGATATTCTGAGATCATTTGCAATTTTTTTCATTTTTTATTACTGAAGGTTTTTGACTTATTTAGCTTTTTATGCAACAGCTCTTCAATTTGGTAACTAGGGCCCAAATTACCCTAGCAACCATGCATTGATTTTAATAAGAGACTGGAATATGAATAGGAGATAGTCTAAATAGAAGGATCAGTAATAAAAAGCAATAACAATACATTTGTAGCCTTACAGAGCATTTGTTTTTTTAGAAGGGGACAGCGACGCCCATTTGAAAGCTGAAAAAATGAGCTCACTGATGTCATGCGTCACGCGTTGACGTTTAACGTTCTCGCTGCACATTTTGCCGCACAGGCGTCATGACGCCACACACGTTTTGACGCATTGATGTGAGAACGTCACCATGTACATGTGCCATGTGCACCCGCTGAGCGCCACCATCTTGCTGGTGGCGCCAAAGAAGGAAGGAGCATCAGCAGGCACTCCTTACAACAGTGGAGGCAGTTACCAAATCCGTCCATAGGCCTAATTTCATTGAAAGATAAACAGATATGCTTATATAAGTGTCAACGATTATTTAACCCCATTAAAATTAGCAGAAATATATTCAATAATAGACGATGATCAAGGTGTGGGTTACGAGCTTCTAATTATATTCATCTGGTCTGAACTTGCCCATCAATTCGATTGCATTCGGGAAAATGCAGTACGCTATATTAAGTTATGAATTCTTTCGGTATTGTCACTAAAATTGTGTTTGATGGGGGCAGTAGAAAAGGAGGTCTCTAATATAACAGTAAGAAACCCTGTTGAAAACTGAAACACTTTATTGTGCATAACACACTTACCCAGAGCCCAATGTCTATGCAGTTACCTGGAATACATTAAAGGCAATGGAAAAATGGAGCCATTTCTTAGAGAAAGTGAAAGATAAGCAGAACATTGTTTTTTGGACTGAAAATCAAAAAAGGCAACAAAACCATCTAAAATAAAGTATTCCTCACAGATTATGCAGAAAAGCATATTGATGTACTGCATGTACTATATATATTTTGATATATTTTGCATCTCATTAGTGATAACGTGTTATGGTGAGAAACCCAGCAGTTAATGGGTGTACCTAATTTACACCGAATCGCCCACGTAGCAGTGTTCAGCGGTAAACACATCGTTCTAAATAAGAACTCCTTACCCCTATGGAAATGTTAAATCCATCATTGTTTATTTCGCCCTCCAAGCAGTACACGTACCAGCCATATGTGCAGGAATAGTCCCATTCTCCTCCGCTCAAGTTTGTGATCGCCTACCCGCAACAAGCCTATACTTGTCTCGTGGTCATCGTTACATAATGTATTCCTATATGCCTACTGTCATTGGTGCAATATATATATATATATATATATATATATATATATATATATACCAAAATGTCACGTTGGCTGTTTATGCAAGTTTGAAGTCTATAGTGGTGCACTCGCGATATAGGCAACCGCCTGGGTGCTGGTTATAGCATAGCATAACAATCAAGAATATATACCGCACTCCAAGGTCTTGAAATAGTGAAAAAAGTGAAGAGTATATTTCAACGTTTCGGCACACTAACTCGGGCCGTCTTCAAGAAGACATATATATATATAAATGTACACACACACAGACATGGGATCCGATATTCAGAAACCCATTATGCAGTAGGCTACGAATTATGGGAAGGCCATCTCCTATAGATTTCTATATTTTCATTATATTTAAAAGCACGATTATACACATATGAATTTTTAAATGATTGTTAGGTTTCTTTGTATGTAAGCATTTGTATACATCGAAGCATTTCTGAACACGCATTTTCGCACACACATTTTTTAAATTAACACGCATTAGTGAGTCTATGAAATGCTGACAGCACGTGAAGAACACTTAACTGTGAGGAAGTACCGAGATACTTGGGCACAGAATGCGTTAGTTTCGAAGCATACCCACTGCCAACGTAATCACGCAGTGTGTTTATTAAAGCCGCAACTACTAAAGTAGCAACTTTAGTTGTGTAGTAATTTCCAGATCGAAGAAGCTGGGTTCCCACGAGAGCAGCAACCAACAAGGAGACGCTCCGCTCCATGAGGGTGAGCTCCGCTTTTCCTACATCCTTAATCTGTCCATCTCCTATAGACTCCATTTTAATTAAATAATTAAACTGTTGTGACTGCTAGAGATGTAGGGTAGAAGTGTAGGGTAATTGTGTAGATTATATATAAATATATATATATCTACACAATTACCCTAGACTTCTACCCGACACCTCTAGCAGTCACAGGGTCTGCTTCGTCTATAGTCACACTGAGAAGTGATTTCTGTCCCTAAAAGCACTGAAAATTTTGCTGTGTGCTTCAGAATGCCAATATGTCAGCATGACGTTATTATTGATAATAGATACTAATGCCGAAGATCCTCCCTAGATTTTCAATTTCCTGCCAAAGTGAAACCTCATATCCCGTAAAGCCCTCACTCAGCATAACCGGAAAATTATGTTCTTGCTTTATTAAATGTTGGCCCCGGCTGAGCACACAATGTAAAACAGAGGAAAAAAAAAAAAGTTTGGATAATAAACAGAACCTGAGCAGTAGAAATAATAAAAACAGACGGCTTTTAATTATGAGTACATTAAATCTCTAACAGAGGGACTATTTGTGGAAAGCCCAGAGGTACAGAGCCCTATTTGTACAGCTGATCCACGCAAAGCCTCCGACATGAGTTTCTTTAGTTAAAGGAGTGCACATACCTGTTACGGTTTTTGTTTTGACAGGACTGCTGGCATAATCAGAGGGCTGATTGGACGGCTGCTTTGCTAAAGAGGCTCTGCCAATTGACTGCTCATCCTCCTTCTTCCATGACAGTGGCACAGCAATAGGAGCACATCCCAGGGGCTGTGGAAGCAACAAAAAAAGAAAATAAGCAGAAGTAGGCAGGTGAGTGGTTTGACTTATACAATAAGGGAATTCAGACCATTTTAACACAAATGAGCAAATTTTAAAGACATAAAAGATGTTTGACGAGACAGACTAGACATTTGCCTTCCTGTGAAATGATAGGTTTATATGAGCAGGGGTTAAGGGCTTGATGGGATTGCAAAATGCAGCAAGCACTACAGGGCTACTGTTTGTACTGTATACATACTAAAAATAACTAAAAAAAATGTAATATGTTCTTTGCACTTTTCTGTATATTGTTTTTTTTTTACCCTGTGATGTTATTGAATTAAAAAAATGTCCACGCATTAAAGCTTTAACAAAGTGAAAAAAACATGAAAGCCTTTCATGCCAAACCACCAACTAAACGTTGCTGAGGTGCTATAGAAGTCAATGGCAGAATTCAGTTTTTAATCAGAATTCGGATTTTCTTTTGCTACAAATTGTCCAGAAAATTCTAATTTTTTCATTATTGGTTCTTTATGTGCATGTGCACCATTCCTTTTGCAATAGTTCCCAATGAATACTTATTTTTTATTTAATGACATCTTATAACCAACATGAGTGGTAAATGCCTTTGCCGAATGTATAAAGGGATAGTTGTTTCAATGCAGGTAGTATAAGCCAAACTCCTGTAAAATATTGGCCTTTTAATTGTAAACTGCAATATGGGACTATTTTGGTTACAAAGAAAATTACATGGTACAGATATGGAATTCATTATCTGGAAATTAATTATCCAGAAAGACCCAAAGTATGGAAAGGCTGTCTAGCATAGACTTCGTTTTATCCAAATAATTCAAGTTTTTAAAAATGATCTCCTTTATCTCTGCGATAATAAAACAATAGAGCTTGTACTTGATCCCAACTAAGCTATAATTAATCTTTATTGGAAGCAAAACCAGCCTATTTATCTAATGTTTTCTAGTACATGTAAGGTATGAAAGATCCAAATTACGGAAAGATCTGTTATCCGGAAAACCCCAGGTCCGGAGCATTCTGGATACTAGGTTCCATACCTGTATAATAGAAAATGTTAAAATGCACTCAGTGCTTTGTATAATGATTATCTATGATACTGTACCATGTGGTGTAAAATGTTACATGTTATAAGCTCTACAGTAATTATGAGCAGCTACATTTATCTTAAGCAACAACAGAACAATACAAACCTGTTGGGATTGCCTGCTGCTCCGTTTCTGTGGATAGTAAGTGAGCCATGTATACAGTACAGGGTCCACACTGACTGCCAGACCTTTATTACTTGAAAGTACAACTGCACCTACATCAAGACAAAGAACAGACATAATTGTCATGTTAACAGAATAGTCCTTTATATAGCACCAATCAGTTGCCCAGCCAGTGCTTTATTGAGAATGTTCGCCATTCACATGAGTTCCTGCCCTTAGTGGACCTTACAATGTCCTCAACAAACACACAAACTTTCACAACATCTCTAATTTCAGCATTCTTGTATTCTATTATCATGTGCGAAACCAAACTACCTAGAAGAAACCCACTCATGGGATGAATATCCTTCCTGCTACCCTACCTGCTTAGAATTTAAGGCATAACCCAAACAATGCTAACCATGTGCAGTCCCAGGAAAGAACATCTCATCAACAGAAGGGTATACCAGAAATGTAACAGAACCAACACAGAAACTCTTTTAAAGAATGTCAAGTATTGTGGTCTTACCGCGGCTGTCCTGCTACACTCCCTGAAATTTGGATTATAGCTTAGGGCCAGATAGAAAGCCTGCAGGTTGCCTGTTGCAGATGTAATCATTTCATTCTATGTAATTTAGAAACCACCCCTCTTATATTGACATAATAGTTCCTCGTAGACAAAACCTTAAAACCACACACAGGTTCCATCTTCATGCAAAGCCCCAATGCATAAACATTTAGGCATAGCTAAATTGTTGAAGCAGGAGACCATAGTTTTGCCATAGTTCTTCCTACTCACTGTCACTCATTTTATTATCCCTGATAATAAAAACAAAGCACGGAGCCTGAAACCTCCTTCCACTGAAAGACATAAGGCTAGAAAGACAATTGACTGCAGGATTTGGTTATTTCAGTATAATTATTAAAGATAATATTTATTCTAACCGAAACTGGTCAGTTGCCTCTTTGGTGCCCCAGGATATACTTCTGGACCAGGCCTAACAAATGAAGCTCCTGAAATATTGTCTGTTTGTATTTATGTTTAAAGGAACAATAACACCAAAAAATTTAAGTGTTTTAAAGTAATGAAAATATCATGAACTGTTGCCCTGCACTGGTAAAACCGATCTGTTTGCTTTAGAAACACTACTATAGTTCATGTAAACAAGCTGCTGTGGAGCAATGGCGGAAATTGAAAAATGGCTATATGGCACAGGTTAACTAATGGATAACAGATAACACTATTAGACAGACAGAGCTTATTTGCTATCTGCTGTGTAACCTGAGCCTTTTCTCCTTTGAATGGCTGCCCCCATTGCTACACAGCAACTAATTTATATAAACAATAGTAGTGTTTCTAAAGCAAACACAGCCGTTTTACCAGTGCTGGGCAACACTGCATTATATTTTCATTACTTTAAAACACTTAGTTTTTGACGTTACTGTTCCTTTAAGGGAATGAGGCTAGGGGGGAGGATAACAAGTTAAGGAAGATGCATAGTTCCAGGTGCAATTCTGTAAAATAAATAGGTGGCTCCATAATAGGGTATACCAAGTTATAAAATGCTGGGATGCAGTCTATAAAGAGAGCAATGAGTATTCAGTCTTTAAAAGATGACCTGAAAAGCTGTGATTGTGGTTTATATCCCCAAATTCCTTTGGAAGCCATCTGCATTTCTCCAAGGGAGTACCCCTGTTAATATCATACCTATGACATTGAAAATAATTGCTCTTTACACTTAGGGGCCTATTTATAAATCCCAAAACAAATAAATTTTGATT
The DNA here is from genome assembly GCA_038501925.1 of Xenopus petersii. NCBI lineage: Eukaryota > Metazoa > Chordata > Amphibia > Anura > Pipidae > Xenopus > Xenopus petersii. Next base: position 120,381,300 of record CM076683.1, read on the forward strand.
TTGGACAAATAGCCTGCTTTTACATATTTCTAAATATGCCTACTCTAACTAAATTGTTTAATTTCCAGTAAATTAATATTAGAATTACAACAATTTACTTCTCATTTTAAACAGAATTTCTGATTAAATTTTTTTGATACTTCAATTTATTGTTGATGTAACTTAATATGAGCATTGGGCTGGTATTGGTGATATACACCATTACAATCCTACAGATTTGTTGTCAGAGGTTCATTTACTTGTGATGGGGTGAAGCTGTTTTGGCACATCAGTTCCTATGTTATGGAAAACCATATTTGTTAAATCTAACACATATCAGGCTCTGCTTAAAGGAGAAGGAAAGCTACAAATGTATTTTATTGCCAATAGATTAGCTGCAATAGTGCAAGAATGCTATAATTATTTTGTAGAATGTTTTACCATACCTGAGTAAAAACTCTAGAAGCTCTCTTTTTGTTTAGGATAGCAGCTGCCATATTAGCATTGATGTGACATCACTTCCTGCCTGAGGATAAGGTTGAAGGCAGGAAGTCTGATGCAGAAGCCCATTATACACAATAGAAGGAAAGAAATGTTGTGTTTCCTTTGACAGAGGACTCTGCAGCATTACTTTAAGGGTTTTCTGGTGTATTTAGGTGGACCTTTCTGACAAGGCTTACTTTCCAGAATAACGTTAAGAACAGCGTGTGTGAAATTTCCACATAATGGTCAACAGTTGACCATAGGAGACCACAAGGGCAAGAAAAGCCATCACTATACAGATGAGATACACAAGGCTTTTACTAATCGTTGCCAATGCAAATATTTTCATTTGATAAATCTTGATTAAGCTCTGGACTTTATCTGGGATTGGCTTCCTAAGAAATATTAATCTTCAGTAAATTCATGCAAGCTGAGGGGAATGCACTGGGATTTAGCTGATAATGATTTCCATATTTGAAGATGACAATACCAGTTCTTCAAAAATTCATTCCAGGCCAGAATTCCAAAGCATTTGCACACGCAAATTAAACTCTAAGGCTTAAATGTTGTATAAATACAAATAAACCAGTATAGGGAGGACTATAGCTAAAGTGGGGAAAATCTGCCTGGTTCTTGTAATTACATAATAAATAGTGATTCTTTTTCTATTCTTACCTCCTGAACCACCGTAAAGGATGCTCAAGCCCAAGCCCTGGAGGTTTAAGCTGAAAACAGGAAGTCTGATACAGAAACCCATGTGTACACAATAGAAGGAAAACAATGCTGTGTTTCTTTTGACTGAGGACTCAGAGCAGCATTACTTTGAGGGTTTACTGGTGTATTTATATAGACCTTTCTCATAAGGCTTACTTAGTTTTAACCTTACCTTCTCCTTTAAGACCTGTTAGAATAGCCTTTAGTGATAAAAAGGCCCATTGCTAAATAGATGGTATCATATCATATGTAAAGTGTTGTACATTGCCCAAATCCCTTCCATTTGGCTATTTTCCCCCACACTGGGGCTGTATTGTATGCACAGTTGAGAGGTAATTTTCAATCAGTAGTAGAACTTCACATGCACCCATTGCTTCCAACTGCTAAACTACAGGGGCCTCGGGTAGTTTTTCTTAAACACTGTAAAAAAAAACAAAAAAAAAACAAGCATTCACACACAGGGGGTTACTGTAAAAATCCAAACTTATCAGATTTTTATATAAAAAAAAGTCTAACCAAACTAGAATCCACGATTTGACCTTATTTATTATTAAAAAAGCAAGATTTAATCAAATCTGGGAAAAACTCTTTAAAATCGAATGAAACCCTGATTTTTTCCCCAAAGTGCTCAATTTTTGGGGGGCTTTTTCCAGAAAAGCCAGAATTTGTATGATTTTTTAATTCCAGCACAGAACACAGAAATTTCCAAATAGGATATGGACCTCTCCCTTTGACTTATATACAACCTCGGGAGGTCTGAGATGGCAGATTTTCGGGTTTGTTCTTTTTGCAGCCTCAGGGTATAACAAATCTTGAAAATTTTTATTTTATTAGAGTTTTTAGCATTCAGACTTTAATAAATAACCCCCATACAATAGCAAAAGCACCACTTAGACTCGTTAATAACTAAACTATATGTAGTTTTGAATGAAATATTATTATAAGGGGAAATTTAGCTCCACATTCAATGCTGTTCAATTGCTAGGCAAATACACTCAGATAAGTACTCACAGAACATACAAATTATCACCAGTTGAGAATCTGAGGAAAGTTTTGAGCAACTTGCCAGTTCTAATTGAAACCACCAATGTTTAAGTAAGTGTTGTCAAAATTTTCCAAGTGGTTGGCCAGATATGTTTTAGATAAGATGTTTGTTGGCCAGCGAGAGTTTATCAAAATGATAACATGACTGATACATAAGAAATATTTGGAGAGTATGAACTAACTGGACGCCATAAATATGATTTGGAGGTCAACATCTAGGCCATAAACCTTAAGATGGACAACCCTGGCTTAGGTTGATTCCAGGCAGGCTTCCCAGTTTTGGAAGAATATTACGAGTTCCAATGAGGGGTGTAGCTGAATTTGGCATTCCATTGATGCCCATGGAGTTGCTGGTCTTGAGGCATAGTATGTGCCCACAATGTCTTTGATTAAGTACTTGTAACGTACTCATCAATTGTGAACATTAAGAGGCAGCGGGTACACTCAGATGCACAAGGGAAATCCCTATAGATTCCAGTGTTCACCGACGCCCTTTTGGGTCCCCGGGCTTTCTGCTGTGGAACCAACGAGGAATAGGTGCGTTAGGTAGAAAATACCAAAAAGTCCAAAAAGAGGTACCGACAAGGATTAGGCAAAAACGTAGTCAATCAGGCAAAAGGGTCAAGGAAGGCAACAGGAATCAAGGTCAAAAACAGGCAGGAGTCAAAAAAATGGAATAATCAAATAGAATGTCATGCTTTCGGTCTGTAAACCGAAGCCAGCTTGGGCACTGTCAAAATGGAGAATTGGTTATTTTAAAAGAATTTGACGCCAAAAATTCAAACTCCGATCCGAATGATGACGTCATGATGCTCAACGTCAAGACACAATCGTCACAACGATCAGCATCAACACCAGCATCAGATCGGACGCATCAGCGCCGAATGTGCCTGCGCCCCCGTAGCCTGAACGAGACACACCGGGAGGTAAGGAAAGTGGGAGGTAAGGAAAGCAGGAGGTCTTCTGGCACAGTACTGAAGAAGTAGACAGGTGTTTCAGGAGAGTAACAGGTATGTGTTTGTTAGCTTTACTAGTAAGGTAAAACCCTCATTGAGAGATCACGCAGCCCCAAAGAACTTCTGCTCCCCCAGAAAAGTAGTAGTCCCCCTTCAGTACATGTACAAAAGAGAAATCTATGATTTCAAACACATGCTTCTTATTGGTCCTGACAGCAGTTTTTTTCTGAGCACCCATGAGCTGTATAATGCAGCTCACATATCCCATGCATTTTAAAGGAATAGAGTAACATATATATGGCAGGCTGTTTAACAGTTAGTACAAAACTAATGACCAGATACATTTTGGGATACCGCAAACATTATATTGATATTATGAATAATATCTGTTTTCCTTTTTATTGTATCTGCTAAGCCTTTCATCACTGCTGCTTCTTCAGGAAATTTGGAAAGTCTAAACAACGCAGGCAATTTATTTACATGCAGGACAGGGAGTATACATGATAACCACTTTATTTGCATTATGTCAAAATAAAAACAATACAGCAAGTTAAAGGCCATGTAAAGTCTAAAATGGAATAAGGCTAGAAATGCTGTATTTTGTATACTAAATATAAACATGAACTTACTGCACCACAAGCCTAATCAAACAAATAATTTATGCTTTCAAAGTTGGCTACAGGGGGTCACCATCTTGTAACTTTGTTAAACATCTTTGCAAGACTAAGACTATGCACATGCTTAGTGTGGTCTGGGCTGCTTAGGGGTCGTCATAAACAAAGCTGCTTGAGTTCTGCATGGCTGGGAAGTAAGGCGGGGGCTCCCCCTGCTGTTCATAAGTATGATTGTTTCCCTGCTCAGCAGTTAGGGACCATCTGACAATTCCTATCCACAGCAGTAAATGAAGGGAGAATTTCACTGCATACAGTCAGGTTTCTTATAAAAACGGTACACATTTTTTACCTAAAGTATATTGGAGATAGGTTTCTTTTTCATTTAAGAAAGTAAAAATGGGATTTTATTTTTAAATCCATAACAGAAAAATGTACTAAAAGATCTAAAAAAATTTGAACCCTTCTAACAAGCGTTGAAGAAGTTTAAAATGCCTCATTTTTTCAACTGTTTACTCGTCAACTTACACTTTGTGTTGGCATAATACACGGCTCTTGATAAGAATCTGGGCAGTTCTATCACTTTAGTTTCTTGGCTACAACACTGATCTCTTCGAAACTTTCCAATGCCGTGACAGCACTAAAAGAGTTCCATAGCATGAAGTCCTCGCAGATTGCCATGTAAAGCATACTAAAACTGTTCTCAGACTTTCATACTAAAGGTGCCAGACCATTTGCACAAAGGCTATCAGATAAACACAGTGAAATCGATTTAAAGCAAAAATCTGGCATCAGTTGTATTTTCATGACCAACCAGTACAGTATGAACTACTGGGTTCATTTACAATCGCTAGGAGCAAAAATAGCTGCAGAATTATGGTAATTAAAATGCCACACACTATCACAATTGTATTGTGTAGCAATTGATATTACTGGTTAACACGACACAAGAAAACTCTTGTTCGAGCCCTATAAATAACACTTGCCTTGGCCAGGCAATTTTTGCATGTTTCGCCTATAAGCAAGCACTCAATGTTCCGCCAAGTGAATTACACATAACTAAGGAGCATGTAAGTATATGTCCATGCCCTGGCAATGAGACAAGCCTTCTCTCATAGGGGCAAGTTGTGCCCTCTTCCATTCAGTGTACTAACCAATGTTAATCTCTTTGCCTTCAATATCTAACGGAAAGTATTGCAACTCAATGCAGAAGGTAATCCCACTGTAATGCAGAGAAATAACATTGCATTGTGGCTAAAAAGCATGATTTGTGTCAACTGATGGACTCTACTAGCTCTTATAGATTTGTAACATGCAGTTATTCAGAAAGAGATAAATCACATTAGTATATAGGGGCATATTTACTAGGGTGTCAAGTGGTTAACGCTAGCAACAATTCGCTAGCATTGCCACCCACAGGGACATCGCCAACTTACTAACAGGCACAGGCGCCAATTCGCTAGCGAAAGAGAACAACGGTAGTGGTGATTAGCACTCTATCGCCAGGCAACTTTTTCGCTCTCGCAAACGGTCATTACTCTGCAAATTCACTAAAATGTGGCTTTTACTGAACGTTACCTCTTTTGCAAGAGTTGCCTTCGCTACCACATACCAGGCAAAGTGCAACAAAGTAGATAGATCTTCCTCAATCTTCTGTCACTTACATCATATCCTGCGAGCCGAAAATGCATCAAAGTCCAAAAAATACTAGCGACTTTTCTTTTTTTCTGCCTGATTGCCTGCAAAAATCCTAACTGAAACTTTTTTTGGGTAACCGGTTTACCCCATGCATTTTCAAACATATGAAACATTAATTTTACAGTGGGCTCATGTGTAGGGCATTAGAATAATTGTCTTTATTAAGGTTCCCTGGACATGTGTTTTAAAAAGTGTAATTTGTAAGTATATGCACCGACATTTAACATAAAGACGTCCATGCAACTTTAAATTTCCCACCCTATGCAAATTGATCTAAGCGCAAGATCCCAGGCGAAGTTTCGCTAGGCAGAAATGAACTTCACTATGAAATGCTTGCATTGAAAAGTCGCCAGCATTCGGCTTCCTCACTAAACATCGCATTTTAGTGAATTAACATAGTCTGAGTGCATTTGCTCCTGGTGAGCAGGTAGCATTTATTGCTCGCCTGTTTAAAAGCAAACATCCCATTGTTTGCTATAGGTTACTGCTCCTCTGCAAACGTAATGCCTTTTATTACCTATCGGGGATATTGTGTGAAAAAAACAATGTGCCAGTGAATTATACTCTTTTTAAAAGGATGATTTGCCACAAAGCCAGCAACACTCAGCACACTGCACTCTAGGCTAGGAGCCAATGGGTCTGATAGGGAGCTGAAGCATTTTTTTTTTGTTTTTTCTTGTGTGACTGCAAGGTTGTGATTGACTATCCCTTCCTGCTGTGCTTCTGGAATGGACTGCTAGACACGCCCACTCCTCATTTGAAACACAAACAGGGACTACAGCAGATCTATGTGGAGCTCCAACAAAGGGCCCATTTTTTAAAGATGACATTAAGTTTAAGCCCAAAGTAAAACCAGCACCATATATTATCCATTATCATCTACAAGATTGGAGTGGTATTTATTTCTGCTATATGTCTCCTTTAAGTCTCATGACTGTGCCTTCAGTCTGTTTTATAAGGTTTTGGGGGACAAAACCAAATCATTTGTTTGTGACTCCTTAATATAGAAATCACAGCCAAGAAAAAGAAAAATCTGGATACTTAACATGCCATCAAAACATAAACTGTTCTGTGTCGGCTTTAAAATCAATGCACAAGAGTCACGACCCATGTGAGCAAACATATTTATCTAGTATTTCTAGTATTTTGCTTTCCTTCTTTATATAAGTGAGCAGGTAGCAAGACTAAACATTACACCTACATGTTCAATGTGCTGCATAATTAACTTGGCAAGTAATAACCTAGTGACTTTGAGGTGTTTGGGAGATTTTAGCAGTGACACAGGTGTTGTTACAACATGCCACTAGCAGGGGTGATCCTGGCCCCTCCACCGCCTGAGGCAGCAGCAGTTGCTGCTGCCCCCCCTCCCCTGGAAATTCGCCCTTAAAGTAGCAGGAGCAGCATTTTTGCTGCCCCTGGTACCTAGCGGGGAGCTGCCGCCTGAGGCAACAGCCTCAACTCGCCTCATTGGCGAAGCACCCCTGGCCACTAGCAGTGAAAACCAGATTAAAAGAGGGAATGAATAAACCAGCAATGTGCAAAGATCAGTTTGGATTTGCAGTAACTATGGGCACTGTTTGATTAACCCAAATATACATTAAAGGAACAGTAACACCAACAAATGAAAGTGTATTAAAATAGAATGCACGGTTGGCATGCACTGGTAAGATGGGTGTGTTTGCTTTAAGAACACTACTATAGTTTATATACAAAAGCTGCTATGTGAGCAGCCATTCAAAGCTGAAAAAAGGAGAAAAGGCACAGGATACACAGCTTCTCACAGATAAGCCCTATAGCATACAATTGGATTCTCCGTAACTTAAGGGCCAGATTTATTTTTGGTCCGCCTATAGGCCAGAGAGTACCCCCTACCCTTTACCTTCACGAGCGCTCCCTCCCCCACAAGCACTTCCTCCTCTCCCACCCATGCGCACCATGCCGGAAAACTCAACTATGCGCGCCGAGACCAGCTGCGCTCACGTGCCGTTTTACTGTTCTTCCGCTCCCAGCTCTGCTCCCGGTGAGGCAAATTGATGCAGCTGGGTGGCATGCCGCCCCTAAAAATGTGAGGCCCTAGGCCTGGGCCTGCGTAGCTTATGTGTTATCTACTATTTATCTTGTGCTTGAATGGCTGCCCACATGGCTACACAGCAGCTTGATTATGTAAACACTCCAGTTTTACCAGTGCAGGGCAACACTACTACTGCCAAGCAATACAACAAACTTGTTAAAATGCTTTGATTTAATTTGGAAAGTACAGAAGGTCTGCAAGTAAGTGGGGGCTTAATGTGTGTTGCATTTCAGGTGTCTCCCCTTTAACAAGGTAAGGGGTAATTCAACAGAAAACCATTGGATTAGCCACAGTAGGAGGGGATGAGGCAATCCTCAGTACACATCATTGCCTGACATTGTACATTCAAATTTTAGGGTCTCGGGTTTGGATTGAACTAGAAAATGCCACTGATATACTATATTAATATACTAAATTAAAAAACCACACTGCAATTCAGTGGAGAATAGCTGTAGTCAAAATGCCTGTCTTCCTGTGACAGGTGGAAAAAAAACATTGCTTGAGCATTTTATTGCCGAGGTCCATCTACTCTTCAGTGTGTAGTAGAGTCCTGCAGCGGGTCGGGTACCCGCGGGTTACCTGAAAAAACTTGCAGTACCCTGCGGGTTGCAGGTAGAAGATCCGGGTGTGGGTATAGACGCGGGTCGGCAGTTCTGCGGTTCTGCGAGTCGCGGGTCATAAAAATAGCGATTTTTACTCCTTTTTACTGATCATGCCTACTTCGGATGATGTCACTTCCGGTTTACAATGACAGCACTTCCAGATTCTTGATAGTCAGCGGGTCGCAGGTTGCGGATAAGGGACTTGCGGGTTGGGTAGCGGGTCCAAGCAGGTAAGAATGCTAGTTGGGGATCCATTTTGCGGAATGCAGGTTGCGGGTATGGGTCGGGTGCAGGTTCCAAAAAATGGACCTGTGCAGGACTCTAGTAAGTAGCTTTTAAGACAGAAAAGAAAAGGTTTAAAAAAGCTTTTACCGATAACAAAGCAATCAAGAAGCGCTGCACAAAACTTCTCATGCATAAGATTCGGGAGAAAAACAAAGACAACTTTTAAATATTCTGTGTTCAGCATTCTCTAATTAACAGAGAATTGAAATGCTGCAGACTGATTAATAAAATGAAACCTTCTGCATAAATGATATTCTTGAATCAAATGAATATATCGCTTATGTTAAAACCCAAATTGATGTGGAAACGCCTTCTTGTCTAATGCCAAATGTAAGAGAGGCAAAATGTGCAATACAGGTAAATATTTCTATAAATATGGTTTTCCTATTGACAGCGACTTGGCAAACATTTTGCTATCCAGCAATTTTATAGTCTTTTCTGTTGCTGACAAGCTGCAAACCTGCCAAGTCCATTACAACATAAGGGTTGTGGTATTTATTGAAGTGAGATGACTGAAATAAAGGGGGATAGGGGGACTTGAAGCTCACTGGAACCCTATATCTTTGTGTTTTTTATTCTAGTGTTACAGGATTGTGAAGATATTCTGGCCCTTGGAATTTCTCCTGGAACTTTTACTACATTAAATCAATAACATCATCAATTATACCAGTGTCAACATAAAATTGTCTTTATTGTTAAGCAGAATACACAGGATATAAACAGGGTGCTGCACAGAAAGTGACTACAGGTATGGGATCCGTTATCCAGAAAGCTCCGAATTACAGAGAATGGCTGTCTCCCATAGACTCCATTTTATCCAAATAATTCAAATTTTTAAAAATAATTTCCTTTTTCTCTGTAATAATAAAACTAATTAATCATTATTGGAAGCAAAATCAGCCTATTTGGTTACATTAATGTTTACATGATTTCCTAGTAGAATTAAAGGAGAACTAAACCCTAAAAATTAACATGATTAAAAATGCCATATTTTATATACTGAACTTATTGCACCAGCCTAAAGTTTCAGCTTGTCAATAGCAGCAATGATCCAGGACTTCAAACTTGTCACAGGGGGTCACCATCTTGGAAAGTGTCTGTGACACTCACATGCTCAGTGGGCTCTGAGCAAAACGTAGGGGTTGTTGCTAGTGATGGGCGAATTTGTCTGTTTCGCTGAAAAATTTTAGAATTCACTGCGAATTTGCGATACGCATTGAAGTCAATGGCCGTCAAAATTATTTTGATGCGCGTCAATTTCGTCGCCCGCAACAATTTTTTTACCCGCTCCTAATTTGTCCAAATGTATTAAAGTCGAGTGTCCAAATAATTTTGATGCATGGCAATTTTTATGCACGGGACTATTCTGGCGCGCTCCCATATTTTTTTGACAGGGTGGATTTTTCACTGGTGAACTTTCTCCTGAGTTTTGCAAATTTAACGTGAAACGTGGAAATTCGCCATGAATTCGCGCCTGGCAAATTTATTCGCCCATCACTAGTTGTTGAAAATTATCAAGATGATGCTACAGGGCTCATTATTACATTCTGAAGCTAATTGCACTGGTTTCTGTGCTGCTATGTAGTAATTATCTGTATTAATTATTAATCAGCCTTATATTGTGACATGGGGAGCTACTGGGGCATCTTTGGAGACACAGATCTTTACTGCTAAAGGGCTGTGGTTGCCTTGGGCTGGTACAGAAGCCAAAAGACGATGTACAACATTTGTTGCTACTTCTTTAGTTAGGCTTCAGTTTCCTTTTAAAAGCTTCCTAGTGAGATCAACTCTACAGGGTTTCAAGACTACGTTACTCATTGCCAACTACCTGCATTGAGTTGTCTTTCACAGTCTTGTCAGTATAGGCCATTCCTTAAAACCTTAAAACCAAAGAATTGTCTAAGAAAAGCCACACACACACGGCCTAATAAAAGTACAGACAAAACACATACTCTAACACCAACTGCCATATAGATGATGAAACCTAGGAAGAAATGCGTGTTTGTTGCCTTGAATTTGTGAAGACAGAATGTGCTAATAGGTTTCTAAAGTAAAATAAGATCAAGGCTACTGGAGGATCACATAAATCACAAAGAAAAAGACAAGCAGTGCTCAAGGTTCCTCTTCCAGCCATTAAACATGAGAGAATGGCCTTGGCTATTTATCTGCGGCACAGGCTTGTGTGTAGTTATAAACTGTCAACATTTTTAAGTTTGCGGATTTCCTGCCTCACAGGCCCTGCTCTTCATCCTTTAGGTTTGTACTGAGCACTGGCTACGGGTAACATTTACCTTGGACTCATAACAGACACTCGCATTTATAAGACATAAAGATGCACTTCTTGCCACTCGGGAACAACAAGCACACGTGCGCATGAATAATTTACACAAAAGTGTTTTATTTCCACATTTTCTTCTAAGCTCTGCAAAGAAACATTTACAAGCCAATTAAAAAAACACCTCCATACTCCAGAGATGGAAGCCAGTGCAGATGAGGAATGTGTTGGCAATCAGAGTTCAAAGATTTTATGTTCTCTCCCTAAAATTATACTTACTTTCCTGTTTCATGCAGAAATCGTTAGAGGGACGCTGGGCCCATTATTGCATATGGATAAAAGTCGGGTTGATTATATTAAAGTTTGGGGTTGCTATAAAGAACAAAAGTATATTTGGGAGAAGGACCCCAACAAGTATTGTCCTGTAACCGCAGCCTGATTAGGTTTATTTGTTACTAAGCATGTAGAAGGCCTATAAAGTAGGGATGCACAGAATCCACTATTTTGGATTCGGCCGAACCCCCGAATTCTTTGCAAAAGATTCTGCTGAATACCGAACCGAATTTGAATCCTAATTTGCATATGCAAATTAGGGATGGGAAGGGGAAAACATTTTTTACTTCCTTGTTTTGTGACAAAAAGTCACGCAATTCCCTCCCCGCCCCTAATTTGCATAATCCGGATCCTGCTGAAAAAGGCCAAATCCTGGCGGAATCCTGAAATGAATCCTGGATTCCGGTGCATCCCTACCATGAAGGTGAAAGAAAGGTCACTTACATTAGACATAATATAATATGTAAGGAGCAGGGTAGCATTTATTTTAGGCTGATAATGGTTTGTTACAAATTGTACTAATACTAAGGGGCGGATTTATCTAGGGTCAAATTTAAAATTTTAATTTTTAAATTCGAATTTCGAGCTAATTTTAGTGTACTTCCACTAGGGAATAGTCCAAATTCAATTCAATTTTGAAAAAAAATCAAAAATTCGAATATCGAAATTTATCATGTACTGTCTCTTTAAAAATTCAACTTAGACTATTGCCATCTAAAACCTGCCGAATTGCTGTTTTAGCCTATGAGGGACCTCCTTGAACCTATTTGGAGTAATTTGGTGGACTTTGAAAAATCAAAGTTTTTTTAAAAAAAATACTTCGAATTGAATTAGATCGAATTACGATATGAATCAGATTCGAACAATAGAATACAACCTATTAACTCGAATTTTTTAAAAAAAGTTTTTTTTTAAATCAATTTCAGTTGGTCTTTAATTATTTGAATTTCGAGTTGATGGGAGTTTATTCAACAACAAAAAAACTCCCATAACCTCGAAATTCGAACCTTCCTGTTTTAGGAATCCTCCCACCCCCATAAATCTTTATATATATGTAAAACAGTTTAGGGTCGAGAGAAACAAAAAAATGGTCCCACATGTGGAAACAAAAAGAATGATCATAAAGGAGTCTTCCTCTTATTAGATCAGAACACATAGAGGCCAGGTTGAATTTCGAATTCATGTGAATTTTTTTTTATTTGATTATACTCACAATTCGACTGGAAGGTTATTTTTGATAAACAATTTGAATGGATAATATTCGATTGAATGGTTTCGACTCAAAAATTCAAATTGCATTCAATTCATAATCGAAAATCCATTCGTACAAGTTACATTTTTACAAGTTACATTTTTCGTACAAGTTACATTTTTCCCCGAAAAAAAACCTTGAATGTCAGGAATAGTGATGGGCGAATTTGCGCCGTTTCACTGAAAGATTCCCGAAACAGTGCCGGCGTCTCGTTTTTGACGCCAGCGTCCGTTTGACGCCGGCATCTGTTTTTATTTTCGCCAGCAAATTTATTCGCCGCGGCGAATCGCGCACATTCGCTGCAAATTCATGCCTGGCGAATGAATTCACCCATCACTAGTCAGGAAGGCAATTACCATCTCCAAATGGCTCAATGGACCTCTGCCATTGACTTGTAAATGAACTTTGCAGGTTTTAAATGGCGAATATTCGAATTAGGACTGTTTCCATGGTCACGGTGTGATAAATCTCACATTTTAATTTACATTGAATAGGGGGATTAAAATTCGAATGTGTGAATTTTGACACATAATTCTATTTACTATTCGACCCTTAAATCTATTCGATAAATACTATTTGATAAATCTTCCCCCATGAAGTCAGCTAAGCAATGTAGTCATCCTGGAAGAGGTAATGCCAAGAAAAGGCAATGAAGCTATTTTACAGGGACAACCGCACTGGATTCTTTTGGATTCTCAGAACAGCATTTATAAATGAAAAAAAAGACAATCCAAACAAAGGGGTGTCTTGTTTTACAGGACCATTCATTTTGTGTTTATTTAATAGAAATGTTAAGGGGTGATTGTATAAGTATGTTAACTTTGTCCTTGCACCCCACCCAGCTAAGCTCTGCTTGCCATATTAGGCTTTCCAAAGCAGCCATTGCCATTGACTTTTTGGAGTGGAAAAAATACGTAATTTTTGGTACCCATAGCCATTCTATTTTAGAATATTATCTTAAGATGGCTCCCCTCACTTGGGTCAAGACCAGATAAATAGGGCAGAAAAACAGCATTCCATGGCACTCAACGGCACAGAAAACTCCCAAGGTTTTCTAGTTCTCATAATTATGCCAGGATTGTTACTGAGAGAGTGGGATGGAAAGGATTGGATGAAGTAGGCAGAAACATGTATTTTCTATATTAAATATAAACATGAACTTACTGCACCACAAGCCTAATCAAACAAATAATTTATGCTTTCAAAGTTGGCTACAGGGGGTCACCATCCTGTGACTTTGTTAAACATCTTTGCAAGACTAAGACTGTGCACATGCTCAGTGTGGTCTGGGCTGCTTAGGGATCGTCATAAACAAAGCTGCTTGAGTTCTGCATGGCTGGGAAGTAAGGCAGGGGCTCCCCCTGCTGTTCATAAGTATGATTGTTTCCCTGCTCAGCAGTTAGGGACCATCTGACAATTCCTATCCACAGCAGTAAATGAGCCTTGACATTGAGCACTTCATCTATATTGTAATTATATTTTAGATTTACATGAATTGTATTTTTAATAATGCACTTATTGTTACTTTTTTTTCAATTACCCCTTGTTTGTTACTACTAATTCATTGTTTTGCTGTACAGTGCTTTGCCCTCAAGGAGCGCTATACAAATAAAAATATACATACATACATAAAGCACACAGATGAGGATGCATTATGTACAGTATGGGGCGTATTTATTATGCTGTGTAAAACTAAATTTGTAGGGGAAATTTTTTCATTAACAGCTGTGTAAATAAATGGCGAATTTATCAAGGTGTGTTTTATTTTACGCAATGCAAACACCAGATTTGCCACCCTTATTTTACACTGCTTCAGACCTTTGTAAGCAAGTTCCAGCAGAAGTTGCTTAAAGGAGATGGAAAGTCATTTATACCTCGGGTTTCCAAAATTTAGGCACCCCCAAGTGTTTGTATTTACTTACCTGACATCCCCCAGGGCGCCACAGTTTTCTGCTGATAGGAGCACCGGCCCTGAGTTCTGAGAATGAGCACAACTGCGAGATCGTCTTCTTTGCTTTTTAAATTTCCCATGGCAGACGTATGCGCAGTAGAGCAACATAGCCAGCTTTTTTGTTAAAGAAGAAGCAGGAAGAGGATCGCTCCATGGTGCTCACTGGAAGGAATTCATTTATACCTGGTGGTTCCAAAATGATGCACCCCCAAGTGGTTGTATTTAATTACTTGACATACCCTGGGCCAGTGAAGTTTTCTGCTGATAGGAGCACTGGCCTGGAGTGTCAGGTAAGTAAATTCAGTCAATTGAGGGTGCCTAACCTTTGGTTTCTAAGGCACGATAAGGCTCAAGGAAAAAAAATATGCAATTTTTATGCTGTTCTTTAAATGGCAACGCCTGGTAACGTGTGGCAAAAAAGGACTAGGCAAAAAGAACAGGGTCGTGTTGACAGGAACATGAAAGAGACAGACAGAATGAAAACTGCCAAAGTCACCTTAAACTTGGCAGGACATGATTATGGATTATGGTGGCAATATGGGTGAATGGAACCCACAGAAGTACAAGGCAGGATTGTCATTAAAGTTGTGTAGCAGAGAAATCCTACGAGGTCGGTGCAAGTCTCACCACGGTTGGGATCCATGATTTAGAGCACAATGTAACAGTAGAGCACATAACAAGGGCACAGCTCTGTTTCACACCAACGTTCCACTCTTCAAACGACTGCACTTTTGATAAATAACGCTGCACAGTCTACTTCAGCCAGCTTTCAGTTACACAGAATATGTGAGGGTTGTAATAAGGACTATGAAATAAACAAACACAATATGCAATACCTCAAGCATATCTTGTTCATTTTTATGATTTCTCACTTCATACAATTCTAACGAGAGTCTGCCCAAGCCTAATACCTCAGAAATGCAGGAAATCACAGCAAATGTTCATCCCAAGAATTCAAACAACACGGACTTGCTCACTTGCCCCTAGGCTAGAATGGAAGTTCTTAAATATACAAGGCTGGGTGAACTAAAACTCAAAAAAGGACAGAAAGAGAGGTTTTAAGTGAAAACAGCTTCTAATTCTGTATTGGGTTCTCCTGGAAAAAATGTTAAAGGCAGAAATCGCTGTAACCTTTTTCGATCTTTTTTGGCATGTCCGTCTATGTTTGTTTTTTAAAACACTACTCAAAAATATAACAGAAAGGGACCGAGCAACATGCAGACTCTATAAATATAGTAATACCGTATCAATTTCATTCCTATCTGGGACAATTCAAAGGGGCAGGTTTACTAAAGGGCGAAGTGGCTAATGCAGGCATGTCCAAAGTGTGGTCCGTTTTCAATATATAAACCCGGCCCTCAGCCTCCGTCATGAAATTAATAATAATGAGGCCCCCCAGCACAGTGTGATCAGGAATTGCGTAGCCATAGCAGTAATATTAAGGCACATTAGTGAAATGAACTGCCACTTGGTCTATACTGCTGCCTGTGTGCGGAAGGTGTTAGTAATAGACACGTACTGGCACGTAGAGACGCACTGTTTTCGCATACTTCTTTAGGGCTGAACGTGTCAATAGGCGTACTGACGTGCTTGATAAAGGGCTGGTTATTCCGAAACATTGCTTCACTTGTTGCACAAATCAATTATATTTTTACTGAACCGGAGTGCTGCTGAAATATGTTTTGGACATTGGATTGGCCCTGAGCAGACAGAGTCACAGTTGGCACCAGACGCTGCAAAGAGCGGTGAGATTGACTGTGTAACACTACTTTCTGTGTATGTGAATAGACGTACTGATGTGCCAGTAAGAAGTATGGCGTCACTACGTTCCAGTATGTGTCTATTGCCAACACCTTCAGCACACAGACAGCAGTATAGACCAAGGGGCAGATAATTTCACTAATGTGCCCAAATATTACGGTTACTCGACTCCTGTAATTTAATGTTAATGGTTCAAAGAATGTCGGGCTCAATGGTCGGGCCCCACACATTTTCACCTCACCAAATCTGGCCCTCGTTGCAAAAAGTTTGGGCACCCCTGGGCTAACGCTAGCGACTTTTCACCAGCGTTGCCACCCTCAGGGACATCGCCAATTCACTAACAACTGCAAGCACCAATTCCCTAGCGAACGGGACCGTCACTAGTGTTCATTCGCACTTTATCACCAGGCAACTTTTCATTCTGGCGAACGATCGTAACTCCGCAAATTCACTAAAGATAGGATTTTACTGAAGTTACCTCTTTCGCCAGAGACAAGTTAACTTTTAAGGCTACTAAGATATAAAAAACCGAGATGCATTGAAGAGGCTCAAGTACATGTGCTGGTTCACCATGCTACAACAACCCTTAGGTCCCCATAAACTAAACACTTTCACCTTCCATAAGCAAGAGTAAGTACAGGGCTCCAGCACTACATTGCATTCTTCAACCATTTTTCTGTGAATTGCCCAGTACATGATGCCTAGGAAAGAGGCTGCAATTGCAAGTAAACATCACAAAAACAATTTAAAACAGAATAAAAGAAAACAGATGAGTAAGGCTTATAAAAATACCTAGATACATGCAAAATAGCTGTGGATTCTGTGGGTTATACAGGTATGGGACCTGTTATCCAGAATCCTGGGGACCTGTAGTTTTCCAGATAATGGATCTTTTTGTAATTTGGATCTTTATCACTTAAGTCTACTAGAAAATCCTGTAAACATTAAATAAACCCACTTGGCTGATATTGTTTCTGAAAAGGATTAATTATACATTACTTGGGATCCAGTACAAGGGAGTGTTTTATTATTAAAGAGATAAGAAAAATCGTTTTTCAAAACTTTGGATTTTTTTTTGGATAAAAGGGAGTCTATGGGAGATGGGCTTTCTGTAAATTCGGAGCTTTCTGGATATTGGGTTTTCTGGATAAGGGATCCCGTACCTGTATATATATGTGTGTGTGTATATCTCTATATATCTCTATATATCTCTATATATCTCTATAGTTCGGAGCTGGTGCACCAATCAACCAACAAGATGCCTGGGTGCTGGTTATAAACCGCATACAAACGAAAAAAAGAAACCGCACTCCTAGGGCTTTAGTGAAAAACACGTAGTAGGTTTATTGCAACGTTTCGGCTACTATACTCGAGCCGTTCTTCGAAGACGGCTCGAGTATAGTAGCCGAAACGTTGCAATAAACCTACTACGTGTTTTTCACTAAAGCCCTAGGAGTGCGGTTTCTTTTTTTCGTTTATATATATATATATATATATATATATATATATATATATATAAAACCAATGAAGAGCCAGCACTCTCGAATAAAGTGTTTGTTTGCCTGGGTGCACAATCAGTGTAATATCTCCATCCAAAGAAGATCAGCACTCTTAGGGCTTAAAAATATGCAACGTTAGTCCTATGCTGTGTTATTTTCAATAATATATATATATAGATATATATATATAGATATATATATATATATATATATATATATATATATATATAGTTCCAACGGCTGCACTAATCCCAGAGTTCTTTTGCAATACAGAACAGAGTGTAGGGTTCTGATCCAAATGGCGGTGAGTAATTCCGCTTTTCGTACTATATCTATCCAACCAGATCGCACTCCATAGTTTAAAACATAGCATTTATTAGCTTGTTAAAATGTAGCAAAAATATAGCGTCATTTGTAGCATAACACTTATCTGTCAGAAGTCCAAATAGTAACGCTAAATTCATCATCCACTTACTTTGTATGTATTTTTTGTAAGTATTTAATGGTATTTATATCAATAGTCTGATGTATTTAAGTAATCCAAACTGGTCAGGATATAGTGAAAAATGTCCATGTAATTTGCTGCTATTGATATATCTTTTCTGAGTTGTAACTATGGATTCTGGATAGCAACGGGAGGGTGGAGAGATGTGGCCACTGACGTGCAGATCCGTCCCTGTTATGAGGACTAGGGATGTAGCGAACGTCGGAAAAAAAGTTCACGAACATATTCGCGAACTTGCGCAAAAATGCGAGCGGTTCGCGAACGGTTCGCGAACCCCATAGACTTCAATGGGAAGGCGAACTTTAACATCTAAAAAAGACATTTCTGGCCAGAAAAATGATTTTAAAGTTGTTTAAAGGGTGCAACGACCTGGACAGTGGCATGCCAGAGGGGGATCAAGGGCAAAAATGTATCTGAAAAATCTGCCTGTGTGTGCTTGGAAGAGATAGTGTAGGGGGAGAGCTGTTAGTGATTTCAGGGACAGATGATAGTAATATTATGGATATTTAGACAGAATGTGAACAAGGTCACACAGCTAGATGGCAGTTGGTTGAATAACACACTGGGCAAAAAATGCCTACAGGGCAAATAATGCCTAAAAGGTCAACTTATACACTACTACAGCGGTAGTAAAATAAAAAAAAGTAAAATAAAAAAAAAATGAATATTAAAAAAAAAAAAATTAAAGTTGGTGCTGCTGAACTACTAGGAGCAGCAGATTAGCACACCAGTCCCACTCCCCAACACTGCTAGACTAATAGCACTGGGCTCTTATAGTAGTAGTAGTAGTAGTAGTAAAACAACAAAAAAATAAATAAAAGCAGTCCTTACAAGGACTACTGTTATTGCAGCAGTCAGCAGATGAGATCAGAAGCAGGACAGCTGCCCACTGCAGCTACATACAGAGCACTGCAGTAGAAGGTAGATTACTAGCCAGCAAAGCTACCTAAGCTTAAATGTCCCTCAAACCCCTGCAGACTTCTGTCCCTCCAATAACAGAGCAGTATCAAAACGATTACTAGCCAGCAAACTTTCAACTGTCCCTGAAATCACTAACAGGCAGCAGCTCTCTCCCTACACTATCTCTTCAGCACACTCAGGCAGAGTGAAAAAAACGCTGCAGGGCTTCGGTTTTTATAGGGAAGGGGAGTGGTCCAGGGGAGAGCTTCCTGATTGGCTGCCATGTACCTGCTGGTCTGGGGTGAGAGGGCAAAAAAAAGCGGCAACAATGGCGAACCCAAAATGGCGAACGTCGCGCGACGTTCGCGAACTTCCGGCGAGCGCGAACACCCGATGTTCGCGCGAACAAGTTCGCCGGCGAACAGTTCGCGCCATCCCTAATGAGGACGCGTCACTACAGTTACTGACCACGTATGCTCCGCCTGACAAGGAAGCAATCGGTTTGTGCAATGGAGTCCTACACGCTACTACACGATACAAACGCTTGAGAAAGGGAATTGATGTTTGCGGAAACGTCGCGTGAGTGTGGATGAATTTAGCGTTACTATTTGGACTTCCGACAGATAAGTGTTATGCTACAGATAACGCTATTTTTTTGTTACATTTTAACAAGCTAATAAATGCTTTGTTTTAAACTATGGAGTGCGAATTGGTTGGATATATATATATATATATATATATATATACATATATATATATATATATATATATATATATATATATATACAGTACATATACACAAACTTTAAACACTGTGAACCCCTTACAAACACACACAGTATATCCCAAACACACACAGTTTTGAAAGCTGAATTAACAAAATGGAGCTGTAGAAATAAGAATGAAATGCCTTTTGTGTTAAGCAGCCTTTCAGTTAAAAATGAATTTGTAAACCCTCCCTGGTTCAGAGCCTTTTCTGCACTTAAGCCCTACCCTCTTCCTACAAAGTCATCAGGAACATTTAAAGAATTATGAAAAGGAAGTACTTAGAATACGGAAAAGATCTAATTTTCCCAAGGAAAACGCAGTGAAATAGTCTTTCCCCATAAGCATTTGAGTTTATAGGAACATAGGTTGATGTGGTCACAGTAAAGCTGGGCTTTATTAATGGGCTATTATTGGATTTCCTTGCACATACATGAGCCTTGTTAAAGGTAATCTTTTGAATCTAAGTATTCCAAAAATGGGAATGCCGTGCCGATCCCAGGAACCACAAGCAATTTCTAGAAAAACATAAGTCATTCTCTTATGGAAGCCAAGACGTTAGAAAGTTCATTTGAAGTGAACCAGCTAGCAGGATAGAGAAAGATTTACCTCTTTGTTTTAAACGTGTACTCGAGAACAGATTGTGCTGATTTTAGGAAAAAACAATATTTAAAAATCATTGTACAAAAGCATCACATAATTCCTGAGAACATGAATGGTTAAGGGCAGGTGGTAAATACAGGGCATAATTATAGTAAGTGATGGGCGACTAAATTCGCCAGGCACGAATTTGCAGCGAATTTACACGTTTCAGCGCTGACAAATAAATTCATAAAATTGCCGCGAAAATTCGCCGGTGAAAAATCTGCATAGTAGAAAAAATTTGGGCACGCATCACACATGAACATTGGCCTGCACCAAAATTATTCGGATGCCCAATGACTTTAATGCATTTGGCCCAAATAGGGGCGTGTATAACAATCGCCGCGTGTGTCGAAATTGACACACGTCAAAGTAATTTTGACGCCCATTGACTTCAATGCACTTCAATTTTTCACAGTTTCACAAATTTTTCGCTGTAAATTTGTGAATTTTTCGGCAAAGCAAAATGGGAAAAATTGCCCATCACAAATTATAGTGAATATAGATCAGTGTATAATATACAATGTTGTACTTATACGTATGAATTCCATTATCTGGAACCTATTATGCAGAAAGCACCAACATATTTTTTTTAATGTCCTATTTAAAAAACAAGTTCTTCCTTTTAGACCTTTTTGCTCTTTTTCTGTAATAATACAGCACCTTGCACTTGATAAGAATTATACTTTTTCATATCCCAGTCTCTTATTCGAATCAATGCATGGTTGATACAGTAATTTGGACCCTAGCAACCAGACTGCTGAAATGACAAACTGGAGAGCTGCTGAATAAAAAGCTAAATAACTTAAAAACCAAAAATAATGAAAACCAATTGCACACTAAGGGTAGAACTACACCCTTACACTCTGACTCACTGAGATGAATCGCAGACGTCACGTCGGATGTGCGGAATCTACGGTAATGTCGGACATTGTCGCTGCTTGCATCAAACACGACACAACTGCCGGTTGATAACGCTGCATTTTGCATCTTCATCTGACAGTCGTGTTGGATGCACGCAGCGACAACGTCCGTCATTCCTATTATTTACCTTCGGAGCATCTGACGTAACGCCTGCGACTCACCTCAGCGCGTTGGTACAGAAGGTATCGCACTTAAAAACGCTTGTTTAGTTCTACACTAAAAGTTAACTCAACAACAACAAATCCTTTAAAGGAGAACTAACTAAAGAAGTAGCTAGAAATGTTGTACATTATGTTTTGTGCTTCTGTACCAGCCCAAGGCAACCACAGCCCTTTAGCAGTAAAAATCTGTGTCTCCAAAGATGCCCCAGTAGCTCCCCATCTTCTTTTCTGCTGATTCACTGCACATGCTCTGTGCTGCTGTCACTTACTGAGCTTAGGGACCCACTCACTATATACTGTACACATAGAATAGAAATGTCACAATATAAGGCTGATTAGTAATTAATACAGATAATTACTACATGGCAGCACAGAAACCAGTGCAATTAACATCAGAATTGAATAATCAGCCTTGTAGCATCAGCTTATTTTACAGGGAAACCTCATTATCTTCTTGATAATTAGCGATGACCCCTAAGCTTAGCTTCTCAACAGCTGCTCAAAGCCCACTGAGCATGTGAGTGTCACAGACACTTTCCAAGATGGTGACCCCCTGTGACAAGTTTGAAGTCCTGGATCATTGCTGCCATTGACAAGCTGAAACTTTAGGCTGGTGCAATAAGTTCAGTATGTCAAATATGGCATTGGTAGCCACATTCATTTTTAGGGTTTAGTTCTCCTTTAAACAACATATAAAACAAATTATAGCTTACTTTATATAATAATAATAATAATAATAATAATAATATATGTACACACATGGGTAAGATAGGTATGGGAAGCTTGTTAACCTACGTTTTATTATTACTCCCGCACCCCCCAGCAGGACAACATCTGGAAGGCAGCAGCTTTTTGAGATGAACCTGTTGGAATTTACCCTGTTGCAATGGTCTGAAGCCTTAGTACATTTTTGTCATACTGTGCATGCTGGGATTTGTAGTTCTAAACTATACAGGGGCTGTGAATCTGTTATCCTGTCTTATTGTAATCACGGGGCATTGCTTGATGCTTACATTTGTTTTCTATTAAGTGTATTTCACAATTCACTGACATGCAGGTATCCATACAACTAAACTAAATCATTATAAATTATCTGGAGAAAACACATCAAGAGCGGCAAGGCCTGAAACAGCTTGATATAAAGCAGAGTGTAAGAATTTGCTCTCATTTCTAAAGCTAGTGATCATCAGAATCGGCTGGGGATGCCCATTAGGGGGCAGCAATGTGCAGTATACTAAAAGCAAAGGCTCCATGTGCCTTAATTAACTTGTTCGCATGAAACAATCTTAAAACAATCAATGAAATTCTAAAGATATACAGCCTTATGCTAAAAGGAAATAACACAAAAGATTAAGGTTATTGCATGTCAAACAAACTCCCCTTTAAAATGTAACCACAGGAGCATTCTCAAAGACCACCCAGTGCTTGACAGCTTCTTAGAACATGAAATATTCTCTGTAATTTACACTGGTTCAGCAGGGCTTGTGACTGCCCCATTTTGTTTTGGTTAAACCAGGCAATGGTGCTGGAGATTGCAGCTCATTCTCAAGCTGGAGTGTGTTAGCCAGTTAGTGGGTGGCACTTGTGCTGGAAAGGGGCAGAGAAGGCTCTTATAATAAAATAGCTGATGGGCGACTAAATTTGGCAGGTGCGAATTTGTGGCGAATTTCTACGTTTTGCCGCCGGCGAATAAATTCACGAAACTGCCTCAAAAATTCGCAGACGAAAAATGTGGGCTCGCGTCACAATAGTCGCGCACATAAACATTGTCGCGCGTCTAAATTATTCGGACGCCCGTTGACTTTAATACATTTGGCCAAAATAGGCTCAAGTATAAAAATAGTTTTGACGCTCATTGACTTCAATCACAATTTTTCCGCCGTTTCACGAAACGGGACAAATTCGCCAATCACTAATCGATTCCATGAATGCTCTCCAAACTGCAAAGCAAATAAGAGTAACTTAGGTGTCTGCTTAATCCAGGCAGCACCTTGTCATAGGAAAGAAGGGCTAGTCTTGTTTCAGCCTCCCTCTTTATAGGCTTCCTTCTCTGTAAATGTAATTTCTATTCAAAGCAGTACAGATATGGGACCTGTTATCCAGAATGTTTGGTACCTTGCACTTTCTGGATAATGGATATTTCCGTAATTTGGATCTTCATGCCTTAAGTCTACTAGAAAATCATGTAAACATTAAATAAACCCAATAGGCTGGTTTTGCTACTTGGATCAATTACAAGGTACTGTTTTATTATTACAGAGAAAAAGGAAATAATTTTTAAGGGGCAGATTTACCAAGGGTTGAATTGAGTTGGCAGCTCATTGGCCCGTGCGTGGTGCCCTCCAACAGGCTTCCCTGATCGATATCCGGCCGATGTAGATTGGACAGGACTAAAAATCCCGTCAGATTGTGGCCACATATGTTTGTTGATGGGGTCCCGCGATCTGACTGCCCGTTACCCTTTGTTATGATCCGACCGTTGGGCCCTAGGGCCCACGATCGGATCAACCCTATATCGTCCACCTCAAGGTGGGCATATCGGGGAGAGATCCACTCGTTTGGCGACATCGCCAAACGAGCGGATCTCTCAGTGCTGGACACCCCCACAAAAAAAAAATCTTCAGGGGGGCCTGGGACACATATCCTAACAGATACCCATACAATTAACCCCCACCCTTCTGTCCGTCCCTGGTAAGAGACCGGCCCCCAAGGTCCAGGATCCCTGTCCTCCCTGCAACAATGGGGTTTCCTTCCTCAGAAACAGGAGTTCCAGGAGGAAAGGGACTGGCAAAATAGTGATTTCAGTAACAATTACATTTACAAGAAAAAAAAAAGAATTGAATTCTGTTTCTTTGTGCATGTTATGTTTGGGTTTATATTTCTTGGCCACATGATTATTTTCTATCCTAGACATTCCAACAGGGAGCCTGTACTGACTTAAAGTGGACCAGACACAAAAAGCTGTATAATAAAATTCCTTTTCAAATTAAACATGAAATCCAATTTCTATTTTTTATTAAAGCATTTATAGGTGTTGTAAGCTCAATTAAACGTCTCAGCTGTCAATCAAATATTGCCCTGGGCATAGAGGTGGGGCAGACAATTACTTTCAGTTTCCATTCAGCACTTCCTAGATGTCACTGCTCTCCCCACATTCCCCCGTTCTTTTCACAGTTTAATTGTGTAACCAGGGCATGAGGATGGACATCAGGTCCCCCATTCTGGTGCACAAACAGATTCTGATCTGATGCAAGGCTTGTCTTAATAACAGTGTCCACAAAATGGCTTCTGCCTGCTTGTTAAAATTATGAATTCCCAGACTGGAGGAAACAAGATTCAAATAATTGATATAGTGTAATTACATTTTTGCTTAACTGTTGTGATAAAATAGGATTATGAATATTTTTTTTTGGGTGACGGGTCCCCTTTAAGGTGGCCATAGACGTAGAGATCCGCTCTCTCCCCGATATGCCCACATTGAAGTGGGTGATATCGGGCTGATCCAATCGTGGGCCCTAGGGATCGGATCATAATGCATCCGAATTGGGTGGTGCATAAACGCACAGATGCGGCTGACGGGATTTTTAAACCTGCTTGATCGAGATCTGGCCGACTTTCAACCAGATAACGATCTGGGAAGCCCGTCGGATGGCCCCACACACACACGGGCCAATAAGCTGCCAATTTAGTCTGTTGGCAGCTTTTATCGGCCCATGTATGGGGGCCTTTACTATTATAATTCCAAAAAAAAAATCACTGGCACTCACG
The DNA here is from genome assembly GCA_038501925.1 of Xenopus petersii. Taxonomy (NCBI): domain Eukaryota; kingdom Metazoa; phylum Chordata; class Amphibia; order Anura; family Pipidae; genus Xenopus; species Xenopus petersii. The sequence goes on from CM076683.1 coordinate 120,406,479, forward strand.
GCTGATTCAAGCAAGGAAGAACCCTTGTGTGTTTATTTGCAGTTGCAAATAAACATGCAAGGGTTCTTCCCTGCTTGAATCAGGCGTGAGTGCCAATGATTTTTTTTGGAATTGTATTTTTGGGAGGGTGCCGATACCTCCATCATCGCACACCAGTCGTTATCTACACCGAGCCGGATTTGCCCTGAGGGCACATACTCATGCGGCTACTGTCATCTTGATTCCGGAGCACTAGCCATTTGACGCTAGTGCTCCGGCAAGAAAATTGCTGGGCGGCATTCCGCCCCTTAATTGATTCCTCCCCAGGCCTATGCGCAAATCTGGGCCTGTATCTACAGAAGGCCAGGGTGTGTGAGCGGACCATACATTCCGGCCTTTACTATTATATAAAGAGTACTTTATAAGAGTTTTCACACTTATTACCCAGAGTTACTAAATGACACATCTCTATACAAAAATATTCATCTGTGTGATATTTTTATTTATTACTGAAATTCATCATTGGATTGGTTTTCAGGCAGATTTATCAAAACAGAAGAGCTCTTTAATGGGATTTTTAGAATGATATTTGTCGATGGTTGATGGAAGTTCAAAATGACCATGTGATAAATATGATTGTAAAAATCCCATCGGAATGAATAGAAAGTGGGTGAGTTCTTCTGTGATGTGCTCACATTTTGATAATGTTACATAAAATAGCACAACTAGAATATGCTGTATGAGTAAGTCAGGCCTCCCTGCATATAACTTTAAAGGCGAAAGCCTATTAAAGATATTAGATGGAGAACTAAAGCTTAACTAAAGAAGTAGCTAGAAATGTTGTACATTATGTTTTGGGCTTCTGTACCAGCCCAAGGCAACCACAACCCTTTAGCAGTTAAGATCTGTGTTTCCAAAGATGCCCCAGTAGCTCCCTGTCTTCTTTTCTGCTGATTCATTGCACATGCTCTGTGCTGCTGTCACTTACTGAGCTCAGGGACCCACTCACAATATAAAGTACAATAGACGACTTTTTTGTCCTAATGCATTAAAGTTCATGGCCGTTTTTTCTTATGGCAATTTTTTTTTGCCAAATGCATTAAAGTCAACAGGCGTTTTTTTTCTTATGGCGACTTGTTTGTCCTAATGCATTAAAGTCAATGGGCGTTTTTTCTTATGGCCATTTATTCACGGCGTATAGTTTCACGAAGAAACTCGGAATTTCTGAATTTCGCTGCAAATCCATGGCTGGTGAATAAATTCACTCATCACTAATGATGATTTGAGAATTAGTGCACACATGGAGGGCAGAGCCACAAACTCCAAATAATCTTTATTTTTTGTCAGGCTCTCACCTTATAATGCAGTGCTCCAGTCACATGCCCCTTTCTGCTCCCTGAAACACATTATATGTGCCACAATGCATAAAACCAGTAGTAAAGCACAAGTATAAAGATTCCATTTTACTGACACAATCTGGCATGAAATCTACAGCCCTGGCTCTCTAAGGCAGGAGGCACAAACACTCACTAAGTTTATACGCAATTCCTGAATGCCAGCGACCAAATTCAAATATAGTGAACATTTTGAACCAGAGCAGAAACATGTGGGGGGATTATAACACGTGTCCGTGGCTAAGATGCAGCAATCAGGTGATCTCCTGTGACTTGGCAGAATTAGCCCAAGATACATGTTTTTGGTCCAGATGAAGAATTCTGGCATCTTTGCTCAGGTTGAAAAACGTTATTTTAAATGCATGAGGACATTAATGTGCCTCCTCATTCAGCAGTGAATTTAAAACAAAAAAAAAAAAACCCATACTGGCTCTTTCCAAAAATAACCTTTTCTTGAGTGTTATTTTAGCTTTTTTAGAGATCTTAGACAAAATAAAATGTCCAATGAAATAAAGGCCCCATTATAAAGATGTCCACATGGAAGTGCATTTTGATGTTGTTATTGCCACAAAGTGTGACATCTAGGAGCAAGCGAATGTTTTGTTTGATAAAGGTATGGAACCACGTGTTTTCCGGATAACTGATCTTTCTGTAATTTGGATCTTCATACCTTATCTACTAGAAAATCATGTAGACCTTAAATAAACCCGATAGGCTGGTTTTGCTTCCAATAAGGATTAATTATATCTTAGTTGGGATCAAGTACAAGCTACTGTTTTATCATTACAGAGAAAATCATTTTTTAAAAATTTGGATTTATTGGATAAAATGGAGTCTATGGGAGAAGGCCTTTCCGTAATGCGGAGCTTTCTGGATAACACGTTTCCGGATAAAGGAACCTATACCTGTACATCTAATACAGAATTTTTAAGAAAATTTGCATTTGCTGTGCTGCAATTTTGACATGTGTTTTGTCTCAGTGTAAAAAAAACCCCTCAGTTTTCTTCACAAAAAAATCCAAGAAGGTCCGTTGACGTCAATGAATTTGCTGTGAGATAAATCACCTATTGACTCAAGTTAGGGAAGCAGCCAATCCAGGATTCAGTTCAGGATTCGGCCAGGATTCAGATTCAGCCGAAGCCAAGCAGAATCCAAATCCTAAAAATAATGTGTCTTTTCCTCACACAATAAAAATCCTAAACCGTGTTTTCCCCTCGTTTCCCTAATTTTCATATGCAAATTGGGATATTGGTTTGGTATTCAGACAAATCCAGGGTCAGACTGGGCAAGCAGGAAACCGGGAAAAGATCTGCTCCCTACCTAAACTGGTGTTGCTGCCTCTAACCTTCCTTGTTGCAGCAAAAAAAAGGTACGAGCGTGGAGGTTGGGGGGGGTGAAGGAGGAGTACGGGCTGGGGGTCCTGAGGGGGCTTTGCAGCAGAGAAGGGGGCCCCTAAGACAGTATCCCCACTCTGACCCTAGACAAATCTTTTGTGCAGGATTTGGCCGAATCCTAAAGTAGTGTATTCAGTGTATCCCTAACTCAAATGCATTTGGCGAGAGAATAAATGCCTATTTGGCATAAGAGAAAAAATTCGCATTAAAAAGCTGTGAATTAACTACTAATTAACCAAGTATGTTGACATTTACATTCTATATATACACACAGTAATTTTCAATCAGTCCCTAAGTTCAGGTAACTGACACAGCCACAAAAAGAAAAAGATGAGGAGCTACTGGGGGCATCTTCAGAGGCTGTGGTGGCCTTGAGCTGGAACATAATCTCAAAACCTAAAAAGACTAATTATGTTTTGAGCTTTAGTTCTCCTTTAATATTAATGCTTCAAACTAGCAAAAAAAAGAGGAAAAAATGGTTACGTTGCCATAAATAAATATGCCTTTGTGGAAGGACCGCTATCAAATGAAGCACAAGATTAGATTAAAACAAGGCATATGAAAAGCAGAAAGCTGAACACAGGAAAACTCGGGAAAATTGGCATCAACAAGAGGGTGGAGAGCTTGAGTTCCAGGCCTCGGTTCCTACAAGCTGTTTCCAATTCAGGACAAAGCACTAAAGCATCACACCCTGGGAATCTGCAAACAGTTTGTGAGAAGACTTGCTGCAGTAAATTCAAGGTGTATATCCCATAAAATGTGCAAAGTCAGCATAATGGAAGTGGATATGAAAGATGTCGGTTATATAAAGGGAAAAAAAAATTTAGCAGTCATTTTGATTCACACAGTGCTATAGGTGACGGCATTATGAAGGCTTAGCCTGCGCAGTGATCGAAACGCCATGTTTTCTCTCACTATTCACGCACATGATGTGGATAGAAATGATACTGCGCCGTGCTGCGGAACAGGTTGACGTAATGTAAAATATGTTATTAATAATAATAATTAGCAATGGTGCTGCTTATTCAAATTCAATTTGCAGAATCTTAGTCAGGTGGGGGATAATTCTAGGGTTATAGGTGCCCTTTAAGATTTAAGTTTTTGTAAATGTTAATATATCACCAGGGAAAGTAATATTTATGCAGTGTATGTTTTGATACTTTAGTGCCAACACTGCTGTTGCACGTAAAGGGTTGAGAGTTTGCAGGGGAAAAGGTACTACCAAATTCTGTAAAACATTTTCATTACATACTGTATATCAGGGCTCCCCAATTGCACCCCTGAAATTTTTGAATAAAGCTGGAGGGCTGAACGTTGTACATGCTTGACAAAGTAGAATGGTGGCCCAGCTGCTCCTGCCCAGGCCCTCAGCTCAGGGGAGCGGACAATCTGTATAGAGAAAAAATGGGAGGTTTAGGGCACTCTAGGAAGCCACATATAGATCAGACCAAAAATAGATTGGTTAAAAAGTAGAATAAAATCTTTATTTAAACAATCATCTCGAGCCTGGCGCTTTTCGTGTCTATAAGACACCTAATCATAGCCTATTTCTTAGGGACACGAAACCCGTTTGGCTTGAGATGATTATTTTAAATAAACATATTTTCTACTTTTTAACCGACCTATAGTATTTTTGGTCTGATCTATATGTGGCTTCCTAGAGTGCCCTAAACCTCATATATATATATATATATCTTCCCCCAACATCCAAATTGAGGCACCAAGCTTCCTGGACTACTAGGGTCATACTTTTCTCTAACTGCAGCCCAGGGGTGTAACTACAGAGAAAGCAGATTCTGTGGCTCCAGGGGGGGCTTGAGATATAGGGGGCCCCATGAGGCCCTACTTAAAGGAAAACTTTACCCCCAAAATGAATACTTAAGCAACAGATAGTTTACATCATATTAAGTGTCATATTAAAGAATCTTAACAAGCTGGAATATATATTTAAGTAAACATGCCTTGCCTTGAACCACCATTTTGTGATAGTCTGTGTGCTGTCTCAGAGATCAGCTGACCAGAAATACTGCAGCTCTTACTGTAACAGGAAGAAGTGTGGAAGCAAAAGACACAACTCTGTCTGTTAATTGGCTCATGTGACCTAACAAGTATGGTTTGTTATGTTTGTGTGCACAGTGAATCTTACTATCCCAGGGGGCGGCCCTTGTTTTTTTAAATGGTAATTTTCTATTTAGGATTATTCAATGGCACATACTACTAGAAAAGTATATTATTATGAAAATGGTTTATTTACATGAAGCAAGGTTTTATATACGAGCTGTTTTATGCTATATCTTTTTATAGAGACCTACATTGTTTGGGGGGTATAGTTTTCCATTAATGAGCAATTTCAATATGTATGGGTAAAACAGGAAAACCTCTGGATATTTTGGGGGCCCTAAAATAAATGTGCTGTGGGGCCCAGTAATGTCTAGTTACGCAACTGCTGCTGTCCCAGTTGGTTTCATCCCCAAACAAAAATGTCCCCCTCCTCCTGCTCTGCAAATGTCTCTGGTTTCAAGACACTACTCAGCTCTTGCAACATCAGCATAGGATTCCACACATAACCGTGGTCCTTCTGTTTTTGGAAACGAGGGGATCTATTCAAGAGGTCGGATCTAGCTTGGTGCACACTGTCCAAATGTTCCTCAAGAAGGTGGTGAGTTGTTAATTACTGTAGTTCCTGGTTACCTCAGCGGAATAAACTCATACAAGGAAAACAACATGTCAAATGTGTCCTGCAGACCTGGCACTCACAGAAAGGCTCACATTAAAGTAAGGCTAGAAAATGAAAACCGTTATGTTCCCAGCCTGGATTTCGAGAACTTTCTGGAACATCCAGTCCTACAGAAATCTATCTCTGCACTTTATATCTAGATAGCTAGATAGCTAGATTAAAAAAGTCATTGCCAAAAACGAATGCAATCATTTGATTGGCTTAATGAGTAAAGCTGGCCATAGATGTTGAAATTTTTAAAAGATCAGATCCTGATCGTGAGACCACGATCTTCTCAGAATGATCGTACGATTGTAAGAATTGACCATCAACTAAAAAGACCAATTTGCCAGGAAAACAAAGGGGAGCTGCCTGCTTGGCCCTGCAAACATAGATAGAATGCACTGGGACCGACAAAGATTTTTTGACCTGGCTGATCAATTTCCTGACAGATGTCGGCCGAAAAATTGTAAGATATACGATCGTTCGAATCCCACTAACCGCACGATAATTTCGAAGGATTGGTCGGGCTTCCCTAAAATCGGTCGTTTGGCAAGAAGAATCGTCGCGTCTATGGGGAGCTTAACACATGGGACCTTATAGCAAAGGGTTGGTTCACCTATAAGTTAACTTTAAGTATCTTACAGAAAAAACAATTCTTAGCAACCGTGCAGTTGATCATCATAGTTCTTTTTCTTTTAAACAGCGTTTCTGACTCAATTGAACTTTTCACCGACCCCGGCAACCAAAAGAATATTGCTCTTTGTTTTTATTGTTTATATATGTTGTTTTTATATTTATTGTTGTTGTTATTTATATTGTCTTTCTATTCATGCCTTCTCCTATTCATATCCCTGTGTCTCATTTAAACCACTGCCAGGTTGCTAGGGTCATTTAGATTTAGATCAACCAGATAGATGCTAAAATGTCAAATTGGAACACTGCTGAACAAAACCTTAATAATAAAAAAAACACAAATAATATAATAAAATGAAGACAAATTGCAAATTATCTCAGAATAGCGTACTCTACATCATACTAAAAGTTATTCTGAAGGTAAACAACCCCTTTAAGCAGACAGAATGGGAATTGGTTAGCCACAAAATTGGAATTGGGGGATGGCCACAGTTTTTATAACTGTAAGGATTAGTTATTTAGGAGTGATTCAAGCTGCAACAATAAGAAAGGAATAAGCAATGACAATTTGTAGGTCATCTGCAATAGTGATGAGCAAATCTGTCCTGTTTCAATTCAATGAAAAATTTGCGAAACAGCGGAAAAATAGCGAAACATCAAAAGTTCACAAAACGCATTGACGTCAATAGGCATTTTTACATGCAACAACATTTTCAAGCCCGCAACAGTTTTTCTCTCCAAATGCTTTAAAGTCAATGGGCATTTTTTCTTATGGCGACTTTTTTGTTACAAATGCATTAAAGTCAATGGGTGTTTCGCAAAAAAATTTGCACATGGTGAAATTCGTAATCCATGGCTGGCGAATAAATTCCCTCGTCACTAATATTCAATAGTAACAATGGGTTGGTTTTTTAGGCTAAGGACAAACGGGCATTCAGGGAGATTTAGTCGCCTGGTGACTAAACACCTCTCCCCGAACTGCCTTCCACCTGCTAAAATGAAAAATCGCCTGTGGCAATGCACTTGCGGTGCTTCGATTTCCGAAGTTGCCCAGAGTTTCCTCGACGGAAATCAAAGCGCCTCGAGTGCCATTGCGCTGGCGTTTTCTCATTATAGGAGGAAGGCAGTTTGGGGAGATTGTCGCCCGTGGGCCCCTGCCCTAAGGGTAAGGCCACACTGGGCGTTTTGGGGAGATTTGGTCGCCTGGCGACAAAACGCCTCGTCTTTGCGGCGACCAATCTCCCCAAACACCTTCCCTCACTCTGCGCTGGCTTAAAATGAAAAATCGCCGGCGCTAATCACATGCGGCGATTCGTTTTCCAAAGTGGTGACCAATCTCCCCAAACGCCTTCCCTCACTCTGCGCTGGCTTTAAATGAAAAATCGCCGGCGCTAATCACATGGTGATGTATCATTTTAAGCCAGTGGAGATTGGTCGCCGCAAAGACGAGGCAATTAGTCGCCAGGCGACCAAATCTCCCCAAAACGCCCAGTGTGGCCTTACCCTAAAAAAGGAGTTGCTGTTTCACAGCCACTTAGGATGAAGGGCCCATTGTGGTCTTTAGATAGGAAACAGATGAGACACTGAAGGCTGCACTGATGAGAGATAAAAGAGAGATGTGGGCCAGCAGCAGAAGATTTCCATATCAGGGTCAAGCATTTAACAATAAACAGATCCTCTACTATAAAACCACTTTTTATGGCATTTTCCTTCAGTGCAGGGCTCCCTCACCCCATCCTAAACTCCCTAAGAACAAAAACAAATAAACACTTCAAACATAACACACACCACAGTGTGGCCCATTAGACATTATTAGAGAAGGCAGTGAAGCCAACAGACTCCGATCTCCGCAGGGGTTCATGCGTTGACTTTCTATGCTCAAGCCCAAGACAAACTTCCCTGTCCATTCTTGTGATAAAGCAACATCTCATTTGCTGTTTATCTCAGAAGATGTTTGCAAGCCCCCTTCCCTTTTGGTTTCTAGGAAAAGCTGTAAGAGCTACTGGTTAGGACCGCAATAAAGAGGGGGTCAATCGTTATTTGCTTTTGCATCAGATCACACTCCAGGCAGAACAGAAAGAAATGAACAAAGTATCTCAAAGGGAGCTGATAAGAAAGGTGTTAACAATGGAATTTGCTATCACAAGGCCATTTCTTTTTTCATGCCAAGATAGTAAATTAAGTAGGGAAATCACAGGATCCGCTACTGACAGCATTAAAGCTTGGAAAGTCTGTTTTGCCTCAACAGTCTAAATAGGAGCAAGGAATCCTGATTGTTCTTATCATTCCAATAAACCACCGAGAGGAATGGGAAAAAGCTCTCAAGTGAGGGCTCAGAAGCACAAAATTTACTACTTGCCATGGTATATAAATTAGCTACTTATCAGCATCCATTAAGTCAATTCTTCATATCAGGCCTTTTCTCACTCTGGTACTTTTTTTTACTAGACCTTGCCAAATTTATATGAGCTGATAATCACTGCTAATAAATATTAGCTGATAATCACTGCTAATAAATATTAGCTGGAGAGCATCTTTCTGCTGTTCAGTAGTATGTAAACTCTCTCAGCAAAAGTACCCTGTGCTAATAAACCACCAATGTACTTTGAAGTAAGAGAAAAACACATGCAGAAAAAATGTCAGAATTCTTATCAAAAATGATAAATCGAATGCATTAAATTAAATTGCAACGCAGCAAAAACAATTAAGGCCAGTGACCTTAAAGTTACTGAACTACAAGATAACATCTTAATAGCTCCTCCAAACTAGGGTGCAATGATCTGTTCTGCACACAAACAATAAAACAGCCCTTTGTCAGGTTCCCACTGAGTGTTCAATATTCATGGGCTACAGCACTCCAGATTACAGATTCTCAGATAACAGATCCCTTGTCTACTACTCTGAATGACTACAGGTATGGGACCTATTATCAGGGCTGAATTCCATGGCATGGCGACCCAAGGCTGCATGGTCCCGGCTTCTGGCACTCACACGTGCATGCCCCCTTCCCCACCCACAGAAAGTTCCAAATTATGGAAAGGCAGTCTCCAATAGACTCCACTTTATCCAAATAATCCAATTTTTTTTAAATGATTTCCTTTTTCTCTGTAAGGGCTCTTACACATGAGCGTTTTTACCTGCGCTCCCCTGCGTTCCGTTTTTTGTCGTTCAGCCGCAGGGGAGCGCAGGAATAGACGCATTTCATTATTTCAAATGGGGCTGTACGCAGGTTGAGACGCAACATGCTGCATTTTTCCTGCGTTCGGCGCCTACACGCGCCTGTGTGAGTACAGCCCCATTTGAAATAATGAAATGCGTCTATTCCTGCGCTCCTCTGCGGCTGAACGCCGAAAAATGGAACGCAGGGGAGTGCAGGTAAAAACGCTCATGTGTAAGAGACCTAATAATAAAACAGTAGCTTGTACTTGATCCAAACTAAGATATAATTAATCCTTATTGGAAGCAAAACCAGCCTATTGGGTTTATTTAATGTTTACATGATTTTGTAGTAGACTAAAGGTATGAAGATCCAAATTACAGAAAGATACGTTATCTGGAAAGCCCCAGGTCCCGAGCATTCTGGATAACAGGTCCCATACCTGTATATCACCTTTGGGCTCTAATGAAATTGTCCATAGACCCCATTTTATCCAAATAATCCAAATTTTTTAAAATTATTTCCTTTTTCTCTTTAAAAATAAAACGGTAGCTTGTACTTTCTCCAAACTAAGATATAATTAATCCTTATTGGAAGCAAACCAAGCCAATTAGGTTTATTTAATGTTTACATGACTTTGTAGTAGCTAAAGGTATGAAGATCCAAATTACCGAAAGATACGTTATCTGGAAAGCCCCAGGTCCGAGCATTCTGGATAACAATTCCCATACCTGTATATCACCTTTGGGCTCTAATGAAATTGTCCGAAATGCTATCAATATAAGACAGAATGTATATGATTTACTGAGCAACTATGTTTTAACCAGTTCCTGCACATTCTGGTTCAAAATCCATATCTGTTTGTAGTTTAATGTCACTTTAATGGAGAATAAGCCACTGAGAGACAATTTCACTGAAGTAATAGGAGCAATAATATAACAATGAACGTGGGGAAGCTCTCATATCATCGCTTGTGCTTTGGGCATAAAAATATCAGTCTACAAGAACATTATGAAAGACCTTAAGCACAGATGCTTCATATCAAAAAGCATTTAATACAGTTGACTGCATGTCCTATTTATCCAATGTTTAGGCTATGCGGAATAAAAAAAAAAAAACCAAATATAAAGAACAGTATTCTCATGGTACGAGGGGCTTAAATCTATAAACAGTAGTGCTAATGAAGTTGTAAGTAACAACTGAAATAATAAACAGAACAAGCATTGCAGATTTGTTCATCCTATATGAAATTATGCTGTTTTGTGACTACTCATTTAATGGAACATTGAATTTTACTACTATTAAAAATTGCAAATGAAGCATTGTTTTTTTACTTTGTCCCCGTTAACTTGATTTAGGCATGATCAATTCCTACCTCTCTCGTAGAAATAAAACAAACAATGAATTTTTAAATCAAAAGATCAGACTTAGGGCACATTGGGCAGATTTACTAAAGGGTGAGGTGGCCATCGCTAGCGAAATTCTACCAGAAATTCCATCCCCAGGGACATCACCAATTTACTAACAGGCGTAGAGGACAATTAGCTAGCGAAACTTTGCTATCAAAGTTTTTCGCCCTATCACCAGGCGAATTTTACTTTGTTTCTTTGCAAATTCACAGCAAATTTTACAGAACATTACCTCTTTCGCCAGTATTTCCTTCGCCACCGTAAGGTGGCCATACATGGGTAGATAAAAGCTGCCGACAGACCGAGTTGGCAGCTTATCGGCCCGTATATGGGGCCCTCTGGAGGGCTTACCGATCGATATCTGCCTGAAAGTTGGCCAGATGTCAATTGGGCAGGGCTAAAAATCCCGTCAGATCGTGGACCACATCTGTTTGTTGATACGGTCCCGCAATCTGACCGCCCATATTCCTTTTTTATTATGATCCGATCGTTGGGCCCTAGGGCACATGATTGGATCAGCCTGATATCGCTCACTCAAGGTGGGCATATCGGGGAAACGTCCGTTCGTTTGGCGAGCAGATCTCTCTGTATATTACCATCTTTAGACCCGGTGAACTAACAAGATGAAGCTTCATCCACCTCAATCTTATGTCAGTGACATCATGTATGCCGAAAAGCCATAAACGTTCATGTTTCAAATCGAAATTGCCTTCAAAACTCCTAAGATTTTTGTGTTAACATTTTTTTTCCAACCATTTGAGGGGCATGCCACATTTGTGTTAGGATGGGCTCATGTCTAGGGCATTAGAGGATCATTTTTTTGCTTCCATGGACATGTTTAATAATAAGTGGCCACTTCAAGCATTTGCATCAATATCTCTAATAAAGACATATATATGATCTATATATACCCACCCTATTATCCAAGCCACTTATACCCTTAATGGGACTGCACTAGGCAAATCCATTATGGAAAAGGACCTTGGAGTCCTTGTAGATGATAAACTTTGCTGTAGCAAGCAATGCCAGTCAGCAGCATCAAGGGCAAATAAGGTCTTGAGCTTTATTAAAAGGGACATTGATTCACAGGAGGAGGGGGACATTCTTTCACTGTACAGAGCACTGGTAAGGCCCCATCTAGAATATGCCGTACAGTTTTGGTCTCCATCACTCAAACAGGACACTATTGTATTAGAGAGGGTACAGAGAAGGGCAACTAAGCTGGTAAAAGGTATGGAAAATCTTATCTATAAGGAAAGACTGGCCAAATTGGGGATGTTCACGCTGGAGAAGAGGCGCTTAAGGGGTGATATGATAACTATGTATAAATATATAAGGGGATCATATAATAATCTCTCTAATGCTTTATTTACCAGTAGGTCTTTCCAGCTGACACAAGGTCACACATTCCGATTAGAAGAAAAGAGGTTCAGCCTAAATATTCGGAAGGGGTTTTTTACAGTGAGAGCTGTGAAGATGTGGAATTCTCTCCCTGAATCAGTTGTACAGGCTGATACATTAGATTTAAGAAGGGGTTGGATGGTGTTTAGCAAGTGAGGGAATACAGGGTTATGGGAAATAGCTCATAGTACAAATTGATCCAGGGACTAGTCCGATTGCCATTTTGGAGCCAGGAAGGAATTTTTCCCCCCTCTAAGGCAAATTGGAGAGGCTTCAGATGGGTTTTTTGCCTTCCTCTAAAAAAAAAAAAAAAAGGTTGAACTCGATGGACGTGTCTTTTTCAACCTTACTTACTATGTTACTATGTTACTATTCAAATTGACCTAAGTGTAAGTGTACTAACGAAGTTTCGTTAGGAAGAAATGAACGCTAGCGAAAGTTCATTATAAAATGCTCATGCTGACAAATTAATGCTAATTAAATTAGTAGTAGTGATTTTGCACCTGGGGAAGTGGCGAGAAGTTTGGCGGATCCTTCACTGGCGAAAATTCGCCATTTAGTGACTTTGCCCCTATACTATCCAAAAAGAAAGGAGGAAAAGGGTGCCAATGGGAATGCTGTCAATGTTCGCAGCTGCCTGGCACTAGTGATATCCCAATTGTAATCCATCATTACAACGGCTACTAACACTGCATGAGCCATTTTGTGTCAGGTTCATATTCATATGAATTTTCCATTCACCAGATTTGAACAGAAAATGACCACACCGAATGACAAAATTGATCTTATTCAAATATTTACAAAAAAATATCAATCTTCATAAGGAATGTCCAGGTGGAAAACACTCCAGCTGTGTTGAATTTTAATTGCCACGGTGAACTGGGAATTTTAGTTCACCAACAGCTGGATGACCTATATTGGTATGTCCAATAGAACATCCATGGTCTTTATTAGCTCACAGCTTTAACACCCTCAAATTTAACAGTATGAGGGCTTCTTTGTCTCCCTGGTAGAAACACTAATGTTACAGAGCTGCTTTGGCTAGAGAACTGATAACCTGATAGGACAACACACACACTGACTGTGCCAACTGCTGGTCATTCAATGCGTGACTGTTTGTTTTTGTTGCTGTTTCTGTGACCCCTGTCAGATTTCACTTCATGAGCTGGGGCTGAGTCAGGAATCCTGCTTCTGCCAGAACACAAACAAACATTTTTAAAAACCAACATTGAAATAACTAATTGGGGCCTTCATTCTCTTGTTTTCCTTAAATTATTTCATGCAAAAGACTCCTGGGCTCCACATGAAACCCCAGGGGGGCTTTAATTAAATCCAAAGTAATAAAACAATTAGCACATATTTCACCTTCTTCTGAACTTCGATTGTTTCTTACCAGATAAGGCAAAGAAAGAGAACGAGACTGATAGGAGAATGGACAGAGACTGATAGGAGAATGGACAGCTGTACGTTTTACCTATATTTTAGATAGAGATGAGAAAGAAAGAAAGAAAGAAAGAAAGAAAGAAAGAAAGAAAGAAAGAAAGAAAGAAAGAAAGAAAGAAAGAAAGAAAGAAAGAAAGAAAGAAAGAAAGAAAGATTAAGTTATTTGATGAGTGTGGCCAAACTGGGCAGAACACTGATAACGGGTAGTGATGGGCGAATTTGTTCGGCAAACGTGAATTTGCTGCAAATTTGCAGAGAATATTCGCTGGCGCTGTTTCGCAAATTTTTCGCAATTTCGCAGGAAATTCGCCCATCACTAATAACGGGAATTAGACAGACTCTTTCTTCTATATATATAATCTTATTATCAGACAACACAATAGCATACTGGATATTTATTGCAGATCAGTGTGCAATTATAAGGGCAGAGACGCACTCTCAGGGAAAGACATACATGGAGATTCGGGGAGATTTAATCTCCCCGAACTGCCTCCCACTGGCTAGAATGTAAATCAACGGCAGGATGGCAATCGATGCGCTTCATTTTCCGAAGTTGCCTCACAAAGAAAACAAAGTGCTCCGTGTGCCATCCTGCCAGCATTTTAGATTCTAGCTGGCGGGAGGCAGTTCAGGGAGATTAGTCTAAGATTAGATGAATCTCCCCGAAACCTCCACGTGTAACTCTGCAGTAATTGTGCCTCGTTGTCCCTAAAAGGACATCAGTAAAGTCATCTTCTGAATGAGGAGATCAACTTGTAAAAAGCACAGTCACAGCCATAGGTGGCAGCATTCCCTCATTCTGGAGCCAAGTACCCCGTGGCTACGTAAAGTCATTAACCTGACACATCAGTTAGGAGAATTCTGGTGGAAAACAATTTAAAAAATATTTACATACCCCCAAGTGTCCTGTTGACTTCTTTATTCAAACACTGGCATTTCCTAACACTTCCAAACCCGGGTTAAAGCAACAGTACACAGACAACTGCTGAGTTTTACAGACTCCCTACAGTTTGTATCTCTTGGTAGAGCTACTGTTAGCACATGTAAAGGTGGCCATTCACACGGCCGCCAAACGAGCGGAGCTCTCCCCAATATGCCCACCTTGAGGTGGGCAATATCGGGCTGATCCGATCGTGGGCCCTAGGGCCCAAAGATCGGATGCTAACGAATAGTAAGGGGCGGTCAGATCGCGGGACCGCATCAACGAACAGATGCGGCCGCGATTCGATTAGGGAAGCCCTTCGGGGGGGCCCCATACACGGGCCAATAAACTGCTGACTCGGTCTGTCGGCAGCTTTTATCGGCCCGTGTATGGCCACCTTTAGTATACTGAGCCAGGCTGTCTCTTCCATCCCACAGCTCCCTTTCACTCCTTTATTTATTACTGTTCTTCCTTAAAGGGAAATTAAAGTCTAAAATAGAATAAGGCTAGAAATGCTGTATTTTGTATGCTAAATATAAACATGAACTTACTGCACCAGAAGACTTATCAAACAAATAATTTATGCTTTCAAAGTTGGCCGCGGGTTCATAATCTTGTAACTTTGTTAAACATCTTTGTAAGACCAAGACCGTGCACATGCTCAGTGTGGTCTTGGCTGCTGCTTAGGGATCGGCATAAATAAAATCAAAACAACACAAGTCAAATAATATCTGCAATAGAAGCAGATACAGCAAGACTGATTAATAATCAGAATATGCAGACTGCACTGGGTCTGTGGATACAGATCTCCACATGGTCGCCGGCTGCTCTACAGGGAAACAAACAAAGCTGCTTGAGTTCTGGAAAGTCAATGCAGTTTGAAAGTATGATCATTTCCCTGCAGAGCAGTTAGGGACCATCGGAAGTTTCCTATCCACAGCAATAAGAGCAAGTAAGTGAAGGGAGAATTTCACTGCAAACAGTCAGGTTTATTATAAAAATAGTAGACATTTTATAATTAAAGTATATTAGAGATAGGTTTCTTTTCCATTAAAGAAAGTAAAAATGGGATTTATATTTTTGCCTTTACGTGCCCTTTAACATTCCAATGCCATGGTCAGATTTATGTGGAAGAGCTGCAGAATGTGGAAGCTAAAATTCTATTCTATAATCCTCAATGGTAAGCAGTACATTTGAACAAAAGTATTTACCCTAAAATAACAGAAGCAAAGCAAAGAACCCCAAATAAGGAAACATTCCAATGACCTTACACCCATTGTTAAACAGCTGACTGCAGATGCCATGAAACTAAAAAACTAAAAGACCTTATGTTCAGGTAATGATCCTATTTTCTTGCTGAATATAAAAAGAAGATACTCACATGAGATGCTGCCTGCTTATATTATTGTTTCTTTCAGCTAAGCAAGCATGCAACACATATTAATGATGACAGAGATGAGATTCAATGTGTTGCTATGATCAGGAATGGAATGGAATCTTCCGCTTATTTAACTAAATGCAAACTGACTCCCCAATCTATGCCATTCAATTTCACTAAACAGTTATAAAAATACTACAGCCAATGAAGAAACATACTGTAACTATAAATGCATATTTTTGCTAGCAAGGACCGCAACGTTGCTTAGGGCACTGCAAGCTTTACTTAATATTTAATCTAGTTTGTACCAAAGTAAAGGTGTCCAAATGGAGGAATTATCTCTGAAGTCTTAAAACAATTAAGTCAAAATTAAAGTCTCTTTTCATTCATTAAACTGTAAAGAAAGCTTGCCATGTGTATACAGGTATGGGAGCTGTTATCTAGAATGTTTGGGGCCTGGGGTTTTCAGGATAATGGATCTTTTCGTAATTTGGATCTTTATACCTTAAAGTCTACTAGAAAATCATGTAACCATTACATTAACCCAATAATCTGGTTTTGCCTCCAATAAGGATCAATTATATCTTAGTTTAGATCAAGTACAAGGTACTGTTTTATTATTGCAGAGAAAATGGAAATCATTTTGGAAAATTTTGATTATTTGGATAAAATGGAGTCTATGGGAGACAGCCTTTCCGTAATTTGGTGCTTTATGGATAACGGGTTTCCGGATAACGGATCCCATGCCTGTACACATTTATGTTTTGCTATGTGTCCCTTTCCTCTCGTCATAATTGAAGTAGAAGTAGCCGCCCATCAGGCATTTGCCAGAAAATTGAAGAAGGTGAAAGTAGACCAAGAGAAAGAGAATAGAATAGGGTGGGGGGAAAATTACTGGAACATTTTATGGCGTCATCAACACATTTATTGGAAATTAAACCAATAACTTAAAAATATTTATAAATTATTAATTATAACTGAGAATATCTTTTTTCTCTGATAAGCTGCTGAAGAAGGTCCACACAATTATACAGTCATGGGATCCGTTATCCAGAGCTCCAAAGTACGGGACAGCCATCTGCCATAGACTCCATTTAATACAAATAATTTAATGAAACAGTACCTTGTACTTGATCCAAACTAAGATATAAGAAATCCTTATCGACGGCAAAACCGGCCTTCTGGGTTTATTTAACGTTTACATAATTTTTAGTAGACTTAAATGATCTGAAGATCTAAATTAGGGCAAGATCAATTAACCAGAATACCCCAGATCCCGAACATTCTAGATAACAGGTCCAATACTATGGGGTGCCGTTTGTCCCAAATACATTCTGTATACAAAACTATCGCTAATACACAGAATGAATGTCTCTCATGGTATATAGGTATTTGTGACCATACACAGATAAAACAATATACAAAAGACTTATTTCTATTAAAGAATGAAAACAAAATCTGGTTAGTGCACAAAAGGATGTCATTATATCCCAAACTCCATTCTGTACAATTTAACAAGCAATCTGTCGCACAAATGTATAACCTCCATATAACAGACACACTTATGTGCAAAGTTACTTACAGAATGAATTATGTAAAAAAAACTTGGACATAATATATAATAGTGTAAGTAACTAGTGCTTGTCAAGCTAGATTTGACTGACAAAATAGATATCTGTGACAGAAAGCAAAATTTTATAGCACAGGATTCATTCTTTCCACAAAATGACAGTTTTGTTTCACAAAACAGATAAAATAACCATTCTGTGAAGCAACACTGTCAGTCACATTCCTGAACCAATAAGAACAAAGCTTATTGCCATATACAAACAAGATGAGAAGTGGCCAGCTCTGCTCCACATGGCTAAGGCAAAGTATCTGACCTGCTATAGAGGGCGCCCTCTAATGTCCCCTGTGCTGCATAGTAATAAATAGAGATGTCGCGAACTGTTCGCCGGCGAACTTGTTCGCGCGAACATCGGGTGTTCGCGCTCGCCGGAAGTTCGCGAACGTCGCGCGACGTTCGCCATTTTGGGTTCGCCATTGTTGGCGCTTTTTTTTGCCCTCTCACCCCAGACCAGCAGGTACATGGCAGCCAATCAGGAAGCTCTCCCCTGGACCACTCCCCTTCCCTATAAAAACCGAAGCCCTGCAGCTTTTTTTCACTCTGCCTGTGTGTGCTGAAGAGATAGTGTAGGGAGAGAGCTGCTGCCTGTTAGTGATTTCAGGGACAGTTGAAAGTTTGCTGGCTAGTAAACGTTTTGATACTGCTCTGTTATTGGAGGGACAGAAGTCTGCAGGGGTTTGAGGGACATTTAAGCTTAGGTAGCTTTGCTGGCTAGTAATCTACCTTCTACTGCAGTGCTCTGTATGTAGCTGCAGTGGGCAGCTGTCCTGCTTCTGATCTCATCTGCTGACTGCTGCAATAGCAATAGTCCTTGTAAGGACTGCTTTTATTTATTTTTTTGTTGTTTTACTACTACTACTACTACTACTACTACTATAAGAGCCCAGTGCTATTAGTCTAGCAGTGTTGGGGAGTGGGACTGGTGTGCTAATCTGCTGCTCCTAGTAGTTCAGCAGCACCAACTTTAATTTTTTTTTATTTAACTTTTTTTTATTTTACTACCGCTGTAGTAGTGTATAAGTTGACCTTTTAGGCATTATTTGCCCTGTAGGCATTTTTTGCCCAGTGTGTTATTCAACCAACTGCTATCTAGCTGTGTGCCCGTGTTCACATTCTGTCTAAATATCCATAATATTACCGTCTCCAGAAAAAACACCGGAGTGACTTTTTTCAAGCAGCCATAATAAATTTTACGTAATCCGTATCCATCGCTGTAGTAGTGTATAAGTTGACCTTTTAGGCATTATTTGCCCTGTAGGCATTTTTTGCCCAGTGTGTTATTCAACCAACTGCTATCTAGCTGTGTGCCCGTGTTCACATTCTGTCTAAATATCCATAATATTACCGTCTCCAGAAAAAACACCGGAGTGACTTTTTTCAAGCAGCCATAATAAATTTTACGTAATCCGTATCCATCGCTGTAGTAGTGTATAAGTTGACCTTTTAGGCATTATTTGCCCTGTAGGCATTTTTTGCCCAGTGTGTTATTCAACCAACTGCTATCTAGCTGTGTGACCGTGTTCACATTCTGTCTAAATATCCATAATATTACCGTCTCCAGAAAAAACACCGGAGTGACTTTTTTTCAAGCAGCATTCTTATATTTTACGTAATCCGTATCCACCGCTGTGTATACGTTGACCTTGTAGGCATTATTTGCCCTGTAGGCATTTTTTGCCCAGTGTGTTATTCAACCAACTGCTATCTAGCTGTGTGACCGTGTTCTCATTCTGTCTAAATATCCATAATATTACCGTCTCCAGAAAAAACACCGGAGTGACTTTTTTTCAAGCAGCATTCTTATATTTTACGTAATCCGTATCCACCGCTGTGTATACGTTGACCTTGTAGGCATTATTTGCCCTGTAGGCATTTTTTGCCCAGTGTGTTATTCAACCAACTGCTATCTAGCTGTGTGACCGTGTTCTCATTCTGTCTAAATATCCATAATATTACCGTCTCCAGAAAAAACACCGGAGTGACTTTTTTTCAAGCAGCATTCTTATATTTTACGTAATCCGTATCCACCGCTGTGTATACGTTGACCTTGTAGGCATTATTTGCCCTGTAGGCATTTTTTGCCCAGTGTGTTATTCAACCAACTGCTATCTAGCTGTGTGACCGTGTTCTCATTCTGTCTAAATATCCATAATATTACCGTCTCCAGAAAAAACACCGGAGTGACTTTTTTTCAAGCAGCATTCTTATATTTTACGTAATCCGTATCCACCGCTGTGTATACGTTGACCTTGTAGGCATTATTTGCCCTGTAGGCATTTTTTGCCCAGTGTGTTATTCAACCAACTGCTATCTAGCTGTGTGACCGTGTTCTCATTCTGTCTAAATATCCATAATATTACCGTCTCCAGAAAAAACACCGGAGTGACTTTTTTTCAAGCAGCATTCTTATATTTTACGTAATCCGTATCCACCGCTGTGTATACGTTGACCTTGTAGGCATTATTTGCACAGTGTTTTCTTCAAACCGCCATCTAGCTGTGTGAGCTTGTTCACATTTTGTCTAAATATTGATAATATTATCGTCTCTAGAAAAACCACTTGAGTTACTTTTTTTCAAGCAGCATTCATATATTTTACGTAATCCGTATCCACCGCTGTAGTAGTGTATACGTTGATCTTGTAGGCATTATTTGCACACTGTTTTCTTCAAACTCCCATCTAGCTGTGTGTATTATCGTTTCCAGAAAAACCAACTGAGTTTTTGTTGTTGTTGTTTTTTTAAAAATAATGCCAGGCAAAGGCAGGCCGCCACGCAGAGGCCGTGCTAGGGGCCGTGCTGCTATGCAATCCTGTGGCCCTAGCAAATTGCCCAGTTTTAAAAAGCCAATGACCCTGAACTCCCAAAATGCTGAAGAGGTAGTTGACTGGCTTACACAGCACACCCCATCCTCTACCGTTTCTAACTTTACCACAACATCCTCCTCATCCTCCACTGCTATGGCCACCCCACGTAACACTTCCTCCACCACCGGTGCCCCTTCTTCACTGGAGTCAGAGGAGTTATTTTCCCATGAGTTTCTTGAACTGAGTAATGCGCAACCATTATTGCCAGAAGAAGATGAAGGAGATGAGGACGTTACACCAGATTTAATTCTGGCAGAGAACACGACAGAGATGGACATAATGATGAGTGATGAGGAGGAGGAGGAGGTCCCCGCTGCTGCTTCCTTCTGTGATGTGTCAGAAGAAATTGATGCATCTGAGGAGAATGATGATGAGGAGATTGATGTTTTGTGGGTGCCTAGTAGAAGAGAGCAAGAGGAGGGTAGTTCAGATGGAGAGACGGAGAGTCAGAGAGGCAGTAGGAGAATAAGACTTAGAAGAAGCAGGGAGGCCAGCCCGCAGGGATCAGTAGGGCAACAACATGTATCGGCACCTGTGTTCAGCCGGCCAACGCACCCGCCATTGCCGCCAATGCCGCCAACTTCTACTGTTACCGCCAGATCGCACACTTCCAAAAAGTCAGCAGTGTGGGATTTTTTTAATGTGTGTGCCTCTGACAAAAGCATTGTAATTTGCAATGAGTGCAGTCAGAAACTGAGCCTTGGTAAGCCCAACAGCCACATAGGTACAACTTCTATGCGAAGGCACATGAGCGGCAAGCACAAAGCACTTTGGGAGCAACACCTCAAAGGCAACAGGCAAACTAAAAGCCACACTCCTTCTGGTCCAGCATCTTACTGCTCTACCTCTGCTCTCCTTGACCCATCTGAACCACCCTCCACTCCGCCTTCCACCTTGACCACCTGTTCCCATTCCCAGTCATCTGCCACCAGCCAAGTTTCTGTGAAGGCCATGTTTGAGCGTAAGAAGCCAATGTCTGACTGTCACCCCCTTGCCCGGCGTCTGACAGCTGGCTTGTCTGCACTCTTAGCCCGCCAGCTTTTACCATACCAGCTGGTGGACTCTGAGGCCTTCCGCAAATTTGTAGCAATTGGGACACCGCAGTGGAAGGTACCCAGCCGCAATTTTTTTTCTAAAAAGGGAATACCACACCTGTACCAACATGTGCAGAGCCAAGTTACCGCATCTCTGTCACTTAGTGTTGGGCCAAAGGTCCATATGACTACTGACGCATGGTCCTCCAAGCATGGTCAGGGCAGGTATGTCACCTACACTGCCCACTGGGTGAACTTGGTAATGGCTGGGAATGGGAAGCAGGGAATGGGTAGCTCAACAACAACAACAACAGTGGAGTTGGTGTCACCGCCACGGATTGCACGCGGTTCTGCCACCACCTCTACTCCTCCATCGCTCTCTACCTCGTCTTCTTCCTCTTCTTCTTCTTACTCTGCTGCTGGGTCCTCCTTCTCCTCCTCCACACCTGTGCACCCCCAGCTCCCCCTAGGCTATTCGACGTGCCAGGTACGCCGTTGTCACGCTGTCTTGGGGATGACGTGCCTGGAAAGCAAAAACCATACCGGATCTGTACTCCTGTCATCTCTGCAGTCACAGGCCGATCGGTGGCTGACCCCACACCAACTGCAGATCGGAAAAGTGGTGTGTGACAATGGAAGCAATCTGTTGGCAGCGTTGAGACTGGGAAATTTAACACATGTGCCCTGCATGGCACATGTGTTAAATTTAATAGTCCAACGTTTTGTCTCCAAGTACCCAGGATTCCAGGACGTTCTCACCCAGTCCAGAAAGGTGTCGGCCCATTTCAGACGTTCCTACACAGCCATGGCACGCCTTGCTGACATTCAGCAGCGCTACAACATGCCAGTCAGGCGTTTGATTTCTGACAGCCAGACTCGCTGGAATTCAACGCTCCTTATGTTGGAACGTCTGCTGCAACAACAAAGGGCCGTCAACGAGTACCTTTTTGAACTGGGTGGTAGGACTGGATCTGCAGAGCTGGGGATTTTTTTCCCCCGTTACTGGGTGCTTATGCGCGATGCCTGCAGGCTCATGCGACCTTTTGAAGAGGTGACAAATATGGTCAGTCGCACCGAAGGCACCATCAGCGACCTAATACCCTTCGCTTTCTTCCTGGAGCGTGCCGTGCGACGAGTGACAGATGAGGCTGTAGACCAGCGTGACGAGGAGCTGGAAGCGCACGATTTATGGTCGCAATCACCAGAACGAACCCAGGCACCTGCTGCAACGCAGGGAGAGGTGCCAGAAGTGGAGTCAGAGGAGGAAGGTGGCTTTGTGGAGGAGGAGGAGGAGGACCAACAGGAGCAGGCTTCCCAGGGGGCTAGTGGTGACCTTTTGGGGACCCCTGGTCTTGTACGTGGCTGGGGGGAGGAGACCGTGGATGATGCAGTCCTTGATAATGAGGAAGCGGAGATGGATAGCTCTGCATCCAACCTTGTGAGAATGGGGTCTTTCATGCTGGCATGCCTGTTGAAGGACCCCCGTATCAAGAGGCTTAAGGAGAAGGACCTGTACTGGGTCGCAACGCTACTAGACCCTCGGTACAAGCATAAAGTGGCAGAAATGTTACCAACATACCACAAGTCCGAAAAGATGCGGCATTTACAAACCAGCCTGCAAAACATGTTGTACAATGCTTTTAAGGGTGATGTCACTTCAGGAACTCATCAACATTCCAGGGGCAGAGGTGCCAGTAATCCTGCCACGAGCACACCTGCAAGGACAAAGCCCTTTGGCCGGTCTGTAACATCAGACATGCAAATGTTTTTCTGTCCAAGGCAGCGCCACAACCCTTCTGGATCCACCCTCAAAGAACGCCTCGACCGGCAGGTAGCGGACTACCTGGCATTAACTGCAGATATCGACACTCTGAGGAGCGATGAACCCCTGGACTACTGGGTGCGCAGGCTTGATCTGTGGCCAGAGCTGTCACAATTTGCCATGAACCTCTTGTCTTGCCCAGCCTCAAGTGTGCTCTCAGAAAGGACCTTCAGTGCAGCAGGAGGGATTGTAACTGAGAAGAGAACTCGCCTAGGTCACAAAAGTGTCGATTACCTGACCTTTATTAAAATGAATGAGGGGTGGATCTCGGAGGGTTACTGCACGCCGGAAGACTTGTTCTGACTTCTATGCAGCTGTCCTTCTCTTCAAGCCTCATGACTCCACACACAGCTGTCCTTTAGCGTCCTCCTCCCTCCGCCACCGTTACAAACTAGGGTGCAAACCCTACTGGTTTAATTTTTTCTGGCCTCTGTGCTTCAGTGGCTGCGTCCAAAAAAACGGGGCAAACAATGTCTACAAGGTCAACGTATGGCGAAAAATGACTATTTTCAGCATTTATATGGCATATTTTTTCTGGCAACTGTGCTTCAGTGGCTGCGTCCAAAAAAATGCATATTTTCTGCATTTATATGGCATAATTTTTCTGGCCTCTGTGCTTCAGTGGCTGCAACCAAAAAAATGCATATTTTGTCCATTTATATGGCATAATTTTTCTAGCCTCTGTGCTTCAGTGGCTGCAACCAAAAAAATGCATATTTTCTCCATTTATATGGCATAATTTTTCTAGCCTCTGTGCTTCAGTGGCTGCAACCAAAAAAATGCATATTTTCTCCATTTATATGGCATAATTTTTCTGGCCTCTGTGCTTCAGTGGCTGCAACCAAAAAAATTTATATTTTCAGCATTTATATGGCATAATTTTTCTGTCAACTGTGCTTCAGTGGCTGCGACCAAAAAAATGCATATTTTCTGCATTTATATGGCATAATTTTTCTGGCCTCTGTGCTTCAGTGGCTGCAACCAAAAAAATTTATATTTTCAGCATTTATATGGCATAATTTTTCTGGCAACTGTGCTTCAGTGGCTGCGACCAAAAAAATGACTATTTTCAGCATTTATATGGCATATTTTTTTCTGGCCTCTGTGCTTCAGTGGCTGCGGCCAAAAAAACTGGGCAAACAATGCCTACAAGGTCAACGACGTTGACCTTGTAGGCATTGTTTGCCCAGTTTTTTTGGCCGCAGCCACTGAAGCACAGAGGCCAGAAAAAATATGCCACATAAATGCTGAAAATAGTCATTTTTTGCCATACGTTGACTCAACGTATATGGCAAAAAATGACTATTTTCAGCATTTATATGGCATATTTTTTCTGGCAACTGTGCTTCAGTGGCTGCGTCCAAAAAAACTGGGCAAACAATGTCTACAAGGTCAACGTATGGCGAAAAATTACTATTTTCAGCATTTATATGGCATATTTTTTCTGGCAACTGTGCTTCAGTGGCTGCGTCCAAAAAAAACTGGGCAAACAATGTCTACAAGGTCAACGTATGGCGAAAAATGACTATTTTCAGCATTTATATGGCATATTTTTTCTGGCAACTGTGCTTCAGTGGCTGCGTCCAAAAAAACTGGGCAAACAATGCCTACAAGGGCAACGTATGGCAGTTGTTTAAAGAGAACAGTAGATTACTAGCCAGCAAAGCTACCTAAGCTAAAATGTCCCTCAAATCCCTGCAGACTTCTGTCCCTCCAATACAGAGCAGTATCAAGCAGATTACTAGCCAGCAAACTTACTATCATCTGTCCCTGAAATCACTAACAGCTCTCCCCCTACACTATCTCTTCCAAGCACACACAGGCAGATTTTTCAGATACATTTTTGCCCTTGATCCCCCTCTGGCATGCCACTGTCCAGGTCGTTGCACCCTTTAAACAACTTTAAAATCATTTTTCTGGCCAGAAATGTCTTTTTTAGATGTTAAAGTTCGCCTTCCCATTGAAGTCTATGGGGTTCGCGAACCGTTCGTGAACCGCTCGCATTTTTGCGCAAGTTCGCGAATATGTTCGCGAACTTTTTTTCCGACGTTCGCTACATCCCTAGTAATAAACATGAACAAACCTTTCCTAAAAGAGCGGCTGTTAAACACTACAGGTTCATAAATGGAAGTTTTTACAAATGGCTGAGAAATATAATGTTGCACTTATAATGGTTGTAGAGAAAGAAAAGTATGCAAAACATATAATATAAATAATAAAAAAATAATCTAATCATTTTAGGTGATATGGCTATGCTTATTGTAGTAACCTGCTTGTGTGGCCATTTTGGTTAAGGGCATTCCTGCTGTTTTGACATTATCTTATGACTCACACCTGTTCCTCTTCCTGTCTAAGCTGAGAACAATAATGG
Source organism: Xenopus petersii (assembly GCA_038501925.1). Taxonomy (NCBI): domain Eukaryota; kingdom Metazoa; phylum Chordata; class Amphibia; order Anura; family Pipidae; genus Xenopus; species Xenopus petersii. The sequence continues at coordinate 120,432,027 of CM076683.1, forward strand.
GACAGGCCACACCCACCTGCCATATTGTATTAAATGTACCAGAAGTTACTGTGCTTGTCTGGCTGCTTTGCCTGACTCTCAGAGGCAGTTATAAGTTTTGTATATAACAGTTAGACTCCAATGTCTCCTCCTAGCTGTAATCTTGAACCAATTAGCTTGTAGTAGTCTCTTAATAATGTGCTTACCTATAGTTCAACTACTACATAATAGCTTTAGCCAGAGACTTGGGACTGATCATGTGCACACATACCTCCCAACTGTCCCTTTTTCAGAGGGACAGTCCCTCTTTTGACAGCTCAACCTGAGGTCCCTCATTTGTACTGGAAAGTCCCTCTTTTCTCTGCACTGAACAGCCAGAAAAAGAAACAAAATTTCTAACTTACAAGAAGTCATCTGTAGTATGGGTACTTCAATGTGGTAAACAAATTACTCACCACGTAAGGGAAGTAGCCCAGGTGCACTGCCCTGAGCCCTCAGCATTGGGGGCAGACAAACCAAATGTAAAAAGGAGCAGGCACTCAATAAAGTGGGATCTAACAAAAACAAACCATAATTTGAAGTTTTACTGAAAATATTTACTAACATTTTTTTCCCACACCTGCATTTGCCCATAACCCTCTCTGTTGATTTTCCAACTGGATTTTTTCAGCATAAAATTAAGTATAACAAAAAAAAAATATGACTTGAAAATGGCCAAATGACATGGCAAGTGACTGGTCTGTGGGGATGAATACAGAAGTCAGAGCTCAACCAGCAGAGGTCAAAGTAGTGACTTCCATGCTAGGTGTATCGCTACACATAAAGAACATATGTATTCTGATATTCCCACAGCAAGTTATATGGCAACTCTAATATTATTCAACTATAAGACTTGAAAATTCAAGCTGGTGTATCAAGCTGACCAGCTCTGTGACATGTCGTGGCTTGTCTGTCTGTCTCTGGGTATATGTGTAGCAATGACAATATTACTCAGCCCAATTTAAATCTCTCTAATCTAATAAAAGTAGCGCAAAGTCTCATTTGAAAGCCAAGGAGCCCAAAGGCATCTATTTTTAAAGCTTCGGCGTGTTGAAAAGAACAAAAACCAATATGTCATCTAAAACGGTGCTAAATATTTATGTTCACTTCACGGCTCAATTGTAGTCTGCGAGCTGCATCTAATACTTTAAGTGCAGGGTGTGACCTCTGTCTGGTATGTTTTCATTTGATAGACTGGTATCTTTGAGTACAACAGTGGATGTTACTTGGCAGACGTTAAGACCAGCCCTTGACTTCTATGACCTTGCTCATTGCAGTACTCCTCAGGCCACATACTAGGAAGAATTCACACACTATTCCCCAGAAAGGGCTGTTAAGGGGCAATTTTGGAAAGGAATTCTCAGTATTAAAAAACTAGATAGTCAGCTGCTTGCATACAAAATGTTAAATGTCAAAAACTCTAAGGAGTAAAATATTCACTGTACAGCTGTCCATGTGTGTGTTTAAACTATCTCTGTATATCATTCAACAACAATGCCTGATCATTACTGAACTTCGGCAACACCCACAGTGTAATGCAAGGAACATCCCACGGTTGCAACGTACCTCTGTTCCAAGCATTCTAACTGAGCTGGACCTCCTTTATTTCTCTTCTAACCAATAATATATTAAAAAAACAATAGGCATATTTTCCTTTATTTTTACATATTTTAGACCCTGCTTGATTATATTTATTTTTGGTTAGCACCTGGCTTGTGCTCTCTATCTGGTGAGTGTCTCTGAACACCTCAGAATTCATTCGGCTGCTTCTGTCCTGTGTCACATCATGGATAAACACTAGTGTCCCAGTACCACTGGCAGCCATGCACACCCAAGCCATCACACTGCCTCCCAAATGTTTTATACATCATGTGGTATGCTTTGAAACATGAGCTGTTCCACACCTTCTCCATTCTTTTTTCTTGCCATCATTCTGGTAGAGGTTGATCTTGGTTTCATCCGTCCAAAGAATGTTTTTCCAGAACTGTGCTGGCTTTTTTAGATGTTTTGTAGCAAAGTCCAATCTAGCCTTTCTATTCTTGAGGCTTATGAGTGGCTTGCACCTTGTTTAAAATATTTTATTTGATTTTCATATTAAACAAATGAAATCAAAATGACAACAAATGTTATACAGATGAAGAAAATAATGGGTTGCACCTTGCAGTGCACCCTCTGTATTTACTTTCATGCAGTCTTCTCTTTATGGTAGACTTGGATATCGGTGATGTCCCTGCGGGTGGCAACGCTGGCGAAAAGTCCCTATCGTTAGCCACTTTGCCCTTTAGTGAATCTGCCACAAAGAGAGCTTCACAGGACAATGTTGAGATGAAGACAGCTATAAGAGGTTAAACTGCATAAAACTTCTATAATTTCAGTAGCAAATAAAAAAAAGAAAAATGAAAGTAAATTGCAAAATTGCTCAGAGGACAACTTTAAGTAGATTTATATTAATTTATTTTTTGGGGGATTTAGGCCTCCTATAAGTCAGGCCATGTGTGGTTACCTGTAGCCTTCCCAAGCAAACAAATCACCCTCCGCCCATGTTCATAATGAGGAAAAGTATTCTAATACATACATATTCTAATTTACAACATAGTAATTCTTGCATATCTGTTTTACTCGAAGTAGTGTGTGTATGTGTCACAAAAAAAAGTATGTCAAGGCTCCGGTAGTTTGCTTCCTCTGTCGGTTTAAATAGTGTCTGTTCTCCCTCAGACTTGTAGTAGAATTCAACCAATAGCTTAGAGAAAACCTCTCCACCCAACAAACAACCAGCCTTTGGATGCTCAGACAGTGATGAACATCAGCCCTCAGCCAGCCTGGTATTAATAACCCCTGCTGGGATCTCTAATCCTATATTGTTTAAAGAGGTTAGAAATCCTGGCTAACATAGCTAAATGCAAAGCAGGCTGCTTCAGTAAACTGGTATATGCAAGACAGAACTCAAAAACAGAGAACTCTTCTGCCCTATACAGGCAGTGATGTTTTTTTTTTCTTATTTTTCCCTAAGGTAATATTATCCTTTTTCTTAGCATTTATGCAGCAGCTTTACTATAACAGCATTAACATGATAAAATAAAAGCCACAAGAAGGATTCCAAATCCTTCATTCGCGACCTTAAAAGGATTCTGTCATGATTTTTATGGTGTTGTTTTGATTTCTAAATTACACTGTTTACACTGCAAATAATTCACTCTACAATATAACATTTTTTTTTCTGAACTAACAAGTGTATTTTTTTTAGTTGTAATATTGGTGTGTAGGTGCATCTCAGGTCATTTTGCCTGGTCATGTGCTTTCAGAAAGAGCCAGCACTTTAGGATGGCACTGCTTTCTGGCAGGCTGTTATTTCTCCTACTCACTGTAACTGAATGTGTCTCAATGGGACCTGGATTTTTACAGTTGAGTGCTGTTCTTAGATCTACCAGGCAGCTATCTTGTGTTAGGAAGCGGCTATCTAGTTACCTTCCATTGTTCTGTTGTTAGGCTGCTGGGAGGGAGGGGTGATATCACTCCAACTTGCAGTACAGCAGTAAAAAGTGACTGAAGTTTATCAGAGCACAAGTCACATGACTGGGGACAGCTGGAAAAATTACAATATGTCTAGCCCCATGTAGGATTTCAAAATTAAATATAAAACAATCCGTTTGCTTTTTTGAAAAATGGATTTCAGTGCAGAATTCTGCTAGAGCAGCACTAGTAACTGATGTGTTTTGAAAACAACATGTTTTCCCGTGACAGTATCCCTTTAAAGAAAAGCGATCTCTACCAACAGGGAAGCACTTTATCCCAGAAATCTTGCGTGTGAAAAGAAGCGGAAGATTGATATTTGTGTTTACGCATAGGGCTGGAGAGCAAAAATGTCTGTCTGTCAACATAATATTTCCCCCTCGTGTTTTTGTGTTTAATTGATAAAACTGCCTTTAGCCAACGCAAGCAAATTATATAATAAAACATGTGAGCAGTGAAAGATGATATGAAAATACCTGTGATTAAAGAAGTGCTTCGGAAATAAGAGAACATGGTTCAAGTGCCAGAATCAGCTTTACATAACCTCAAGAAAGCCAAAAATTACACTGTAAGTACTTTAGGGGTTTCAGTGAAATAGAAAGGCTTACAGTTGAACATTAACAGTAACCAAAGCAATTTCTGTTCGACCACAAAGGAGAACTTGTTTGAAAGGAAACTGTCCAGGGCTTTTTTTTTTTTTTTGCCGTTTCTCACTTTCTTTATCTTATTTGGAATTGCAGGTAAAAAAAACGTTTATTCTACTGTCTTGCCTTGTTTTCATATGAAACTTCAATTTCTTATTGCTTATAAGGTTAGGGCCACACTGGGGGCCGCAATCAGCTAGCTGAAATACGATGGATGATTTCAGCCCTACCACGAGCAGTAGCCTCCTCTCTTTTCTGCATTCAGAGGAACCAACTTCGACGCAGCATCGGACTGCGGGCCCAGGGCCCACCCACGCCAAGCCCCAGACCCCACAACCGTAAAGTCCTTTCTGATGGCACGTCAGATTGGGTTGCCACTTGGCCGATATTTCACTGGCCTAGCCAGTAAATACCAGCCAACGCCTGGGCCGGTATTACAAATTTACCGTCAACGTATTAGCCGGTAATTTTGTAATGCCTATTGTTCTGCCCCTGGCCCGCCTCAGATTTGCCTCTGTTCCGCACCTCTCAGTTCTCCTACTCACCTAATCCAAGTGCTGCAGTCCCTTCCTGGCCAAATGAAACTTTGTGACTCCGCCCTTGAAACATCACAACCCGCCACCAAAGTCCGAATAAAAAAGTATTCCAATTCAGACCTGCCGAGTTCATGTACAAGTCAATGGGATAAGTCCCTAAATGATCCTGATCTCTGCTGGATGTCGTTCAATAATCCGAAAAATTTTCAGGCAATAATCCGAGAAAAAAAATTTGTTTTTGGGCCTCAAATCTGAAAATTTGTATACAATTTGAATTTTTTCAATATTTTATCAAGTTTTATCCCAAACAGGAAGTTTTCAGAAAAATGTATTGATAAATAAGGGGGGGGGGATAATCCATGCCGATTTGGTCAGAGTACATTTTCCAGAAAATTATCAAAAAATTTCAGATTTTGATAAAGATTTTTAGAGAAAAAACTATGATTAGTGAGAAAATTAGAAATCAGAATATTCGTAAATTGGCCCCTTAGCGTACGGAGATCTAAATTGCAGAAAGATCCCTAACCCAGAAAACTTCATGCCCAGAGCATTCTCAATAACTGTCCCATATCTGTACCATAGTTTGGCAGAACATAGCTGCAATACAATGTCTAATTACAAATTGCTATTCTAACCACTAAAATACTCCCACAGACATAATACTGTCAGTTTCTTCTTGCAAACGTTTCCATATAAATCCATTGTGACACACTATGATATGCAAATTGAGATGCACAGGCTTTTTTCATACCATTACAGATTTTTTAAACTTTTAACAATTTAGTCCATAGGTTACAACAGCTTTAGGCATTGCAGATCATCCAAGAAATTTCTGTTGAAATAACCAATGGAGAAATTTAAACTAAATACTCAACTTAAAGGGATACTGTCACAGGGAAAAAATTTTTTTTCAAAATGAATCAGTTAATAGTGACTGCTCCAGCAGAATTCTGCACTGAAATCCATTTCTCAAAAGAGCAAAAAGATTTTTTTTATATTCAATTTTGAAATCTGACATGGGGCTAGACATTTTGTAAATTTCCCAGCTGCCCCATGTCATGTGACTTGTGCTCTGATAAACTTCAATCACTCTTTACTGCTGTACTGCAAGTTGGAGTGATTATCACCCCCTCCCTTCCCCCCCCCCAGCAGCCAAATAAAAGAACAATGTCCCACTGAGACTCATTCAGTTACATTGAGAAGGAAAAACAGCAGCCTGCCAGAAAGCATTTCTCTCCTGAAGTGCAGGCACAAGTCACATGACATGGGGCAGCTGGGAAATTTACAAAATGTCTAGCCCCATGTCAGATTTCAAAATTGAATATAAAAAAATCTGTTTGCTCTTTTGAGAAATGGATTTCAGTGCAGAATTCTGCTGGAGCAGCACTATTAACTGATATGTTTTGAAAAAAACATGTTTTCCCATGACAGTATCCCTTTAAGTGATCGCAGATCAACAAGTTGGTTGGTAGAGAAGGACATAGAGGATTTTTGAGGTACATAAAAACAACTATAAACCATAAAAAGATAGTTTTGATATAAGACTGCAAACCATTTCTTTTTTTTCTCGTGGTGGGGCCCCGGTATCTCCTAGTTACACCACTGTTTTCTATTCTATAGTTACACCACTGTTTTCTATTATGTTATATCTGGTTTCAGGCAAGTCCCATTATGTAACATAAAACTGCAGTGTAATGGGAACAGAAAAAACAATGTTTCTATTTTTTTGTATTCTTGAAACAAAGTAAAATTCATTTTAAATGCATTTAGTGGGTAATAAAGAAAACACAGAGATTTTTATGTTTAACAAAAGGGCAAAATGTATTCTTTTCAAACGGAGCTGTCTTTATTAGGACTACTAAACTGACCTTTTCTTAGGTTGCAGTGTTCCACAATCAGTCCATAATGATTTTATCCTTCATTTTTATAGCGATGGATGGACAGAGGGACACACAGGGTGATCTATTTACGATGAAATCTATTGGAAGCGTCTCCAATAAAGTGTGCTAAAAACTGCCGGCCTCTTACAGATACAATCTCTGCTATAAATTACTACAATGGAAAAACAATGCTATCTGGATCTGAATTCCGTTCCCTTTTGAGTTTTGCCCACCAACATAGTTAACAACATAATTTTACCTGTCTCATATGGAAATGGTTTAAACTATGTTAGATGACAGCTGAGCTGATTTAGCAAAACAAACCATATAATTGTTTATTTTATTATGTTTCACTGTCTTCCAACTTAGTCACACTGGATTTCATTTTGACCCAGAGAATAGAAAAACAGGAATGCAAAACCCTAAATACTATAGGGAAAATATGCAGTAAATGTTTAGTTGGGGAAAGCACCATCTCCCTTCAATAGCGACAACTTTTATTGAATCACTCTGTACATTACCTCAAGGTAGAATAAATCATGATTTTAAAATGAAGCAACTAGGGACCTACTCTTTGCATCTGGTATTCTTTATGGATTTGGATGCAGTTAAAATTGATCTATCACAATAAACTGTATAAGTTATAAGCTTAAAGGGATACTGTCATGGGAAAACGTGTTTTTTTCAAAATGAATCAGTTAATAGTGCTGCCCCAGCAGAATTCTGCACTGAAATCCATTTTTCAAAAGAGCAAACAGATTTTGTTATATTCAATTTTGAAATCTGACATGGGGCTAGACATATTGTCAGTTTCCCAGCTGCCCCAGTCATGTGACTTGTGCTCTGATAAACTTCAGTCACTCTTTACTTCTGTACTGCAAGTTGGAGTGATATCACCCCCTCTCTTCCCACCCCCCAGCAGCCTAACAGAACAATGGGAAGGTAATGAGATAGCAGCTCCCTAAAACAAGATAACAGCTCCCTGTAAGATCTAAGAACAGCACTCAATAGTAGAAGTCAAGTCCCACTGAGACTAATTAAGTTACATTAAGTAGGAGAATATCAGCCTGCCAGAAAGTAATTCCATCCTAAAGTGTAGGCACAAGTCACATGACTGGGGAAGCTGGGAAACAGACAAAATGTCTAGCCCCATGTCAGATTTCAAAATTCAATATAAAAAAATCTGTTTGCTCTTTTGAGAAATGGATTTCAGTGCAGAATTCTGCTGGAGCAGCACTATTAACTGATGCGTTTTGGAAAACACATATTTTTCCAGGACAGTATCTCTTTCAATGATGATGATAGTTACATGCTTAAAGGAGAACTTAACTTAAAGGAGAACTTAAAATGAATTTGGATAAAAATCCCATATTTTATATATTGAACCTAATGCACCAGCCTATAGTTTCAGCTTGTCAATATCAGTAATGATCCAGGACTTCAAACTTGTCACAGGGGGTCACCATCTTGGAAAGTGTCTGTGACACTCACATGCTCAGTGGGCTCTGAGCAGCTGTTGAGAAGCTAAGCATAGGGGTCATTGTTAATTATCAAGCAGATGAGGTTTCCCTGTAAAAAAAGCTGATGCTACAGGGCTGGTTATTAAATTATGATGCTAGTTGCACTGGTTTCTGTGCTGCCATGTAGTAATTATCTGTATTAATTACTAATCAGCTTTATAGTGTGACATTTCTATTCTATGTGTACTGTATATTGTGAGTGGGTCCCTAAGCTCAGTAAGTGACAGCAGCACAGAGCATGTGCAGTGAATCAGCAGAAAAGAAGATGGGGAGATACTGGGGCATCTTTGGAGACACAGATCTTTACTGCTAAAGGGCTGTGGTTGACTTGGGCTGGTACAGAAACCCCATACATAATATACAACATTTCTAGCCTCCTTAAGTTAAGTTTTAATTCTCTTTCAATAAAGAAGAGGGCTAGAATTGTTTCAAATAATATTGTGGGGTTCTTTATTAGCCCACTACACAACACTTTAGCAGTTAAGTTCTGAGGTTCTAAAGATGGTCCTAGAAGCAATTTCTTCTATAGAGAAAAGCACATGCTCTGGGCTGCTGTCAGTTGCCCAAGCCTGTGGGGCAACTCATAAGGATAATAAGTCATTCAGATTCATATTACTTGGCAGCTTAGGAATCAGTAAAATTTGCATCAGAATTTTAAAACTAACCTGCAGCATCAGTCTCTAACCTTGATGATTAACGGCATCCACCAATGTTAGTTACTCAACAGCAGCCCTGAGCACACTGAGCATGTGCAGTGTTGCTGACGCTAAAAATATGATCTCACAAAAGTCAAAATGGCGGGCTCCTGTTGAAATTTTTCATGGCATGGATCATTACTATTATGGGGCTGCTGAATTTCCAGGCTGGTACAGGTAATTTTTTATCCTGAAGCCATTATCCAGAAAGATCCAAATTACAGAAAGGCCATCTACCATAGACTCCACTTTAATGAAATAATAAACATTTTTTTTAATGCTCTCCTATAATGAAACAGTACATTGTACTTGATCCTAACTAAAATATAAGTGATCATTATTGGAGGCAAAACAATCCTACTGTGTTAATATCATGTTCAAATTTAGTAGGGAGACCAAAATTACGGAAAGACCACTTAATTGGAACCCCAGGTCGCAAGAATACTAGATAAAAGGTCCCAAACACAATACAAAAAATTTCAATGTAGAAAATACATTTCTAGGCATATTCATGTTTAGGCCTTAGTTCTCCTAATGAATATTTATTTTTAGTGATGGGTAGTGATGGGCGAATAAGCGATGAATTGCTGTGATTCACAGTCGGCGAATAAATTTGCTTTTTTTTCCTTTTTTTGGACGCCGGCACATTTTTGCCAGCGAATTTGTGCGGAGTCAAAAACGAGACACCAGCACTGTTTTGCGAATTTTTTACAGTTTCGTGAATTTTGCGAATTTTCGCTAGTGATGGGTGAATAAATAGCCTGGCGCTAATTTGCGGTGAATTTCCAAGTTTTGCCACCGGCGAATAGATGCATGAAACCCTCTACAAAATTTCCAGGCGTCAAAAAATTTTGGACACGCATCCGAAAAGTCGCTTTCGTCAAAATCGCTGCGCGTCAACACTATTCAGACTTTAAAGGCGGCGTCAGAATTGACGCAAGCAGTTTTTCGGACACATGTCCCAAATTGATGTTTCTAGAATTACGCAGGAAATTCGTGAATATTTTGGCGAAACGCGAGAAAATTGCCCATTACTATTTATTTTGCATATGCTTTTGTGCCAAGCTTCCTAGTACAAGTTACTTCAACCAACCCCCAAAGGGTTCTGACTGTATATATAATCCTGTTCCAAGAGGGTGTGGTACGATCAACCTTTACCAGAAGAGGAATTTTCCTCGAAGCAGAACAAAAGCTTTAACAAGTTCATTAACAGATGGTGACGTGACTGGAAGTCAAATTCCATTATTGCCAAAGTCTATTTTTAAGAATTGTTTTCTCATACTTACCATACATTCTTACCTACTTAGAATAATAAAAGAAATCTAAAAAATTTCCATAAAATTCTACAACATAACAATAATGAATTTCAGATTTTCATCTTTATATAGTCCCCTTTGATTCTGCACAAGTGTGTTCGTTTTACGTCTACATGGACCGTATTTTAATTACAAATTTCTTTAATTGAGTTTAATAATTACAGTTTAGCTGACAGATTTCACAGACTTCACACGGCTTTCAAAGGGTAATTTGAAACGTGAAATTTTAACTGGTTGAAGAAATGAAGTCAATGAATCGGGAATTAATAACAGACTTGCTTTGATGGCTTCTCGGCAATTCACTGTCACACCGCACCATAAATCTGATGCAACTTCTGGAGTTAACATAGGTACCCTCTGACATGGGAAATTCTGGTACAGTACAAGGCTGATCCTCTGCCAATAAACCAATTAGACTATCTGACTAATAATCCTCCCCTGCACCGATGTTTAGCCACATGCATTCAACCAAATAGTGGCTCATTTGTTCTGCTAATGGCACAGAAAGTGGACACATAAAAAATTCACTTTGTTAAAGCTGAGTAACACTGCCTGACTTTGAAGAATTAACAAGCGTAAGAAAGCAATTAATATCATTTACAGGGGTACAACTCCACTGGAATAATCCTAAAGCCATAACCATAAAACATTTTAGTTTACATTTTGGTAACAATTAAAAGTGTGATTCACCTTTAAAGATAACTTTTAGTATGTCATATTCTTTTTTTATAGTTTTTTAATTATTTGCCTTCTATTTCTAACTCTTATCAGCTTTCAAATGGGGTCACCGACCCTATCTAAAAAAAAAAGTTCTCTGCAAGGCTACAAATTTGTAGTTATTGCTACTTTTGTACACCTCGGTTTTTCTATTTACGTCTCTCCTATTCTTATATTTCAGTCTGAAATGGCAAACTGGTAAAAAGTTAAATAACTTAAAATAATAAAAAATTTAAAAACAATTGCAATTTGTCTCCGAATATTAAAAGTTAATTTAAAGATAACCAACGCCTTTCAACATTTACATTAAGCGATAGTTGAATAAATATAATTTGTTATGATTTGATCTATTTCAATTGACCCATAATGCGTTTAGGATTTATCCTTTATAACAGTAATAAAATTGAAATAACCGGAAAAAGAACGTAAAAACTAATTATCACTGTCCATGGCCTTCTACAACAACTAATATCTTAGAGCAGGGGTTTTTGGCTGGAACCAATCAGAAGTTTGGAGGTTTTCAGATTTTTATTTTTCGCTAGGAATAGTCCAAAAACGCAATTTTTTTAGCGCAACGCTCAGAGCTTCTTTTTTTTGTTCGCACTTTTTATGTTTGGAACTTCGAAAAAATTCAATGACATTTGTTTTTTTTAGAGTTTGTGACAGAGCTTACAATGTAACATCTCAAATTCACATGCAGTAGGGTCAATTTTATCAGGAGTCAATTAACCTGCCAGTACACTTTTGGAGTGTGGGAGGAAATAGGAGTACCCAGAGGATAGACATGCATATATAGGGACAACATACAAACTCTCTGCAAATAACTTGTTTACTTTCTGTCCATCGGTTATCTACTGACTTGCCTTGCTTACTAACTATGGTAACTTTCCTTTAGGCTACGGCCATACAGTGTCGGACTGGCCCACCAGGTGTCAGTGGGCCCTCTTGCTTCTAACCATTTGGACTATTCCACAGTCATTACTGCCTTCTCTATGGAAACAGAGGCTAAATAAATATATAAAGAGAGTGAGGTAAGGAAGAGGAGTAATAGTTTGGAGCGTGGGCCCATGGACTAATGTTCTCTGGTGGGCCCCTGGCATCCAAGTCCGACACTGCGGCGACACGTCATGGATTCTCAGCAGGCAGATTATCTGCTGCCCCATTGCTCCTCTTTTTTTTTCTGCTGGGCTGCAGGTTTGGCAGATTTCAGTTCGAAATTAAAAATCTTGCATTTCGGCTCTGGAATCCACCACGTCTGACTGCACCTGAGTGAAGTTAAAGTAACCCAATGACACAGGGCACAGCCTAGGGAAGCAGGGGCATGACAGAGCTGGAGGTGGAGAAGCCCCTCCTAGTTGTTTGTAGGGGATTGGGTAGCTAAAGGAGCGGGCAAAGTGACGTAGGGCAGGATAAAAGGGGGGGGACTGAGGTTGCCGCCCCCCACTCCATTTTGTAGCAGCAAAGAAAAACTCCCACCCACCCTCCCCTATAGATATTTGATTGGATAAGGATACGGCGGGATCATGGAGTCCAGGAACCAATAGGTGTGTGAGCACGGGAGTTGCAGGGTTAATGGGTAGCTGGAAGGCCTGTCACCTCAGGGGTAACAAAACACCACACGAATAGCATTTGGTTGGGTAGCAGATGGGTTACAGGCTACTATGGCAGCTGGCAGTGCTGTTGCGTTGTGCAGTTATAAAGTTCTACTACAGTACGTAGGTATTCAGGTTTACTGTTTGTTATACAAATACTATTGTTATCGTATGCTATGTTAATGATATGTTATCATTTATAGTAGTGAGTTTTGCACTACAATACTACTTGTTATAATAAAATTGTTCTGCGGCCTTTTCATCCAAAATGATTTGTTGTATTTTATTAAAGGGGGCCTGGAGGAAGGGGGGTTGTTGGTTAGCTGGTAAGGGCTGACACAGGTACCGACCTTGCCTCTGTCATGATTCTGGGTGCAGGCAGAGCAGCAGAAGAGGAAGAGAGGGGCAGCAGATTTTCGCCCTGCATTTCTAGTCAGGCCGAGATCTGTGTTGTGTGGCCCTAGCCTTACCTAGCCTGAAAATGTCCTTTTGTCCTAATTATTATACTTTTGTTTTGAGGTCCGGCATGCAATGTTTTAGCAGTTACATAGTTACATAGTTAAATTGGGTTGAAAAAAGACAAAATCCATCAAGTTCAACCCCTCCAAATGAAAACCCAGCATCCATACACATACCCCTCCCTACTTTTAATTAAATTCTATATACCCATATCTATACTAACCATAGAGTTTAGTATCGCAATAGCCTTTGATATTATACTTGTCCAAGAAATCATCCAAGCCATTCTTATAGTCATTAACTGAATCAGCATCACAACATCACCCGGCAGTGCATTCCACAACCTCACTGTCCTGACTGTGAAGAACCCCCTACGTTGCTTCAAATGAAAGTTCTTTTCTTCTAGTCTGAAGGGGAGGCCTCTGGTACAGTGATCCTCTTTATGGGTAAAAAGGTCCCCTGCCATTTGTCTATAATGTCCTCTCATGTACTTGTAAAGTGCAATCATGTCCAATGACAAATCAGCTGTATTCAGTGTAGCCTTAGTTAATATACATTCATGAACACACCAATAGTCAAACGAAGCTAGAAGTATTTTTAAATAAACATTTTTGTTTCTACAATTATGCAGAATGTTTAAAACTGTAAACTAAGGGAACACTGTGTAAAAAAAAAAAAAAAGCTGTCAGGCTTCGTGATGGCGAAGAGACCCGAAGACTGGGAGCGACTGGGAGCTCCACTGCGCTTCGGGTTTTTTTAACACTAAAACACATCGTGGGGAGAGAGAAGGGAGGGAGGCAATGCCTGCAAGATTGGGGGGGGGGCTTTTGGTAGGGGGTTTAGTACTCCTTTAAGAGATATTCCATTTCCTGGTATTGATTGCCCTTTCAATGCAAACACGAAGACTATACTTACAGTATATTTTTCTAAAGACCAGTGTTTAGCAGGCATGGACACCTGTAATGATACTTTGATACTACTGTATCTCTTTGCAGAAGCCATGAGTACACATATTAGGTAACTTAATTATACTATTGCTATCACTCCATTTGCCTATGTTTTCTGACTGTCCAAGTACTCAGAGACATCATGGGCACCAGGCCACACTACCTGTTGCTTCTTGTATAGAGATTATAACACAGTAGGAGGGCTGGTGAACTGGAAGGATGACACCAGACAGTTTGAAAAGACCTCTGTAATAGTCCATGGAAATAATGTGCACATTTTTAACAGCTAGTAGCCTGATCAAATCGAATTAATTTCAAGCAAGTAAATGAGGCAAGAATAATGGCAAAGGTTTCCAAAAAAGAAGGCCACTTCCTATGCAGGCAACATATTAAATGCAGAATTAGTCATTGGATTTTTTTTTCATTATACTCCTATTGCCCCATGAGCACATACACACCCTCAGCAAGTGGTATTTTAGGAGAAGGAGAAGTACAGATGTACAGAGAGCACAGATGTTTCTTGTTGTAGCCCCGCCATACTTGATTTATTTGAGCCCACACAGTCTCTTTCACCCACATTTTATCCTAAACTTGAAAGTCACTAGAAATAAGCAAACAGGAATAAACATGGAACAATGATTTGCATAATAAGAACAATCCTCCAGCATGTTACTCTGGTTATAGAAAGTGCATGCAGAGAGGCTAAGCATGAAGAGTGTGATATTTTCAACAATGCTGGAGGGCCAAGGATTTGTCATCCTCATCTAGAAGAGTGAAAATCTAGGGTAGGATGCAGTAAGACAATTAAAGTCTATCATACTGGCTTGGTCAGCTGCTACATTATCATTAAAATGTAAATAATTCAAGTGTGTTCCATAATACATTCAATGAAATGCATCAACGTTTTGGAAAAAACATGGCTAGCAGTTATTTTCTCGTACTCTGCCAGAACAGCAAGACTTTTTTTTTTTAAATCAAGAATATGCTCATGATGGAAAATGAAACATTTCCTTGTGTCCATACTTCCCAACTGTCCTGTTTTCAGTGGGACAGTCCATCTTTTGGCAGCTCAACCGGCAGTCCCTCGTTTGTACATGAAAGTCCAGGTTTTCTCTGCACTGAACTGCCAGAAAAATAACTTTTTTTTTGTCTTTTTATTTCAAAAATGTTGGATGGTATGCTTGAGTCCACTATAAGAAAATACAAATGATGCAGTGATTAAAAAGCAAGAACAGAAACTAGAGGTGGATTGGAACACCTGTCATCTTGATAATATTTTGCTACATTTACTTTTAGTCTCTGACTTGTTTTACTGGCACAAACACAAGCATGGCACAAGTATGACAAATCACTGGCTGGCTAGAAACTACAGGAAACTGCAAGAGGAATTATGGTAAGATTAAGTGTTAAAGGGATACTGTTATGGGAAAAACATTTTTTTTCAAAATGAATCAGTTAATAGTGCTACTCCAGCAGAATTCTGCACTGAAATCCATTTCTCAAAAAAGCAAACAGATTTTTTTATATTCAATTTTGAAATCTGACATGGGACTAGACATATTGTCAATTTCCCAGCTGCCCCAAGTCATGTGACTTGTGCTCTGATAAACTTCAATCACACTTTACTGCTGTACTGCAAGTTGGAGTGATATCACC
Organism: Xenopus petersii; assembly: GCA_038501925.1. NCBI lineage: Eukaryota > Metazoa > Chordata > Amphibia > Anura > Pipidae > Xenopus > Xenopus petersii. The sequence continues at coordinate 120,447,517 of CM076683.1, forward strand.
CCCTCCCTTTTCCCCACCAGCAGCCAAACAAAAGAACAATGGGAAGGTAACCAGATAACAGCTGCCTAACACAAGATAACAGCTGCCTGGTAGATCTAAGAACAACACTCAATAGTAAAAACCCATGTCCCACTAAGACACATTGGGGCAAATTCACTAAGATTCGTAGTTGCGCCAGGCGTAACTTCGCCGCACTTCGCCACACTTCGCCAGGCGTAGTTTCGCCAGCGCTTCGCGTATTCACTAAAATCCGAAGTTGCGCTCAGGGGTAGCGTAAGGTTGCAAAGTTGCGCTAGCGTTGATTGATTGATGCTAAGTAAAGCGAAGTTACGCTAGCGAAGGCTAATTTGCATACGGCGCCAAATTCAAATTTCAATGGAGGAATACGTATCAGCACTACAAATGGCTAGAAAAGCTTCAAAACATCAAATAAAATTATTTTGCCCTACACATGTGCCCACTGTCTAGGTAAGTTGCCATGAGTCAGGAGATGTAGGGGGGAAAAAATTTCGATCTTTTTTCAGCCTATCACCCATAATGTAGAAAACACGCCAGCGTTTTTTGGGACTTAGAAAAAATTTTGACTTTTTTTGAAGCAATCCCTATCTACTCTATTTTTAGTAGTGGAAATGCATTGTTTGGCAATTTTCATATCTTTGAACCTGCCTAACTGCATAATGCTGACTGTAAAGTGTTTTGCTGACAACTCTGGATTTGCTGGACTGCACATAAGGTGACTCAGGGAAGCACAAGGTAACACTATCAATATAGACAAACATGTTGGTGCAGCCAGGGCTGAGCAAGGCACCCACCCCCTGTGCATGTGCCCAACCGTGGTGAAGGGGAGAGCGGTAGAGGAAAGGGAAGAGCGAAGTAAGGGAGGGGAGAACTATGGAATAGTGGGTGACAGAGGGAAGGAAGGGGAGTAAGACTGAGGGGTGTTAACATGGATTAGGAGTAGGCAGAAGACAATTTTAGAGGTAGCTTCCCAGCGCCCCTAATCATTTTGCCCTAGGCAGCTGCCTCTTCTGCCTACCCCTAGTTCCGGGACTGGGTACAGCACTCTACTGTAAGGACCGTAGGCTGGTGAGAAGAGAAGGTATGGCCTGGGTTCAAGGTCCTTTCTCTCCACATTATACAAATACATTATTGTATGTTTGTACATTAATACTGATATAGTGCTATTTGTATATACAATCCTGCAAATTAAACATTGCATTGAAGAAACATACGGGGCATAAGATAATAGAATAGAAATACTTAAAAGAGTAAGTGCTAAATGTTAAATCAAGAGAAATGAAGTTCCTGCCTTGTAGAGCTTTCAGTCTTGACAATTGAGACAACCCTATGCTTTCTAATAGATATTAACTAGAAGTTAGCGTTGATGATGTAGGTGTCCGTTGGACAGGCAAGTGCCCAGATACGCCTGGCCATATAGCATATACAGGTATGGGATCTCTTATCCAGAATACTCGGGACCTGGATTTTTCTGGATAACGGATCTTTCTGTAATTTGGATCTTCATACATTAAGTCTACTAGAAAATCATGTAAACATTAAATAAACCCAATAGGCTTCTTTTCGCTTCCAGTAAGCAAAGTTTGGATCAAGTACATTAAAAACATTTTTGCTCAATTATTTTTTATTTATTTATTTGGGATTATTTGGATAAAATGGAGTCTATGGGAGATGTCCTTTCCATAATTCAGAACCTTCTGGATAACAGGCTTCCAGATAATGGATCCCATAGTGCAATATTACAGGTTTCACTCCGTCCTAATCTAAGGTGAAAAAGTGTTATGCCTCAGTCAGCAAATGCTAGAATAACTAGGGTAGGTTTCATTTCCATGTTAGCTTGCTTCTTTTAAAATTCCAGCGCTTATGAGACCAGAAAATAACTTGGTGTCAGTCCAATACAAAGGCGGACATGTATTTATCAAAGGAAACACTACATTTGTTTTCCATGAAATTCCTTTCCACACATGTTGCTTATTGCTTAGGTCCTTGTTTTTGCAGCGAACAGGTTTTTCTTTTAAGAAAAATATCCTATGGAATTTTGTGAAAGGCTTAGAGCAGGTTGCAAATTACACCAGCCTTATTACAATAAATTCCCCTGAACTTAGAGGAAATTAGTTCACAAAGTCTTATTTACACAGGCAGCTTTTTTGAATTATTTCTACAACATTTTTTGAGTGGATCTGCAGAACTTTATTGTTTCCCAAGATTGAAACTGAAGCCACTAGTGATGGGTGAATTCGGGGTGTTTCGCTTAGCCGAAAAATCCACGAATTTCCCTATGAAATTCGCAAAACGGCGCTGGCGTCCATTTTTTTTGACACTGGCGAATTTTTGCGGTGGTTTTGCGAATTGCAGGAATCCGCCACGAATTTGCGTCTGCCGAATAAATTTACCCATCACTAGAAGCGACTTAAAGGGCGGCTTATGAGCCTAATGCTGTGAATTAGGCTTCATGCAATGCAAGCTTTTCAATACAGGATACATATAACATGCAGTACCAGCTGCAGAGGTGCTTCTTGCTTCACTACAGCTCACAAAATCAAAAGGATACACTTAGGTGGTTATTTATTAAAATACGAATTTTTCCTGATTATTTCATTTTAAAAAGTCGGCCCAAACTAGAATCCATGATTTGACCTTATTAAAGCTCGAGTTAAACACTATAAAATTGAGCGAAAACCCAAATCTTACGGGTTTTTGTTTGATTTTTTTCCCCCAAGTCGCTCAATTTTTTTGGGGCTTTTTCCTGAAAAGCACTAATTTTTTAGTTTTTTTTTTTTGTCTAATTCCAGCACAGACCACAGAAACTTCCAAATATGATAGGGTCCTCTCCCATTGACTTATACACAAGCTCAGCAGGTCTGAGACGGCAGACTTTCGGACTTTTTGCAGCCTCTGGGTATACTTAATTTTGAGGGGGGTTTTTTCCATTAAAATTCTGATTATACTGATCTGAGTAAAAAAAAAAAAAAACTCTAATTTTTCGAGGTTTTAGCATTGGGAGTTCAAAAAATAGCCCCCTTAGTGGGTTTTGTATTGACTACAGTACCAAATATTTCAGAAAGGTAAAATGCTGGCCATGCAAACCCAGATTTGGTAGGCCATTTTTGCTGATTCAGACTAAAATTCCCAATTGGGGTGGGTTTGAACACAAGTTGCAGTCCTACAGAGCTGACGTTCGGCTATCCATTCCGAAAATGTACTTTGCCTGTGTACCTTCTTGCTGGGTAAATGGTTTGTTGCCAGTTTGCTCAATATATTTGACCATTTGATGGTGGGTTGATATAAGAGTCAGCTAGTGGATGGTCACCTTTCGTCAATAAAGTTGGATATATTTTATAGGTGAATTAAATCCAAACATGGAAATGGATAGAAGTGCGATATTTTATATATTGAACTTATCAAACCAGCCTAAAGGTTCAGCATCTCTATAGTAGTAGTGATCAGGCCTTGTCACAGGAGTCTCCCATCTTGGATTTTGTTTAGAGTGTCTGCGTTACTCACATGCTCAAGTGGGCTCTGAGCAGCTGTTGAGAAGCTAAGCTTAGGGGTCCAGCAGAAAATGAGGTTGGCTTTTCATAAAAGATGATTCTACTAGGCTGATTGTTAAATTCTAAGGGACTCCTGAGCTGCCTTGTACCATTAATCTGAATTATTTACTAATCAGCCTTATATTGTGACATTTCTATTCTATGTGTATTGTATATTGAGTGAGTGAGTGTTTCCCTAAGCTCAGTAAGTGACAGCAGCACAGAGCATGTGCAATGAATCAGCAGAAAAGAAGATGGGGAGCTACTGGGGCATCTTTGGAGACACTGATCTTCCCTGATAAAAAGCTGGGGTTCCCTTGGAATGGTACAGAAGCACAAAACATAATCTACAATATTTCTGTCCTACTTTCTGGAAAACTTCATTGTCACTCCATGAATATCGACAGTGTGTTTGAGGGAACAGATACAGTTCTGTAGCAGCCCTTATATGTGTATGCAGTACATACATCAGAGATAACCATACTACATTCATCCAGCTGTTGTCTGACTGCTAAATACAACATGCAACATCCCATCTACAAGCAGCAGGTTGTATATGTGATTTATTTTCTTCCTTCAGTTAAGATCCCATTATCATGCACTGCTTGGGTCCCCTATTGCTTAACTCTTGCCTTGGGAACATGCTATTCTGTTCTAAGGAGGGTTAGTTCCAACAATAAAACTTTTGACCGTGAGAACGAGAAGCTGCTAATTTTAGGTACAGAAGGAAAGGAAGACGTTGCTATCAAAACAACAAAGTGTTAGATTGAAAGGTCACATTCTGTATAAGAATTTGAGCTTTTGGCCTTCGGTTCAGAGCAGTTACATGTTTATTTCAGGATATACATTTCCTGTATATTTGTATTCTACCTCAGCAGAGTACAGAACTGTTACATATAAATAATTAGCAAATGTAATATCAACTGTAGCCACAAAAATGTGTGGTATTTTCCAGGATTCTCTTAAAAGAAAAACTACACCCCCCCCCCCAACACTGTTGCATAAAACAGCTCATGTGTAAAACCCTGCTTCATGCAAATTATCAATTTTTATAATAATAGTAGTTATTATAATTAGTAGTATGTGTCATTGGGTAATCATAAATAGAAAATTGCCATTTTAAAAAATAAGGGCCTCCCCCTGGGATCCTATGATTCACGGTGCACACAAACAAAACATACATGTTAGGTCACATGAGCCAATTAACAGACAGAGTTCTGTATTTTGTTATGAGAGTTTTTTTCACTATCCAAGGTGCCATCACCCACTGTCCTTTGCATAGAGCCAAGCACTGCATATATCTTATATCTAACTACAGATCCTGACAGTAGGTCTGTAGCAGTGGGCAACTTAGTTGGCAGAACAGCTTCAGCCATGAACAACTCATTGTTAAAAGCAGTAGAGAGTTGCCACCTTTTTAGCTGGAATTTACCAGTCAATAGGGGGCGGTGACAAAAGGGGTGGTCCGTGACATCAGGGAAGGGTTGATTGTAAAAAATTGGGTGGAGCCATGATGTAACTGGCAGCTCGAAGAAGAGAAAACGATAAATTTTAAATGGTATTACAAATTTACCAGCTACTACATTGCCAGTAAATTTGTAATACTGGCCCCGGACTTGGGGTGGGAACCCTTAAGTGAGAATCGTTATTTCTTTCAGATAATTTCACTTTCAAGCTGACCTTCATAAAACATTTTTTAGACAGAGGAGCCCTAGTTAATGAAATATTCAGTGGAACCTGAACAATTGAGACTGCAGGGAAGAACACTAATCCCCCCCCCCTTCTTTAAACTTGAATTGCCCAAATTAAGAACTCGGAGGCTAACTTGTGGGTGAAGGTCGGACACAGCTTTTATTCATCATGTTTTATATAAAGATCCTTGCACCTTTATAAACACATATTTCTTAAACCGACTTAACCCTTTATTCAACTCAAAGAACACCGATTCCGGCCACTGCAAGAGCAATGGGCATGTGAGAACAATTATTTTTCCATAAAGTGCTAAGGCAAGGATCAAAACGTTTTCGCTGTGACAATTTCTTTGCAGAATAGTAAAAAACGAAACATACATTAACAAAGTAAAAGAAACTGCTTAGCATTTCTAAAACAAAAAACAAAAAAAAGGGGGTGGGTGGGTGTGATGCTGCTGACCCCCTAATCTTACCCAGATAACGCTTGTTGCATAGGGGAGGGAGGCAGGCAAAAGAGATTGCGCACTTGCAATAAAAGGGGACGGCGCCAAGCGATGACGCCATCGATGCAACGCACGGGGGACAGGTAAGCACTGCCTCTCTCCCTAACAGTCACGGCGCCGCATTAGACATGTTTGGGTCAAAACTGAAATGCACAATTTAAGCTTATCAGAAGAATGAAACAGACTAGTGAAAAAGCAGAATTGTTTTAAATCATTAAATATTTTAGTTTGGATAAAGTACAATGTACTAGAGAGAGAAAAAGGAAATCTTTTTTTTCAAAAACATGTATTATTTGGATAAAATGGTGTCTATGGGAGGCGGCCTTTTTCCGTGGAGCTGATTACTGTATTGGGTCAGGAATTAAGCTGAACAGAGTTTTATTCTGGATGTCAGAATAAATGTAGAATTTCAGCAATGGCTTAAATGAACAATCCTTTCTGTACTCTGTACTGCATGCATTGCAAATCCATTACTGTTTCAATTTCTCATGGTATCCACATATCAAGGGCAGTGGAACAGATTCCAGTTGCCACCTAGAGCATTTCATTTTCTGTTAGTGTAGTGAACTGGGAAACTCTCTCTCCTGGGTAATAGTGCAGAACAAGTAGGGCTTAGAGTAAAAGAAACGATCAAGCTAAACGATTACAGAGCATGGGTTACTCGCATAATAAATCAAAGCTTTTGATTTCATCTACTTTTCTATCAATTTTCTCAACAGGCTTAATAAAGGTTTAATAAAAAGGTTAAATAAAGGTCGGCTTTTAGTGGTTTTTGAAACCACGACTAAATATGAACTCTAAAACCAGGATTGTCATTGAATGTATTAAAAGATCCAAATACAAATATATGTGTGAAAGAAAAAAAGCACTGAACACTGCACTAAAAAAATCGGAATACATCGAAAAACCTTTGAGTTTTCGGACAATTCCTAGCGAAAGAAAACCAGAAAACCTCTCAATGACTTCTATAGTGCCTTTACAACTTTTACTTGGCACAGTGTTTAGTACAGCGTTTTCCTGGTTTACTCACTTAAAACATTAAACATTTTCAGAGCTTTTTACAAATATAACCACAAATTCTTTCAAGAAAAAAAATCGTAATATGATTTGGGCCTCTTAAAGGAGAATTCAACCCTAAACTTAAAAAACCCCTACCCCCTACCCTACATAGACCCCCCCCTCCTCCCTGCAGCCTAAGGGGGTTATGTAATAAAAGGCACTAAGTTTGCCCAGGGGCAGTAACCCATAGCAACCAATCAGCAGGTAGCATTTAATGGTCACCTGTTTCGATGCAAACATCTTATTGATTGCTATGGGTTACTGCTCCTGGGCAAACTTAGTGTCTTATATTACATATGGGGGTAAGTGTTACTCTGGGCAAATGCCCCTAACGTTTTACTTACCCCTCGGTGCCGATTCAGGTATCAGAGTTCATCTTCAGCCACTTCGGTAATCTTCAAAATTTTTGTGAGTTTTGGCGCATGTGCACTTGTCGCGAATCAGAGAATTGCTCCAACTGCGCATGCGCCGCCACGCTGGTCTCATTCCGAAGATTTCCGAAAAGAAGAAGATGGCGACTTTGAACTCCGATGCCTGAATCTGCCCCGAGGGGTAAGTAAAACGTTAGAAGCATTTGCCTAGGATAACACTTAGGTTGGGGGGAGTGGGGTCTATGTAGAGTAGGGGGGTAGGGGTTTTTTAAGTTTAGGGTTGAATTCTCCTTTAAAGTGTATCAGAAATGATTACTGCTTACATAATGCATACACTGGCCTTGAAAAAAGTGTATGAATGCTTTTATTTTTGCATTACCAGCCGTTGGATTATAATGCAAAAATAAAAGCATTCGTACACTTTTTAAAATAAGGACTGAGCGGATCCCTTATTCTTGTATGATTCACCATTGATCAAGCACCTCCAACTATTGAATGTCAGAGGTGCGGCACTCCGAGCGAATTTTATATATGTTTATGTTTTCTGCATTTTAAATTTTATATTTATAAATTTATAATGCATTTCAATGGGTACATTGCAGCTTGCATGTTATTTGCAACGAATCCCTGCCCCAGTGGAGTTCACAATCTAAGGTCCCTATCCCATTCACACACACTAGGGTCAATTTTGTTAGAAGCCGATAAGCCTGCCTGTATGGTTTTGAAGTGAGGGAGGACACCAGGGGAAACACAAGCAGACATATGAAGAACAAGCAAACTCCATGCACATAGTGCCCCGACTGGAATCAAACTTAGGACCCTGTACAGCTGGAAAATCAAAAGTGTGATCAAAGAGTGATCTTACAATTGAATGTAATTCCTGGCAGCATGAGTGGCTGCCAGTAAAATGTTCACATTTGATTTGGTTGTACATATGGATGGGCAGCTTGCACTGACCCAATTGGTCGGCACACACTCTGACCAATAAACTGCAAGGAGAGTCCGCTTGTTCACTAGGTAAGACTACTTATCAGTTCTGTGGTTCATGTTAGTAATTTTTGAGCTTTAGAACAAAATAAACACACAAATATAGTATAAATGTTTAATATCAATGCATAGGTCATTTCTGTTAAATCCAATGGCACCCAGCTCACTATTACTACTGTTACCATGTTACAATTAAAGGGGTTGTTCACCTTTGAGTTAACTTTTAGTATCATGTAAAGAGTGATATTCTAAGACAATTTGCAATTGGGTTTTCAATTTTTATTATTTGTGGTTTTTGAGTTATTTAGCCTTTTATGTAACATCTTTCCAAATTGCTAATTAAGCAATCCAAATAACTATTCACTGATTCACTGAAAGTTGCTTTGAACTGGCCATTCTATAACATACTAAGGGCAGATTTATCAAGGGTCGAATAGAAAAGAGATTTTCTATGGTCAAAACTGTCAAATTCGACTAGGGGGTTATTCAAATTCTATTCAAGTTTTTTTTAAAAAAAATTTCATTTGATTTTTAAGATGTATTATTCTCTGGCCCTTTAAGAACTTGAATTTGACTATTCGCCACCTACAAAAATCGAATTGCTGTCAACGGGAGATGTCCAGGGATCAATTTTGAGTTGTTTGCAGCCTTCCTGACATTGGAGTTTATTTTTAAAAGTCAAATCTAATTCGAATTCAAGTTTTCAGGTTGATTCCATTCATCCAATGTTTAAAAAATTAGATTTTTTCAAAAATAAATTTAGGTGCAGATTTATCAAGGGTCGAGTGAATTCGAGGGAATTTTCGAAGTAAAAAAATTCGAAATTCAAAGTAATTTTTGGATACTTCGACCATCGAATCGGATACTACGACTTCGAATTTACTTCGACTTCGATTCAAAGTAAAAATAGTTTGAATATTCGACCATTCGATGAGTACTGTCTCTTTAAAAAAAACTTTGACTTTAATACTTCGCCAAATCAAACCTGCCGAAGTGCTATGTTAGCCTATGGGGACCTTCTACAGCATTTTTCTAAGTTTTTGAAGTCGACATAAAAACTGTACGATAAAATTGTTCGATTCAAAGGATTTAATCGTTCGATTGTCGATTTTACTTCGACCGCAGAATAGCCAAATTAGATGAAAAAAAGTTAGAATTCGATATTCAAATTCAAAGTATTTTAATTCGATGGTCGAATTTCGAAATATTCGAAATTCGACCCTTGATAAATCTGCCCCTTAGAGTTTAGGGGAGTTTTTAAAAACTACCCCTTTAAGCTCAACAGTTTTAGGACCAGACAAATTCTAATTTCCCATGGTTTCAAAGTTTACATGCTTGTTGCTAATCACATATGATAAATGAGTAATTCAAGGAGTGACCGGTAGCCTCTTTAATTAACCTGAAAGAGAATTTCCATTCACTGTTGTCCCGAGCCGTCTCTTCTCAAGGATGAGCTGTGCTTTGCTGGTAACGCAGCAAACAGAAAAGGTTGATTGACTTTCATACTTGTTTTCATACCAAATGAGAATGAAGCGAGTTCTTATAAATGATTAACTGGGCAACTAATCACATGAGAAACTGATGGAATCTGATGAGCAGCAAGCAGCCATTAAAGGGATACTGTCATGGGAAAAAAAAAAAAATTTCAAAATGAATCAGTTAATAGTGCTGCTCCAGCAGAATTCTGCACTGAAATCCATTTCTCAAAAAAGCAAACAGATTTTTTTATATTCTATTTTGAAATCTGACATGGGGCTAGACATATCGTCAATTTCCCAGCTGCCCCAAGTCATGTGACTTGTGCTCTGATAAACTTTAATCGCTCTTTACTGCTGTACTGCAAGTTGGAGTGATATCACCCCTCCCTTTTTCCCCCCAGCAGCCAAACAAAAGAACAATGGGAAGGTAACCAGATAGCAGCTCCCTAACACAAGATAACAGCTGTCTGGTAGATCTAAGAACAGCACTCAATAGTAAAAACCCATGTCCCACTGAGACACATTCAGTTACATTGAGAAGGAAAAACAGCAGCCTGCCAGAAAGCATTTCTCTCCTAAAGTGCAGGCACAAGTCACATGACCAGGGGCAGCTGGGAAATTGACAAAATGTCTAGCCCCATGTCAGATTTCAAAATTGAATATAAAAAAATCTGTTTGCTCTTTTGAGAAATGGATTTCAGTGCAGAATTCTGCTGGAGCAGCACTATTAACTGATTCATTTTGAAAAAATTTTTTTTTCCCATGACAGTATCCCTTTAAGCTTAGGGGTCGTCACTAATTATCAAGCAGAAAATGAGGTTGGCCTGTAATATAAGATGATGCTACAGGGCTGATTATTAAATTCTGATGCTAGTTGCACTGGTTTCTGTGCTGTCATGTAGTAATTATCTGTATTGATTACTAATCAGCCTTATATTGTGACATTTCTATTCTATGTGTACCGTATATTGTCAGTGGGTCCCTAAGCTCAATAAGTGACAGAAGCATAGCGCATGTGCAGTGAATCAGCAGAAAAGAAGATGGGGAGCTACTGGGGCATCTTTGGAGACACAGATCTTTACTGCTAAAGGGCTGTGGTTGCCTTGGGCTGGTACAGAAGCACAAAACATAATGTACAACATTTCTAGCTACTTCTTTAGTTAGGCTTTAGTTCTCCTTTAATAATAATCACCCCAATGTCTGGAAACCGTTGCCATCTGCATATACAGTACTAACCTTATTTTACCCAACCTTTTTTTTTGTTGTTGCTGTTATATATGCAATTTTAAACTGGAATACAGTGCAAATGCTGACAGGGCATTAAGGATATACATTTGCTTACTATACATTTCACATTTTAAACAATTATCGCTGAAATAAATGTTTCCCGGAACGTTACGGAGCTAATCCAAAAAGCACAATATCCATTAAACATGTCCTCGGCTCACCAACACTATTTTTTTTTTTTATTGTACTGGCATATATTACACCAAACTACTGCTACTTTGAAAAAAAGCAAAATAATGAGAATAACCCAGGTTTTAAAGTAATTAAGTGTATAAGGACTTTATCCTATGCAATTGTAAGCTGCAAAAAAAAACTATATAAAGAATGGGACAATCTTGGCAACTGCATTAATCCTTTTCAAATTGCTCTTATTAAGATTAAAGATCACTTTGTTTCTTTATTCCCACAACTGCCTGGGTATGGTAAAGAAATCAACCCGCTGCTTTTATATGTAACATCTTTAACATTTGGTCTGTTTTCTGTGCTTGTGATTAAATGTAACATTTTGAAATCCCAAAGTTCTGAGAAAGGCATAAATCCTCCTCTCACAGCTGCTGTTTGACTCGAAAAACACATGCATTTTCTTTTCAAGCTTCTACCATCAAATGCTCCCTGCAGAATTGAACTGGAGAACACCTGCATCTCTTCATTTCGTTCCAATAACCCAGTTTTAACTCTTTTTTTTTTTAAATGACAAAAATAGATGCTATATTCAGCTGTATGTTCCCTCTGCCCTTAATTCCCGTGAAGAAAAATGTGAGCAGCATGAAATCATTTGGGCAAGGTCTGTCATCGAAAGGATAAGATTTTTTTGCACCAGAAGCCCAGTGGGAACATGAGAGAAAACTGGCAACACTAAGGGGCAGCTTTATACAGGATCGAATTGAAATTTAGAAGTAAAAAAATTTGAATTCCGAGCTATTTTTGCATACTTTGACTAGGGAATAGTCCAAATTGGATTACAATTTTTTTAAAAAAATTAGAATATTGAAATTTATCATGTACTGTCTCTTTAAAACTTCGACTTCGACCATTCGCCATCTAAAACCTGCCAAATTGCTGTTTTCGCCTATGGGGGACCTCCTAGAACCTTTTAGGAGTCAATTTGTGGAGTTTTGAAAATACTCAGAATCGAATTCGATCTTACTTCGATTCGAGTGATCGAATACAGACTATTCACCGGCAAAAAAAATAAAATTAAGTTTTTTAAATAAATTTCGGTTGTTCTTTTTTTATTTGAATTTCGAAGTTATGGGAGTTCAAAAAGACTACCATGACTTCGAAATTCGATCCTTGATAAATCTTCCCCTTACACGGCCCGATAAAAGCTGCCGACAGACCGATAAGTAACTTAAAAATCACAAATAATAAAAATAAATGAACACCAATTGTAAATTGTCTCTGATATGAAAAATTAACTCAAAGGTGAGCAACCTCCTTAACCTTAACTTGAAGTAATGCAAGGAAGACTACAATAACAGCTGCTGCCAAAATGAATTCAAATAATCAAATTCAATAGATTCTTTTTACATATATATATTGAAATCAAATACTTTGGCACAAAGAGAAGTTTTTGTATAAAATGAGATGAATGTCTTGTTCATTCACAACTTGGTTTTGCTGATCTACAAGAATGTTAAAGGACAAGGAAAATTTAATTCACAAGGGGTTGCATTTTTGTCAAGCACCAGCAGTACAGAGCACAAAGAGGATCGGGATAACAAAGTTCTACGTTATTTATCTATTAATCACTACAATTTGCAGGTTATCCCCAGGACTTTGTTCAAGCCTTTCTTGACATGGAAATTGGCCCCGAAGTAGACTATAAATTTGAGTTTGAAGCAGCATATTTTGCCAATTCCAGGTGTCCCTTGTGCCAGTTTAAGCTCCCAATATATTCTGTACTACACTGTGCATGTACCCATCTTAAATCATGGCAAGAGGAAAACCATGGTAGCACCACTTTCTGCAGGAAGGATTTGGAAGGATTATAAGACAAATATGAGGATTGTTGAGTGTGATAAGAAATGATGTGTAAAAAAAATCCTAGGGCCAAGAGAAACTAGTTTTAGGCAGAGAAGCACAATGGAGGAGGCTGGGTAAACAAGGTAGAATCAGCAGGGGACTGTGCAGACCAAGGGGAGCTATAGAGACTGGTGGTGGGGGGATGTATGGACTCATGAAGCAAGAGCCATATGGGGGGGAGAGCTGGAGAGGATGGTGAACGGGCAGGCAGAGCATTAGGCTTAGTAGTATTGCCTTGGATACCAATACAACTTGGAAAACTCTGACTAGGACAATGGCAGCTTATGCAAGTTGAGTCTTTAACACATTCATAAAAACTAGAAGTAGAAATTACAAGAAATAAGGGAAAATATTTTTATATTTTGCATTCAGTTCAAAGGAGTAGGAAAGTCGTCTTGCACTTGGGGGTGCAAAATGTTAGGCACCCCCAAGTTATTGTATTTACTTACCTGAAAACCCAGGCCGGGGCTCCTATCAGCAGAAAACTGCACCGGCCGGGGTTTATTCCAGCAAGCACCATGGATCGATTCTCTTCCGGCTTCTACTTTCTTCAAATTTCCCGGGGCAGACTCATGCACAGTAGAAAGAAATAGCGGAATTTTAAGTTAAAGTTCGGCCTTGCACTCTAATGCGCAACTGGCAGCTGCGCAAAGGAAAGAGGAAGACGGAAGAGGATCGCAGTGTCGGACTGGCCCACAGGGATACCAGGAAAAGTCCCGGTGGGCCCAGGTGTCAGGGGGCCCTCATGCTGCTAAACATTTGGCCTATTTCATGGTCATTCCCTATTTCTATGAGTACAAAAAGACTAAATAGATGTAAAAAAAGTGTATAGTATGTATAGAAAAGAAAATAGGAATGTATGTATAGGAGTATAGAGGTTAAGTGACAAGAGTAAGAAAAATAGTAACAAGAGTGGGCCCCTGGTCTAAGATTAATTGGTGGGCCCCTGGCCAAAGGTTTTTAGGTGGGCCCCTGGTGTAACAGTCCGACACTGCTCTGTGGTGCTCACTGGTATTACCCCTGGTAACCCCTAGGTAAGTTAATACAATCACTTGGGGGTGCCTAACATTTGGCACCTCCAAGTGCAAGAAGACGTTCCTTCTCCTTTAAGTTATTAGACTAATCCAACGGAAAGAAAAAGAAAAAAAAGGTAAAGCTGCCCTTTAATACTGAAACAATTATGTATTCTGAGTAAAACATCAGGAAAAAATTCTTTTGATCTAATAATTTGATCATCATTTTTAAGTTTACAAACAAGTGAAATGAGTTAAGAAAGGGCTTACGTAATGACATTTTTTGTAAAAAAAAAAAGACAGATTCCAATGATTAGGATTTCTGCAGCAACACTGTTGTCACATAAAAGAAAGTTTTAATAAGAAAGGGCAGGACGCCAGGGTGTTACACCAGCAGCGCACTCGCCAATAGGCCACATTTATATTGGCCTAAAACATGAAAAAAAAAACCCTGGCTTGTTCCTATTGTGGAGGAAGCAATGTCATAGTAATATAATGTGCTCCGTATGTGAAACAGATACAGTTTGTCACTTGGCACATTTTCTATTAAACTCTCCCACGAGAGCAGCCATGAATACAAGGATGTAACATAATAGCAACATAATAGAATTTTTACACTTACCAGAGTTGTGGCAGTAGTCCATCTACTCAGGAACCTGGATTGTAAAGGCTATCAGATCTGGACCTAGGAGTTAAGGTGGCCATACACTGAGAGATCCGCTCGTTTGGCAATGTCGCCAAACGAGCGGATCTCCCTCCGATATGCCCACCTTGAGGTGGGCAATATCGGGCCGATCCGATCTTGGGCCCTAGGGCCCAACGATCGGATCCTAACGAGGCCTTAACGGGCGGTCGGATCGCGGGACCGCATCAACGAATAGATGCGGCCGCGATCCGACGGGATTTTCTATCCCATCCGATCGAGATCTGGCCGACTTTCGGCCAGATCTCGATCGGTGAAGCCCGTCGGGGGGCCCCATACACGGGCCAATAAGCTGCCGACACGGTCTGTCGGCAGCTTTTATCGGCCCGTGTATAGCCACCTTTATACTGGCTTTCTGCTCTGTCTTAAGGTCCCCATAGACGCAAAGATTTCTCTTGCCGAACGACCGATTTTAGCGAAGTCCAACCAATGCTTTGAAATTTTTGTGCAGTTAGTGGGATTCGAACGATCGTACATCTTACGATTTCTCGGCCGACATCTGTCAGAAAATTGTTTGGCCAGGTTAAAAAATCTTTATCGGTCCCAGTGTAATCTATTTATGTTTGCAGGGACAAGCAGGCAGCTGCACTTTGTTTTCCTTCTTTTAGTTGACAATTAATCGTTTATCGTTTCGAGATAATCGTGGTCTCACGATGATGATCGGATCTTTTATAAATCTTTACATCTATGGCCAGCTTAAGTCACATGATCCTGTGGGGGTCTCTTGTATCAGATGGGCTTTGAATCAAAAGGATCAGTTTTTCTTTTACCACTTCACCTTTTAGAAGAGAACAATGTTGTAGAAACACCGCAATTAAGCTCTAATGGTGTTTAACACAACAGAAACTCTTAAACTCATCTTTGGGAGGTGGTCTTGTTTGGGTCTAATTTCTTGAGCTGAGGACCTCTACGAATAAGCTTAAATAATTTTTTTAACATTTCACCTGAAAAACAAGGAGGCTTTTACAATGTCCTTTTGAACATGCTAATAACAATCAGTTTTCAGATGCACAATACAAAAGATAAAAGTGTCCCACCAGAAAGATTAAGGACAATGTCACATTATAACTTCTAGTCTAGAGTTAAAGCTGCAGTTTATTTTAGGGCAAAAAGTAGATCGATACATAGCCTTACACGTTTCGTGCCGTCCAGCACTTAATCAGAGCCTATGATTAAGTGCCGGATGGCAGGAAACACGTAAGGCTATGTATCGATCTACTTTTTGCCCTAAAATAAACTTTTCAGTTTTTGTACAAGCCTGTTTGTGGGATCTGTGAGTGCCTGCCGTGTTCTCTTTTGGTTAAATCTGCACTACTTGCAAGGATCTGGCTCAATTGCAGCAAAATACAAAGGCAATTTCCTGCGATTCAGCCAGAAGTTATGTGTTTAACTTGTGGTGGGCCTAATATATATATATATAGCCTGTGTCTAGGGCAGCAGCTTTGGGGGGTGGTCCTCGTGCCTATATAATAGATTACATTTTCTGTAATAAAAATAAAAAATCTCCCCAGCTGTCACCAGAGACTTGCTGTGCGGGGGGGGGGGGTTGGCCTGTACCAGAATACAGCTCTGACAAGTTATTTTCGGGAGATTATTCGCCCACGATACTGCAGATTTAAGCGTGGCCAAAATATCTTACTGTGTGCCAATGCCCTAAGGGGCTGATTTGTCCAAGACTGAACTGGGGAAACCAGAAGGCTTCCCAGAAATTCTAAATCTGTTAAAGGAGTTAGCAAAACTTTCCTGACAGTTGGGAAATTTGTGAAGTATAAATACATTTATCAATAAAGATCAGTTTGCGAGAATGTGTTAAATAGATCTTCAAGGACAAGTTAACGCAAATTTACTGGGAGTTGCAAAATAACTTCCCTTAGACCCTATGACGCACTCCTATTCACTGAAAAGTGCACCAGCCTGGGTTACAACTTCATAAGCATCGTGCAGCCATTATGGGGATGTCGCTGCAATACTCTTTGCTTTCCCAGATGGCCAGCAAACATAGAGGATTACAATTAAAGCTACTGTATATACTCGAGTATAAGCCGTCTTGAGTATAAGCCGAGGTACCTCATTTTACCTCCAAAAACTGGGAAAGCTTATTGACTCGAGTATAAGCCGAGGGTAAGAAATGCAGCAGCTTCTGGTAAGTTTCAATCTCGTTTTTGGATGACTATTCTTAGGCCCCGGCTACTATTCTAAGCGCCGGCGAATATTCTTAGGCGCCGGCTACTATTCTAAGGCGCCGGCGAATATTCTTAGGCGCCGGCTACTATTCTAAGGCGCCGGCTACTATTCTAAGGCGCCGGCGAATATTCTTAGGCGCAGGCGACCGTTTTTGAGCTTGACCCGAGTATATGCCGAGGTAGAGTTTTTCAGCATATTTTGGGGGCTGAAAAACTCGGCTTATACTCGATTATATATGGTACTGCACATGTGCTCTATATAGGACAGCGCAGAGGAGTCCAAGGCACCATTGGCAGAGATGGTGGTGCTTTACTCAAGGGATTGTACTGCAGGCCGGTGGAGTTTTCAGTGGAAAAGAGCACAGGCCCGGGGTATAAAAAATGATATGCACTGGGGGATGTATAATACACTTTGGCATTGGAACACACAAGTAAATTTGTATTGACTTGTACTTTAATATCTGATTGAAAAAATATTTTTGATTTGATGCATGGTTAAATATGTACCTAAATATCCATTTAAAAGCTCGAGAAGCATGCCTGAAAACAAGGCTCAGATATACTGGTAAGGAATTAACTGGCACTGACAAGGGATATGTAGAGGCCCATTTATCAAAGGTTGAATTTCAAATCCCATGTGAATTTTTTTTTTTAACTTGAATATACAATTCAACTGGGAGATTATTTAAGAAAAAAATTGAATGTCTAAAATTCAATCGAATAGTTCCGACCCAAAAATTCGAATCATATTCGAATCGAAGGAATTGAGTTTTTCTATGATAAAAAAAAAACTTGAATGCCAGGAAGGCTATTAGCATCTCCAAATGGCTTAACGGACCTCTGCCATTGACTTGTACGCGAACTCGGCAGGTTTTAAGCGGCGAATGTTCAAATTAGGACTGTTTTCATGGTCGACGTGTGATAAATCTCACATATTCGGCCAATAAATCTGCCCCTTAAAGTCATAGATGTTTGCAACTCTACTCTAACTTAGGGGCAGATTTATCAAGGGTCGAAGTGAATTTGAGGGAATTTTCGAAGTAAAAAAAGTCGAAATTCAAAGTAATTTTTTGGATACTTCTACCATCGAATAGGATACTACGACTTTGAATTTACTTCGACTTCGATTCAAAGTAAAAATCGTTCAACTATTCGACCATTCGATAATCGAAGTACTGTCTCTTTAAAAAAAACTTCGACTTCAATACTTCGCCAACTTAAACCTGCTGAATTGCTGTTTAGCCTATGGGGGACCTCCTGTGTGTTTTGCTATGTTTTTTTAAGTCAAAGGATTTTTTGGGAAAATCGTATGATCGTGAGATAAAATCGAAGTACGATCGAACTATGATCAGAATACGATCGTACGATGTATAAAATCCTCCGACTTCGAAATCGAATGTCTCTTGATAAATTTGCCCCATAATATTCCAAGTTGTTGTTTGGAGTAAATAATATTATATATAGCGAATCTGTGATGATGCCAAAGATTTAAGTTTAAGCCTCACTGCATAACTCATTAATTCCAAATACCCAAGATCTTTTCAAGATATTTTTCTTATAAGGAAATCTGTTGTTCTCTCTCTGTTTAAATGTAGTTAAAAATAAATGTTGTGCCAAATAAATATCCCAAACGCCTGTTATTATCCGTAACTTAATCCCGCTAACAACAAATACTGCAGAAAATTATTTTTATTACAAAAAAAAAAAAACTATCCATAGAGCTCAGATTATATTTATACGGTCTTTCAAGTCTGACAATGTGTGATTCAATTTCATACTGAATTAGAATAGGACGTTTTTACAATGGTCATAAAAACCTTGGATTGGTCACAGAGTTCCTAGATAATATTCCAGTTCTATTGTGTGCGCAAGCTAAAATCAGTCATGGGCTTTATCCGGCTGGCACTTTGCCAAAGTGATTTATTGCCTATGAAAACAAATCAGCAATCATTTTTCTAAACTAATCATATTATATGTGTATTCAATGAAATGACCATTGATTTATTAATTGGGTGTAGAAGTAGATTATTCTCAATGTTATCAGCCATCAACTACTGTTCAATAAGCTGTAAAATATGTCTACAAATACATCAAGACATTGGGTGAAACAAGTTGGGCTTCTCAGACTCAGTGACTCAGCACAAGGCTGAATTCTAGATAAGGATGATTTACATAGCAGATTTCAAATCAGTCATTACCCTTTTATCCCATATATGCTGTACATATTTAATTTAGGTTAAAATCCAATTTATACTACTAAATGACTATACTAAAGTTCTACCTGTGTATAATTTAATAGAAATATATGTCCCATTTATTTATGGCACTCGGGAACAAATTGTTCAAGTACAGTTGCCAATAGAAGATTGATTTTCTATATCTACATATTTATGTTAAGTGGGAGTGACCACACTACATGCCTCCGATGACCTTAAACCAAATGGTGACTTTTCGTTTGAGGTCCTGGCATGGAGGCAACGCTTAGGGGCTTATTTTTCAAAATCCGAAAACTACTCCGAACAAATCAGCACAGATTGTTTCCCCTTATTTATCAATACTTTTCCCCTAAAATTTCTTGTTCAGGAAGAAGCTTGATAAAATCGCGAAAAATCCGTCTTTTTCGGATTTGACACTGAAAACTGAGACTTTTTCACATTTGACGCCCGAATACCACAGACTCTTTTAGATTATTTTTATTATTAGATAAAATGTAGGGATGTAACTACAGAGGAAGCAAGAGACTGCAGGAGGTATAGGGGCCCCATGAGGCCCTAATTCATATACAATTTCAATAAATATTGGTAAAACAAGTCAACCTCTCGACATTTTGGTGGCCTGAAAAATAATTTGCTGTGGGGCCCAGTGATATCTAGTTACATCACTGATCAACACGCTATATCAAAACGCAAATATTGGCAACCTTTGGCTCTCTAGATGTTGTTGATCTAGAACCTTTCCCCACTTTTGTTAGACTAAGGGGCAGATTTATCAAGGGTCGAATTTCGAAGTACAAAAAACGTCGAAATTCGACCATCGAATTGAAAAACTTTGAATACGAATATCGAATTCTAAGTTTTTTCACCAAATTTGGCAATCCTACGATCTAATACAAATCGAACGATTTTTATTCGATGTGTAAAGACTTTAAGAAAGTTTGTAGAAGGTCCCCATAGGCTAACATAGCAATTTGGCAGGTTTAATTTGGCAAAGTATTGAAGTCGAAGTTTTTTTAAAGAGACAGTTCTTCGATTATTGAATGGTCGAATATTAGAATCGAAGTGGAAGTAAATTCAAATTCGTAGTATCCTATTCGATGGTCAAAGTATCCAAAAATTACTTCGAATTTCGAATTTTTTTAATTCGAAAATTCCCTCGAATTCACTTCGATCCTTGATAAATCTGCCCGTAAATGTCATTTGAATTGCAGTTAAGGTTAGGCAAGGCATTTTGATGGCAGCAATCTTCTCATGAATAAAAAATGCCACCATTAGTGATGGGCGAATTTATTTGCCAGGCACGAATTAACGTTTAATTTCTACATTTCATGCCGGGAGAATAAATTCACAAAATTGCTGTCGCCGGCAACAAACACATGCTCATTACTTTAATGCGCGTCCTTTGAAGCTCACAAATTCGTGTTTCGCATATTTTTCGCCATTTCATGAATTTCGAGGGGAAATTCACGTTTTTTGCCAAAAGAGGACTAGCCGCCGTATGAATTATCCTCAAAGAAAAGAAAGCCCTCCACAAATATCACACCTAGGGCACATGTGATAACCACTGCTAAAAAAGAGAGAAAAGAAAGACCTCAAGGGCTCATAGGGTATTTTGTTTATCACAATACTTCCTAAGGGAATTCAAGTAATCAGCGTGCCATTTTAATATGATTTTTTTTGCAAAATGCAGGTAATATCAAGAAATACAGATAAAAATATGTTAACATGTTTTAGATGGATTTACGACTATAAAGTTAATAAGGAATCATCATCATTTATTTATATAGCACCGACAAGATACCCAGTGCTTTACCTTAGTTATAACAAAGAGGGAATAAATGTGGATAACAAACAAGGGTTTAAATAGTACAATAAGATTAGAGGGCCCTATAAATTAGAGTTTACAAACTAATGGTTAGGGTATGTATATGTATTATACTGGCATTAGAAAATAATACTTAAAAAATCTTATTGCAATTCATAGGAACAATGAATAAATTCTCGTTTCAGTAACTCTCCTTGTAAAACGTAAGGCCAATTCTCCTATACAGGCAATAAAGTTTTACATGGTCCAGCTGCACATACCTGGGGCTTTGGCACACATTTTTATTGATCCCATGGTCCCGGAGACACATTTGACCAACGATGTGCTGCAGAATTTCAGCTCAATGTTCTGGATAGAACCCTCAAGAGTTGGCAGAGGATTCTTAGATTTCACACCTAATAAAAGAAAAACTGCAAATATACTAACCTGCAGAATTATTATATACTTTTACATTCATTTACCCGGACATTAAAAAAAAACGACTTTGGTTCTTTTAATTAACAATATGAGATGGCCCATGCGATTCATGTCTTCCATGCATTAATTATAAACCTATAGCAAACATTAATACAGTTTGCCATTCTTTAGAAATGTAGTATCCTATAATTGTAGGAACTGAAATGGATTTCAAAGGCAAAAAACTTTTAGATGGTTCTGCTAGGTGTATTAATTAAAATACATGTGCTATATGTCCCTTGCTTAGCTAACAGTTAAAAAAAAAAAAACATTTGCCTTAAAGTGATAGTGACATTCAAAAACTACTTTTTAAAATATGAATGAACATTTAGGGGCACATTTACTTAGCTCGAATTTCTAAGTATTTTTTTGGCTACTTCGACCATCGAATTGGCTACTTCGACCTTCGACTACGACTTCGAATTGTACGATTCGAACTAAAAATCGTTTGACTATTCGACCATTTGATAGTCGAAGTACTATCTCTTTAAAAAAAACTTTGACCACCTACTTCGCCACCTAAATCCTACCGAGGTACAATGTTAGCCTATGGGGAAGGTCCCCATAGGCTTTCTAACCAATTTCTGATCGAAGGAAAATCGTTCGATTGTCGAAAGATTTAACTAACCCTCGATATTCGACCAATAGTAAATGTGCCCCCATAAGTTACCTATAGGTTACGTTGATAATATTATAATAGATGTAAAAAAGTTTTAATTTCTGGTGTCAGTATGTCTTTACAGAACATATTAAAAAGCTTTGTATACGGGAGGGAAAGCTAGATAGACTAACATTTTAAAATGATACATATGTGAATATGATAGGGACATTAGACTGTAAGCCCTGCTGGGGCAGGGACTGATGTGAATGTGTGACCAGTGACATACAGATAAAGGATAACGTTAAATAAAAAGAGTCCAGACCTTTATGTTTGTATGTTCTCCCTATGGGGCAAATTCTCTATGCGCTGAAGCGCCTAACGCTAGCGTCAATTCGCTAGAGTTGGGCATTTTCGTTACTTCGCAAATTCACTAACGGACGCTGGCGTAACTTCGCACCCTTACGCCTGGCGAATTTGCGCTACGGACGTAACTACGCAAATTCAACGCGAGCATTGTTCTGAACGCTACCTTTTACGCTAGACTTCCTTTGCCACCTAAGAACAGACGAAGCGCAATAAAGAAGATAGGGATTGCTTCAAAAAAAGTTACAATTTTTTCTAAGTCCCAAAAAACGCTGCCGTTTTTTCTATATTATGGGGGATAGGCTGAAAAAGATCTAAAAAATTTTCGAGGCTCCCCTCCTTCCCCCCTACATTTCCTAACTCATGGCAACTTAACTATACAGTGGGCACATGTGTAGGGTAAAATAAAAATTTTATTTGATGTTTTGAAGGTTTCCCAGGCATTTGTAGTGCTGCTACATATTCCTCCATTGAAATTTGAATTTGGCGCCGTATGCAAATTAACCATCGCTAGCGTAACTTCGCTTCGCGAATCAACGCTAGCACAACTTCGCATACCTTACGCTACCCCTGAGCGCAACTTCGGATTTTAGTGAATTTGTGGAGCGCTGGCGAAACTACGCCTGGCGAAGTGCGGCGAAGCACGGAGAAGCGGACTACGAAAACTACGATATTTAGTGAATGTCCTATATGTCTTTATGGGTTTCCTCCGAGTACATCAGTTTTCTCCTACGTTCCAAAAACATACATGCAGGTTAACTTGCTGGCTCCTGATATATTTGGTGCTAATGCATACCTCCCAACATTTTGGAAACAGAAAGATGGACAAAATGATGTGCCTAATTTCTCTCTGCCAAAAGCCAATTAAGTTAGCAACTTTGTATATTTTTCTGGCTGTTCAGTGCAGGAGATCAAATACAAAGTCAGGACATTTCAGTACAAATGTGGGACTGTCCCGCTCAAAACAGGACAGTTGGGAGGTATGCTACTGTGTGTGTGAATGTGATAGATTGGATAGATTGTAAGTGTGATTTTCTGTTCCTGACCTTTGCCTGTTTTTTCACCTTGATGTATAGCTGTTTGAACCGACCCGTGCCTGTTTGACCACTCTTCTGGATCCTGACTTGGTACCTTGTTACTGATTGGTTTTGACTATGCACCAGGCTCCTGATTCTGTACTGCACTGTCTGATTGGTACTAGTGATGTGCGAATTTGTCCCGTTTTGCTTCCTTCCTCCCAGGAAATTCACGAAACTGGCGAAAAAATTGCAAAACAGCGAGTTAAAAAGTCAATGGGCGTCCGTTTATTGTTGCCGGTGTCTAAATGGGCGCCGGCGTTGGAACGTCAACATTTTTTCGTGGCAAATTTGAGAATTTATTCGCCAGTGGCGAAATGGGCAAATTCGTTGCAAATTTTCGCCTGGTGGATAAATTCGCCCATCACTAATTGGTAAGTATCTGGCCTGTTTATCCTGATTATGCTCCTGGCTCCTGACTCCTGTACTGCACTGTCTGACTGGAACAGTCACAGCCTATTCCACAATTGTTATCCGTTCTCCTGTATACATTACGGTTCCCTTGCCTGCCCAGCACGTTCTCCCTGTTCCTCTCACTTTAAGACGTGGCGGCATCTGAGTAGCGGAGCGCTCCTTCCGAAGGTAAAGGCGGATGCTATAGGCAGAAGCGTGAGCCGAGACCAGGACTTTGGGGTTTGTTCTGGGTTTTGGGATACCATATGTTATAGTAAGCTCCTCTGGGACAGGGACTGATATGAATGTAATGAATGTAATAACTTTGTAAAGTGCTGCAGAAACATTTCTGTTTTTAGATTTTTCAGAATTATTTACATTTTTAGTCTGCCGGGCTGAGAGTCATCAACTTTAGGGTTAACTGAATACAGGAAGTGCACAGTTAGGGTTTGTTGACTTTCTGAGCTTCAAAGAAAGCTGTTGATCTAAAATCATGGAACTATAAGTCTCAAACTACTAAAATCAAAGAAACAACTGAAAATATAACATTCATTAAAATTGCAAAATTACCCAGAGGTTTACACCACTGCAATATTGGAGATTTAGATCCTATTTCAAGGACCAGATGTATTGAAATGAAAAATTATGTATTTGACTTAAAATACTAGGTATTTCTGTTATCCACGTGTAAAAAAAGCTTCCATGTTTTAGGGCATTTTGTTGCTCTTTTGTTTTAAGCCTCTTTTGTCTAAAAAAGCTACACCTGCCCCATAGTGCATATCCATTGCCAGAGAAATTACAAAAATTGTGGTGCTGAATTTTTCAAAATGAAGACTTTGTAAACATTACCTTTGAATGCTTATAGGACATTTTCATTTCTTGGTGTTACAAATCCTTTGAATGTATAACTACAAATACACAATGAAAGAAGACTGTAATCTTGGTATATGATATCTAACTTTATTAGCTTTAGAAGACATTAAACAACACTGCTTAGAGTTGCACAGTTTATTATCCATAAAATCCCCAAATACTTCATTGAAGATGCCACCAACACATTTCTATTTAGTATATAACTAGTATTATTAATGTTTCCCTATGTGCATAACCTTGCATTTATCATCACTAAGCCACATTTGTCAATTTGCTGGCCAGTTTTCAAGTTTATGATATGCTATAATGTGTCCAGATGAAGCGGTAAGAGAATTTTCCTGTGGCTCCAAAAATGTTAGTAGCTGTTGTGTTTTTGTGTGTGCTTTGTGAGAATAAAGCACAATTTATGGCTGGATGTTATTGGAAAACGGAGATGGGTCAAAAGTCTAAATGCAGAAACAAATACTAGGTTCCAAAAAAAATATTGTCGTCTCCTTAGCTGATCAAATCTGTAAAAATGGAGCACTGGCTTTTTTGAATATGATCCTTTCACCAGCAGCTTTGTGGGAAAGAGGCCCTTTAGTGGGGCCGAATGAAGTTAGGCTGGGGCCCCCTCCCCCTGGTTTGTACGGGTTGAGGCACTCCTTGCTCCTACCCCTCCCACCCCCCTTTGGCTAGAACAATGGGCTAGTAAGTCTCGGCGGGAAAAAGGGGGGCGGGAGGAGGGAGGTGAGGGGAGTGCCGTGGGGGTGGTTTAGGGGTTAAAAGGGGAAGCAGAGCAGGAGAGCGGGCATTAATTGTTGTTTTTTGTCCTTACTTACTAGGTACAAGATGGAGCAGAAGCAAGAATTTCGTCCGGCAGGAGGGAAGAGGAAGATTCTCAGGCCCCACAGGTTCCGGGAAGAGCCAGGAGTAGCAGGGGAGCCTTCGCTGGGAGAAGAGAGCGGTGTACGAGGGTCCATCTCGCAGCTGAAGAGGAGACGTCTGATCGCCAGCGGGGAAGATGCGGAAGTGATCGGTTTGTCCGAGACATCGCGAGATTGGGACCGGGATTTCGTCGACGTAAGCGACGGTGAGGAAGATTCGGCTGGCATTCGGCGGCAAGGCAGCGAAGAGGCAGGAGTTCCCGGTGAGGGTTCGGGCGAAGGTCTGGTGAGTATTGAAGAGGGTCCAGGGGGGGGGAACGGGAGGGGAGCGGACCCGGCAGCGGGGGGGGGAAAGAACGGGGAACGGGGGGGCGGAGCAGCGGGAAACGAAGAGGGGGAGGAATCGGGCAAGCCCAACACAAAGCCCCCCGGCAGGAACAAGCCATCAGGCAGGATCAATCGACCGGGCAGGCCCAAACCCCTAGGCAGGCCCAAACCCCCAGGCGGGCCCAAAACACCCAGCGGGCCCAAACCGCCCAGGGGGCCCAAGTTACCCAGCGGGCCCAACCTTAATAGTAGGCCAAAAAACCCCATTAGGCCCATGCCTTCCAACAGGCCCCCGGCCCTCAGCAGCCCCACGGCCACTAGTAGGACCCTGGCCACCAGCAGGCTCACGGCCCCTAGCAGGCCCACAACCCCCAACAGGCAAAAGGCCCCCAGCAGGATGGGGTGCTCCAGCAGGACCACGGCCCATAGCAGGCACAAGGCACCCAGCAGGCTTAAGGGTTTAAAGGGTTGCAACACCGTCCCACATAGGGAGGGAGCGGCATTTGAGGAAGAGGATTGCGAGTGGTTGGAGGAGGGGGAGGGTGGCAGCTGGGGAGGGTACATCAGGGACGAGGGGGAATGGGGGATGGAGGCAGCAGCCACCAGCAGCAGCATGTCACACAGTAGGATGGGTCCAGCTGCAAGAGGTGGGGGGAGCTCCAGGCTCAGGGGGAGCAGACCGGGGGGCAACGGGGGTTTCGGGGGGGGGACAGTCCCAATGTTCCGCGAAATGGCCTCAGCCAGGGATGGTTATGGCTTTGGGGGGTGGGAAAGGGAGTATGATTTTTATGGTGGGCACGTGGAACAGGCATATGCTAATAACATGCAATTTTTTCCCATAAGCAGGCAATGGGTGAGGGGGGGGAGGTCTAGTCAGTGGGAGGATTATAGGCACAATGATAATGGGATGCCGAGTTTCTATTTCAGAAATAGAGAAGAGGAGGAGAGCTGGCGGCAATGGAGGAAGGAAAAAGAAATGAGGATGGAAGAAGCCGGACCTTCTCAGAGACATAGAAATGGAACGGGGCAAGCGGCACAGAAGGAGGTGGCGGTTTCACAGGAAGTAAGAGCGGCAGGAGGGGTCAGAGATCTGTTGGTGAGTTGAATGAGCAAAATGTTTTTGATTCTGAGACAGATTCCGATGACTCAGAGAATGGGACAGAGAGTGAGAAATTTTTAGCAGTCATGAAACGGTATTTTAGAAAGACTATGGGGGGGAAGATAGTACGAGAAAGCGGAGTAGTAGGTTCGGTTATGGGGGCAGCAGACACATATGCTTGTGCTTTAACGGACACATCTGCTCATTTGCCAAGAAAGGTAGTGAGAAATATAGAAGCAGGAAAATTTGTGGATATATATGAGATAACGAGGGAGGCAGTGCAGTCCAAAGAAGAGGGGGAAAAAACAGATGAAAAAGGCAGAAAGAAGTCTATTTTTGATTGGTTGAAAGGGTTTTTCGTTTTCGCTAGTGTATATTTAAAGAAGCAACCAGAGCAGTGCTTGAATGTGATAAAATATATGGATACGATAGTGGATACATACTTGTTTTACAAGGGGTCATCATGGTTTGATTATGACAGAGCTTTTAGGAAGAAAATGGTCAGTTGTAAGATGTTGTCTTTTGGGCAGAAGGATATTGATTTGTGGACTAGATGGGTGTCCAGGGAAGGTAACGCAGTTGGCAGTGTCAAAGTGGGATCCACATTTAAACAGAGGAATGTATGTTTTGCATACAATGAGAGGAGATGCAGTAGGGGATTTGCGTACAAATTTAAGCATGCGTGTTTATCATGTGGAGCTTCGCATGTGGTAGGCGATTGTTTGAAGAAGGGGGATAATCAGGGATTTAGGCAGCCTTTTCGAGCAGCTACACAGAAGAGCGGAAACGCCAATTCAGACGGAAAGGCTAAGTGAGGCTTTGGCAAATTATCCAGACAGGAAGACAGCAGAATTTTTGGAAAAAGGTTTTATAGAAGGTTTTAGGATACCAGTATTAACCCCCCCCCTGCCAAACGAGAAAGTAAAAAATTTGAAATCTGCTAGTAATCACCCAGAGGCACTGAAACAAAAGATAGAGAAGGAAGTGGGCTTGGGTAGAATGGCAGGCCCATTTAGTGAGAAGCCTATTGCAGATTTGGTGGTGTCACCATTGGGAATAGTACCGAAAAAGGAGACGGGGAAGTTCAGAATGATACAACATTTGTCATACCCAGAAGGGGGATCAGTTAATGATGCCTTGGATAAGGAACAGTGTAGGGTACAATATCAATCATTTGATGAGGCATTGGAGGAAGTGAAGAAGTTAGGGGAGGGGGCATTGTTAGCAAAAGTGGATATTGAATCTGCATTCAGGTTGTTACCTTTGCATCCAGACAGCTTTAAATTAACCGGTTGTTGTTTTCAAGGAGAATTTTACGTTGATCTTTGCCTGCCAATGGGTTGTGCCATTTCTTGCTCTTATTTTGAGATGTTTAGCACGTACTTGCATTGGGAATTGGATAGAAGGACAGGGAATGGAGCTACGGCACATTATTTGGATGATTTCTTGATTATGGGGCCTAGCAGATCTGATATCTGTAAGAATAATTTGAGGATATTTTTGCAGTTGCTAAGGGAGCTGGGAGTGCCTGTGGCGGAGGAAAAAACAGTAGAGCCAACCACGAGACTGATGTATTTGGGAATTGAAATAGATACAGAGGCTAAAGAGTGCAGGTTGCCTAAGGACAAGGTTAAAAAGATGAGACAGGAGGTCAGGGCGGTGTTATCGGCAAATAAGGTAGCCTTAAGGGACATGCAGAGGGTCTTGGGCTTGTTGAACTTCGCCTGTAGGATCATACCAATGGGTCGTGTTTTTAATAGGAGGCTAGAGAAATCTACAGCAGGAGTTAAGAAGCCTTTTCACAAAATAAGGGTTACAAAGGATTTGAGGGAAGATTTGGTTGTATGGGATAGTTTCTTAGAGAATTTTAATGGAATTCGTTTTTGGAGAAAGGAGGTTCAGGCTAATCAGGAAATAAAGTTGCTTACGGATGCGTCAGGCAGTATTGGATTTGGTGCTTACTTGGCAGGACAATGGTGTGCGGCAAGGTGGCCGCGAGCTTGGCAGGAGAGCGGTTTGACAAAAAACTTAACTTTGCTGGAATTATTCCCCATTTTGGTGGCGCTAGAATTATGGTCGAAAGAGTTGGAAAATAAGGCAATTAAGTTTCTTTCTGATAATATGGGAGTAGTTTATGCGGTAAACAACTTGTCGTCAGATTCCATGCCTGTTATTCGCTTATTGAGGCATTTAGTGCTGGTGTGCTTGAAATTTAATATATCTTTTAGAGCACAGCATGTCCCAGGGGTGCAAAATACATTAGCAGATGCACTGTCAAGGGAAAAGTGGGATATTTTCTTTAAACTGGCACCGAATGCTTCAAAAATAGCTCATGCATGCCCTGATAATCTGTGGCAGTTGGTGACCCAATCCTAGAAGATCTATTTGAAAGGTCGGTATCAGAAAAAACTGTTTCTACCTACAAAAGGGAATGGGAAAGATGGCAGCTATTCTGCAAGGATGGTAAGAATGACGAAAATGTGAATGTATTGTTAGCATTTCTAACAGAGTTAAGAAAAGAAGGCAGGTCAAAAGCGGGGGCAAGTACAGCATTAGCAGCAATTGCTCATTTTTCTATAGCGCACGGGAAGTTAGACATAACGCATTCCCCAGTAGTAAGGAAAATAATGAAAGGATGGGCAAGGATGGAAGGAACAAGATTAGATAAAAGGGAACCAATAATAGAGAGTAGGTTACAGCTGATATTGAGGTCATTAGAAACAGTTTGTTGGAACAAATTTGAGTGTGTATTGTTTAGAGCAACTTTTGCGTTAGCATTTGGGGGGGCATTTAGGGTAAGTGAACTAGTACCCCCTTCTAAGAAGACACTGGGGAAGGGTTTAATGCTTAAACATGTTTTGGTACAGGAGGAAGAGGTTTTAGTATACATTGCTAAGTCAAAAACAGATCAGTTGGGCAGGGGAAAATGGGTTAGGATTGAAAAAACAGAAGGGGTAGCGTGCCCAGTGAGAGCAGTAAAAGAGTACATGAGAGTAAGGCCAGCGGGATTTCAGTGGTTTTTGATACACGAGGATTTATCTCCTATTTCAGCTTTTCAGTTTTGCCAAGTGTTAAAGAGGGCAGTGGTGGCCAATGGTTGGGACCCAAGTAAGTTCGGGTCGCATTCTTTCAGGATAGGGGCGGCAACGGAGGCCGCAATGAGAGGAGATAAGGAGGAAAGAATAAAAGAACTAGGGAGATGGAGGTCGAGAGTGTTTAAGAAATATATTCGACAGGTAAAAGGGAAGGAGTAGGAGTATAACGGTGGTTGATGTCTGTTATTTCGTGTTTTTCAGCAGGGGGTACAACTCCTTGCAGAATCGTGATCATAGGCCATTCATTTGTTTATTGGGCAAGCAGACATGCAGCAGGGCAAGAATGGGGGTTACCGGAGGAAAACATGAAGACTGCATGGCTGGGTTGGAGAGGTATGAGGTGGGAACAATTGAAAGGTAGGTTGGTCTCTACCCTCCGACAATGTGAATTTGTTGATCTGCTAGTGATACATGCAGGCGGAAATGACTTGACAGTAGGAAAGACTCCAGCACTGATAGAGGCCATGAAAAAAGATATGGAGGAGGTGATAGGAAACCCGAAGGTGGGGAAGATAGCATGGTCGGACATTATACAAAGGGGAGAATGGCGAGGAGCAATTGACCCTAAAGGTGTGGAGAAAGCAAGGAAGAAAGTAAACAGAGCCATGCACAAAATCATGTATTCCTCCGGTAATGGGATAATAAGGCATGAGAATATAAAATACAAGCAAAAAGGTCTTTATAGATACGATAGAGTGCATTTATCGCGAGAGGGTTTGGATTTGTTTTTGAAAAACATTGGTAATTTTGTGGAGGAATGGTGGAGGTCACGGGCCAGATAGGTGGGCCATGGAAAAAGGATAGTAGGCACCCTTCCCTATTTTTTCCAGTGGGTGGCGTCAGCACGGCTCCGGAAATGGTGAGATTTACAGTGCAGGCCTACCCTTGGAGAGTCACTAGCGTGGATCAGACTGAGACTGCACGGTCTTGTCTGAGTTCAGCTGAGAGGCTGGGTTAGCGCCACTATTGCACATGATAGGGAGCAAGAGGATGGGTAACCCTAGGTCACAGAGTGCGTTTTGCCCTGAATCTCTGCTCCCTGTAAGTCGGTAAAGGTATGGGCGGAGGCCCAGAGGAAATGATAGGAGCCGCAGCTGTGGGTCAGGGGTGCCTAGTCCTTTTGTGAATTTGTAAATAAAGAACGTGACCTCCACAGATTTTGCCACTATTCATGTGTTGTGTTTTTATTTAATTGAAATGTTATGATCCAGTTAAGGTAAAGTTAAAAGAAGGGAGTAGGGGGATCCTTAGCCTAGTGGGAAAGAGGCCCTTTAGTGGGGCCGAATGAAGTTAGGCTGGGGCCCCCTCCCCCTGGTTTGTACGGGTTGAGGCACTCCTTGCTCCTACCCCTCCCACCCCCCTTTGGCTAGAACAATGGGCTAGTAAGTCTCGGCGGGAAAAAGGGGGGCGGGAGGAGGGAGGTGAGGGGAGTGCCGTGGGGGTGGTTTAGGGGTTAAAAGGGGAAGCAGAGCAGGAGAGCGGGCATTAATTGTTGTTTTTTGTCTCCCACCCTCCCACCCTAGGAGAAGATGGAAGCGAAATATGGTACTCCAGGGTTCTTGGAACCGATCGCCTTAGAGGGGTCAGGAAGGAATTTTTCATCAGGATGCAAATTGGCTATAAGCGCCTGAGTTTTTTGCCTTCCTCTGGAATGCCATTATCTGTGTAGGTCAAGGATAGTGGTTCCCCTGACACAGCTGCGGTTCCACATTGGGCGTCAGCACGGCTCCGGAAATGGTGAGATTTACAGTGCAGGCCTACCCTTGGAGAGTCACTAGCGTGGATCAGACTGAGACTGCACGGTCTTGTCTGAGTTCAGCTGAGAGGCTGGGTTAGCGCCACTATTGCACATGATAGGGAGCAAGAGGATGGGTAACCGTAGGTCACAGAGTGCGTTTTGCCCTGAATCTCTGCTCCCTGTAAGTCGGTAAAGGTATGGGCGGAGGCCCAGAGGAAATGATAGGAGCCGCAGCTGTGGGTCAGGGGTGCCTAGTCCTTTTGTGAATTTGTAAATAAAGAACGTGACCTCCACAGATTTTGCCACTATTCATGTGTTGTGTTTTTATTTAATTGAAATGTTATGATCCAGTTAAGGTAAAGTTAAAAGAAGGGAGTAGGGGGATCCTTAGCCTAATATTTCTTTAAAACCTCATATAAAAAGCACCTGCTTAAAGTGAGTAATGGAGTTTGATATGTATCGCACTTAGGAACAGTGTATGTAACCTATTCCACCTTCCTCCCCAGTGGAATATATTACCAGCATGCATAAAGAGTCTCTGATCAGCAATTTGGAGAGAAGACAGCAATATGAATAGATGCCTTACACCCCTCCCACTGTGAACATAGGAGGATTCACAAACGCAAACAAACAACAGCCCATTATATGGTGATGTCATGTTCAGGGGAGACGATAAAGATATGTAGAACACATACTGTACACACATGTTGACAGCTGTTAAACAAAACATTAGTAAAAAACCAACAGCCTTATGGTTTACTAATTCAAGGCTTGTTAACAACCAAACAAACATATGTGGTGTGTTTGAAAGCAAACGTAAAAAAAAATATTCTACACAAACATACGCTATTAGAGACCAACACTCAAAACGTTTTAATTCTGCAAACTCCTCTATTCACACATTCTCCATCTTTTCTTTGTGCTTTATTTTTGTGGTCCCAATGACCACTGAGTAGAGTCCAATTAATAAATCAAAGGAGACACCATTAATGTGAGGAGGCACTAGTGCAAATTCTAACAATGCAGCATCCAAAACAATTCAGCAGAACAGGTAGCGTTCAGTACACTGCGCAAGTTAGTGAATTTGCGTAGTTACATCGCTAGCGAAAATTCGCCTGGCGTAAGGGTGCGAAGTAACACTAGCGAATTTATGCCAGCGTTCGTTTGCGCAGTACCGAAAATGCCAAACGCTAGCGAATTAACGCTAGCGTTCGGCGCTTCGGCGCTTAATGAATTTGCGCCCATGTGAGTCAATGAACATACACTTAGGGGGTTATTTATCAAAGTCTGAGTTTATCTCAACATTTTCTGCTTCAAATCCGTTCGGGTTTCTTACACTTATTTATTATTACATTTTCCCGAAAATTTGCTTTGCTGGAAAAAATCAGATTTCACAACATTTTCTGATTTTTCACCTGATTTCTTATGCTTTTTGCCCCAAAACTTTGGGATATTGCACGAAACCCAGCACACATCAAAAAATCATTGGGACTTCTCCCATTGACTTATATGCAACCTTGACAGGTCTGAGATGTCGGATTTTCTAATCCAAACTTTTCCATCCTCAGGGTTTAAAAAATGCCAAAAAATATGTCCGATTTTATTAAAAAAATAAAATCAAAATTTTTTTGGGATTTTTGCATTCAGAGTTTAGTAAATAACCCCCTTAGGTTTGCCACCTTTTTCTTTGGGGAAACTGGCCAGGGGTGGGCCGGTGACATTGGGGGGCAGGCCGGTGATGTCAGGGGGACCAACCCAGGTGATGTCAGGGGTGGGGCAGTGATGTTGGTCGGACCAGATGATGTTGGGGGGGTGGGGTGAGTTTAGCAAGAAGAAAACCGGCACTCAGAGCTCAATGCATGCGGGCAAAGCCCTGCGTGTTTATTGCACCCCACGGGGTGGGGTGAGTGACATAGGGGAGGGACGGATGATGTGGGGGCAGGACTGATGACATGGCGATCATTGATTGGCCTTATTTGATAATCTGGACAGGGACTTTTCACCCGGCATTCCTTCCAAAAACTGGGCTGTCAGGCTGAAATCCGGACAGGCGGCATCCTTACAAAGGCTGGGTTTCAGGTCCATAACCTCTTTGGTGTTTTCCACAAGTGGGTTTTGCAGGTATGCAGAAAAAAAGTTACACAAATAATTAAAATTTACAAGTTTATCCCTGTGTGAGTTCTTTAACTCATACAGGGTTTGCTTAAAGACTACTTGAGCAATAAATAGACCGCTAAGTATTTTAAATAAATTTTAAAAACTAAGACTTCAGTGCATTGCACTGTTATTCACAGAACATGCATTATTGCATACTGCCTAGCTTGCTTACATGGAAATATAAGAGCATTGAAGAAAAAAACAATATAATTGTTGAAAGCGATTTTTCTAAACCACACTAATTCTTTATGACTGTCCAACTGCCCTAGCAAACCACTCTGCACATACCATATGCCTAGTGGAAAGTCAGATAACTGATTTTACCGAATTACCTATGAAAAACAGTCATAAGATAAATAGTGTTGACATCAATACTATTTTTAAAGGTGGCACTCTGGGCAATTCTGGGACATATTTTTCATGTAGTGAATCATTTTTTTCAGCAGCTCGCTGTAAAACGATCCCTAAATCAGTTGAAGTTAGTCAAAACCGCGATTACATTAAGAAATAAGATGTTTTCAAGGAGAAAAAAAGTTCACATTTATAATAACAAAATGGCTCAATATATTCTGAATAATAGTGGAAAATGTGTACCACCCAAAGAGAGATCAAAGTGATATCACTGCCATAGTTATGTCTAAAGGAAATTCCAATTCACTTCTTTTAATATGTTTCCAATAAGTTATTTTAGGTTATTCCATTGGGGTTTCCTATATTCTCTCATTAAAAAAATGCAAGGATATTACAGACCTGTGCATAATCCTTTTTACGGCCACAAGAAGAAGCCCTTTCTTTCATCTTTAATGCCAATCTTTTTCTAACATTTGGTATTAGACTGGCCCTTGACTTTTTTTATGCAGTTTTATACCCCATCTGTTCATTTTCCAGTTTCTTGACATATTGCTTGTCACCCATAACAATCTGATAAACAGTGAATATTTCTTTATTTGTTCACTCATAAAACTGTAACTTAAACATTAAAATGTAAACCTCTCTATTTTCCCCAGTGGTGGGGAAAATATCAGGCTTGGAATAAATTATAATAACACTCTTTGGTACAGAGAACTTCCAACGATGCTTTATACACTTTAAATTTAAATTTTTGTTTGCATTTAAAAGAGACATAAAGCCTTTTACGAAATAGAATCCCTAGAGCTGACAGCTTATATTGAGGCTGCCAAAACTGCTGTGCTGTGTGGGAAAAGGTATAGGGGGTGAATTTCGAAAGTCTGATGGAGCAGTTAGGGAGGGTAACATTATAGAAAACTGAACCTGCTTAGGGTGAAATGGGATAAAAGGAGCCAAAAGCCCTTCACAAGCAATTTCATGCAAACTGAAGACTTCTAAAATCAGTAGGTATTTACTTGTCTCATGCCATACACACAGCACTGCCTAAATACCAAAAATTTGAATTTTAATTCTCCCATGAGGCATCATGGGAGGAGATAAGCAAAATCACTCCTTAATGTCTCTGTGGCCAACTAAACATCCAGAGCCACTGGTTTATAGCACAGATACAGCCTAATGGTTCCATATATCCAAACTTGCAGACAGCCTGTTTCCATCTTGTTAGATCTTATCAGTGCAAGATATTGGAACATGGCTTCTGTTAGGTAGGACTTGAAGAGTAATGAAATCGAAAACCGAACCTGGTTAGGGTGAGATGGGCTAAAAGCAGCCAAAAAGCCCTTTCTCTCTCTGGTGAATTAAAACTCTCATTTTTGGTATTTAGGCAGTGCTTTGTGTATGACATGAGACAAGTAAATACTGTCTGATTATAGAAGGCTTCACTTAGCATATAATTGCTTGTGAAGGGCTTTTGGCTCATTTTAGCGCAGATCGCTGTGTTTGTAAGGCACGCTGGGAGATTTCGACCTCCCGGCGCATATCGTCTAGGAAGTTGGTGCGCAGGAACACACTTCCTGGTATTGCGTTTGCTTTTGACGCCGAGTGTCATGACACGAGTGCCACGGCGCCAAGCATCGTGACGTCACGAATAGGCACCGGATTCAAATTTGGCACCAAAACAGCTTTAATGGTCCAGTCCTCCATTTTGTGAGTGCCCAAACTAGGCTTCAGTTTACTGTTTCTGCTCAAGCGTATTATCTTCTCTGATTATCTGGTTTTTGACTCCTGCCTGACGTTTACCATTCCTGCTGCCCGCCCTTCATTCTTCGCCTGTTTGACTACGTCTTTTCCAAATCCTTGCTGGTACCTAGTGATGGGCGAATTTATTCGGCAGGTGCGAATTCGCGAGCAAAAAACGGACGCTGGCATCAAAAATGCAGTTTTGCAAATTTTTTGCCATTTCTCTAATTTCGCGGGAAATTCACCCAGCACTACTGGTACCTCGTTTACGGACTTATTTCTCAACCCTGCACTTCCTTGTTAGTTTTCTGCAGCAGAAAGCCCGGACCCCAAAAGGGTGTTGGTGAACACCGGAGACCACAGGGTTTACCTGTGCAACCTAGTGTACCCATCACTGCGCAAGGTTCTGATAACGAGATTGTTACAATGTGTTTGTGCCAACTTTTTCCTGCCTCCTGTCCTGCCTGTAGAAAAATCATGATGCGCTAGATGAAGGGCGGAACTGTTGGGAATGCGCAGAGTAATTACAGCGGCCATGCTAGTGACATAAACTCAGCAAAAATGTCAGCTGCGACGCAGCCTTCATGCTTTAACATATGAGATGAGACTGAACAATAAATAAAAAGTATTTTGGAAAAAAAAGGTAGCGATAATGTAAAGCAAAGGTTTCCC
Source organism: Xenopus petersii (assembly GCA_038501925.1). NCBI lineage: Eukaryota > Metazoa > Chordata > Amphibia > Anura > Pipidae > Xenopus > Xenopus petersii. The sequence continues at coordinate 120,484,210 of CM076683.1, forward strand.
TATAACATTCATGTGGTAATCGATCTGCTTTCCACAATCTGTTCCCCAATATCTTTGGTTTCCCAAAGAGAAAATAATGAGACATAGTTGATATGGGCTTTATGATTTGTTTTAACTCCATTCTTTACAGACTTAAGATAGAAAACAACATTTGCTTTTATTTCAAAGAACTGGACATGCAGATTTTGCAACTTGTCAATAGATTGATTCAAAATGTTTTAGTCGTTTTCTGTCCCTTATTGCACTTTTGTTTCCGTCTCTTAAAATAATTTTGAGATTATAAACTCGCTTGGGCAGGAACCTCTTGACCTTTTCTATTGTTATTGGTTGTTGTGTATGGAAATCTGTATGTGCAATGTAAGCACCCATATCTTGCCTATCCTTCTAGTGGACACAAGGGCATCCACTGAGATCTAAAGAAAGGCAGTTTTATCTGAATACAATACAACATCAGGCACGAGCATTCATTGAAAGAGGTAGAAGTTTTAGAAAACGTAGATGAAGCATATGTGAAAGTAACTAAACTGGCATATAATGTAATAACACAGTTGTTGTATTTTTTTCTGCACTATTTCTGTCGTTGCTCTCTGATCAGAGCAAATACCCTTGTAAAATAATTTGCTGGTTGTGTTTTTTTTCCATTCAACATAAATGTTCATTATAACATCTTTTTAAGCCAAGTCAACATATTGTCTTGTCAGTGTGACTTCTGCAGTGAAACACAAACAAAAATAATGTTTAGACAACTGATAAAACACTTCTGTTCAAAGACAATTCTCTTTTATTTATTCCTGGCTTCATATATATGTGCACTGTCCACTTTTTTATGTATTAGATTAATTAACCTAGGAATTATTTGCAAACGGAAAAATCCCTTTTGACTGGGCCTTTCAGGGCCTACACTCCGTTTGAAACACAGACTGCCTGTCTTTTGTCTGACAGCAAACAAGCTGCACAAATAATTTTCTGCCTGTTCACCTGCTCAAAGCTGTGCCTGCTGAAACAGGGATTCTGTCGTCTGACTTGAGCAAGCGATTGTGGAATTGATGACATGTGCTGACGATGAACGAAGCAATTGCAAGAAATTACTGGCTATTGATTTAAAGACATCTGTTGCTGACCTTAGAACCAGGCCTGGACTGGCCATCTGTGGGTTCGGGCAAATGCCCGATGGGCTGCTTGCTTTAAAATGTAAATAGGCCACTCAACTACAAATGCAAATGAGGTCTGTCTTTAATATGTAAATGAGCCATTGGTTTTAGAAATGTAAATTAGCTGTCTGTAGCAGACACCCACAGCTAAACCGATGCCTCCACGCAGTAAGGCTAATCCCACCTCTCGAGGAGGCAACCTGATGGAAAGGCTTCTCCATAGAGAAGCTTTCTGGATATTTACACTGGGAACCCGCCAACCTGCAGGCTTAAACCTTAGATTTGATATAGCCTGTCATGTTTAGTGTTGGTGTTTGTGAGCCTGTGTAAAAACCAGCTTAATGACCCAGATAGACATTGATATTATGTCCACTATGATATTTCCTCATTTGAGCCTTTAATCTTCACATACTTTGTGTGAAATACGTTCACCATTTTATCCAGTAGTTTAGAGATATAAAATATAGATCGCTAAAAAATCCTGACGTACTCTGTGTGCTTCACCATGATCATAAAACAATTTCACTCCCATTTCGGGTATAGCTTATTCGGGTAAAAATTCGTTAGCCTAGGAAAAATGATTTATTTAAACTATTTACATTATTAATTATGAATCATCAAATATTGATTGTCAATAATCTTTATTAATTTTCTTGAAAATGTCTTTGTGTCTTTACTTGTTCACAATTCATGGTAAATCCTAAAAAATCAATTCATTGTTAAGTTATTTAAAATAGTATAGACACAAAAACAACAATTAATTAATTTTTCCAATTTCTCTAATTTTCAAAGTTATCTAATATATTAATATGAATTCAAATGTCTTTAACTTATGGCCTCTTTCAAGGATTTAAGTCAATATCCACTGAATGAAATTGAAGGTCTACTCATTTATTTGTTAATTCATTTGTTTATTCATCTATGTATTTTCCTAAGGCTCTTTTCATAACTTGCTTTCAAATAATAATTTTATCCAATTTTTAACATACACGCAGGGTTCTATACGGCAAGTTTTTGTTTGATTTATAACAACGCTAAGGGCATCGCTAACATCTGTTTGATATTTCAAGTGATTCAATCTAATTAGTGATGTCATTTCCTTTGATAATCCTTTTAAAAAGCCGTTGCGAGTTTGTGTAAATTTATGCCTATGACTACGTATCGCATAGATACGAAACGCGTCAGGACATTCTGGTTTTAATGAATTTGAAATAAAAGTTGAATTTTACCCATACGAAGTGACGTCCGGCTGTGCTTGCCTTCTCTTCTTTACTTGATAATCCCACCCCTTGCCGATCTCAGATCCAACAAGCAGCGCAGCTGTGCCTGCCACTTAAGCATTATTTTTGGGGTCCATGCTGTATGGGTTGAGTTCCTGCTAAGTGCTGGGTTGAAGACTGCAGTTGCATTTTGCTGATCTGGCTTCAAAATCCCACAGGCATGAAACTGGGGCTAAACTTTAGAGAAAGGCTAGTTAACATTGTTGAAAAACTAGAGTGACTGAGGGAATATACTGTAAGTATAGGGCCACTAATCCAATGAAAAGAACAGCCATGATAGAAACTGGGGTGAGATACTCATTTCAAGGACCAGTTTCAGGACATATGTGAATACATGGGCTGCTTTGATACTTTTGCCAGGGCTGCTTTTTCCTCCCAATCCGGCACTGCTTAGAACGAGAGGTTCTCCATCACATGCTTGCAACCCGAAGGCGGCATGGCTGTTTGAAGCAGTGTTAGACTGGTCCACCTGGATACCAGGAAAACTCCCGGTAGGCCCAGGTGTCAGTGGGCCTCTTGCGTCTAACCATTTGGCCTATTTCATGGTCATTCCCTTTATGAGAACAAAGATGTTTAATAATGGAAGAATAGAGTATAGTATGTAGAGAAAAAAGACTAGACGGATAAAGAGGTTGAGTGAGGAGAAGAAGTATAATACAGTAGTTTGTAAAAGTGGGCCCTCAGCATAAGGTTTTCTGGTGGGCCCCTGGCATCCCAGTCCGATACTGGTTTGAAGTAATAGCCCACTTTACTGAAGCATGGACATGGTACTAAATAACTAGCCCAGCTTAGGGAAAGAAATTCCTTGCAGGGGCTTCTTACAATATTACATCTGTACTAGACCATCATTTACAGATATCCTGACTAGAGATGGCGCGAACTGTTCGCCGGCGAACTTGTTCGCGCGAACATCGGGTGTTCGCGCTCGCCGGAAGTTCGCGAACGTCGCGCGACGTTCGCCATTTTGGGTTCGCCATTGTTGGCGCTTTTTTTTGCCCTCTCACCCCAGACCAGCAGGTACATGGCAGCCAATCAGGAAGCTCTCCCCTGGACCACTCCCCTTCCCTATAAAAACCGAAGCCCTGCAGCGTTTTTTTCACTCTGCCTGTGTGTGCTGAAGAGATAGTGTAGGGAGAGAGCTGCTGCCTGTTAGTGATTTCAGGGACAGTTGAAAGTTTGCTGGCTAGTAATCGTTTTGATACTGCTCTGTTATTGGAGGGACAGAAGTCTGCAGGGGTTTGAGGGACATTTAAGCTTAGGTAGCTTTGCTGGCTAGTAATCTACCTTCTACTGCAGTGCTCTGTATGTAGCTGCAGTGGGCAGCTGTCCTGCTTCTGATCTCATCTGCTGACTGCTGCAATAACAGTAGTCCTTGTAAGGACTGCTTTTATTTATTTTTTTGTTCCAATACAGAGCAGTATCAAGCAGATTACTAGCCAGCAAACTTACTATCATCTGTCCCTGAAATCACTAACAGCTCTCCCCCTACACTATCTCTTCCAAGCACACACAGGCAGATTTTTCAGATACATTTTTGCCCTTGATCCCCCTCTGGCATGCCACTGTCCAGGTCGTTGCACCCTTTAAACAACTTTAAAATCATTTTTCTGGCCAGAAATGTCTTTTTTAGATGTTAAAGTTCGCCTTCCCATTGAAGTCTATGGGGTTCGCGAACCGTTCGCGAACCGCTCGCATTTTTGCGCAAGTTCGCGAATATGTTCGCGAACTTTTTTTCCGACGTTCGCTACATCCCTAATCCTGACTGCGTCAAGTAGAGTTTAAAAGAAGACCTTTAAGAATGTACTGTGCGACATCAGGATTTTAAATCAATTGAAAAACAAGTCCTTTTTCTATCATAGATATCTGCTCATTGGGAGGTCATGGGAGAAGTTTCCCACATTGATGATACTCCCTATCCTGTTAAACATTAAAAGTCCAACTATAAGACAGATACAGCTGAGAACAGCTACTCATTAACTTTTTCCTTTTAGTTCTATAAAAGGATGGCAGTGTTTACGTAACGAGATGGATGAAGTTTGCTCATGACAATGGACTCAAAATGAAATGCTCTGCAACCCTTTTGGGGTACAGGGTGACTAATCTTTAAATACTGGCACAATGGTGTAGCGGTCACTTATCACTTTGGGTGGTCTCTTTCGCTAATGGGTTATAATTTGTATTTACAGACCTGTGTACACCGAGTTATTCTTCAACCAAAGAACAAAAAAAAAAGAGGAACTGGAGTATATGAAGATGAGCAAATATTACTGATAATGATTTCTTGCTCTGGGGTAGTGAATAGGAAGTCAATGACTACCAGGAAAACAACTTCTTTTAGATGAGTGCAAAGAGACAACAATGGTTTCCTTAGATAAAAACTGGCCCTTAGAAAAGGTTTGCCATTGTGGACAAATACCTTCATATCCCAAAGTTACTTTAAAATAAGAAGCATGTGGAAACCATGGTGCTGTTTCAACTGCAAAGCTATTTGAGAATGTTTCAGTGTTATGAATGTTATGTATGTTAAGAAGAAAGCTGTTTTGAGGCTTTTAGTACAGATGTATAACCACTGTAAGGTGACGATTGTGCTTTACTTACTAGCAAAAGCCTGTATGAAGTCATTAGGGCAGATTTACTTAAGGGCAAAGTGATTAACGCTGGCGACAATTTCGCCAGCGTTACCGTTTTTAGGCACTTCGCCGATTTACTAAGGGGCGCAGGCATAATAACTTCGCTAGCGAAAGAGACAGATGCTAGCGCTCAATCGCACTCTATCGCCAGGTGAATTTTCGCGAATGGACGTTACTCCGCAAATTCACTAAGGTGCGGAATTTACTGAACCAGACTTGGCTTTGCCAGCTCAGACCAGGCAAAGCGCACTGGATCTTCCTCATTCTTTTGTTACTTCTGTGTCTTTTCATTTTTTTTAGAGTGATAGCCTGCAAAAGTCCTTACATTTTTTTGGGGTAACAGGGTTCCCCCATACATTTTCTAACAAATGGGACACAAACTATACAGTGGGCTCATGTGTAGGGCAATATAACAACTCTATTTTCTTTATTAAAGTTCCCTGGACTTGTGTAATGTAATGTATTTGCTGCAACATACTGTATACGTCCATTCAACTTTGTAATTTCCCACCTTATGCAAATTAGCCTGAGCGAAGACCTCTAACGAAGTTTCGCTAGGCATAATTGACCACTTGCGCATCTTCGCTTTGATTGCTGAAGTAATGCTAGCGAAAATTCACCAGTGTTCAGCAATTAACGTTGTCTGAGCAAATTTTCGTCTGACGAAGTGTCGCGATGGCTGCAAAGCCATCACTGGTGAATTTTCACAGGTTACTACATTTCCCCCATAGACCATTGTCAGCAAGGTTTTATGTCATTTTTCCACATAGTTTTAGGATCATTACACAAGAGATGTAGGATACTGGATGTTGTTTAAGAGAGTTATTTATTAAAGTCCGAAAGCAAAAATCCTGAAAAATTCTTGATTTTTTAGTATTGAATTGGACTTTTAAAACATCACACTTTTTTCTGAATTTATTATACTCCAAGGATGAAAAAAGTCTGAATCTGAAAATCCAGCATCTCAGACCTGTGTAGGTTGCATATAAGTCAATGGGAGAAGTCCCAATGATTTTTGGATGTGCGCTGTGTTTCGTGCAATACACCGAAGATTTAGTAGTTTTCAGGAAGCATAGAAAATGCGAGTTTTGGGGTGGAAAAGTCGAAAAAAAATCATGAAATTCGATTTTTTTTCTCCGCAAACCACGGGAAAATATAATAATAATAAGCAGAAAAAACCTGTGCGAATGTAATCAGAGTTTTTGGCAGACCATGTTGAGATAAATTCGAACTTTGATAAATAACCCCCTAAGTGTGCCACTGTAGGAGCGTTTGATAATAATCAGAGAAAGGATTGAGTGGTCCTAGTTTTAGCTGCAGATTTATTAAGGGTCGAAAAGTTACTTTTTTTTATATTTGTATTTTTGTTCAAAGCTCACAAATTCAAATTATGAATAATCCAAACTCTATTCAAATATATCAAACCTTGACCCTGAGAACAATTCAAATGCGACTATTCTCCACCTAAAACATGCTGAGTTCAAGTAGAAGTCAATGGCAGAGGTCCAGTGACCCTTTAGAAACAAAAACGAAATGTGGCCACTAAACCTAGGGGTTATTTACTAAACTCCGAATGCAAAAATAGTGAAAAATGTGTGATTTTTTTTAAATCAAATCTGACTTTTAAAAAAACACTAATTTTTTAGAATTTATTAAACCCTGAGGATGGAAAAGTCTGAATCAGAAAATCCTGCATCACAGACCTACATACCTGCATATAAGTCAATGGGAGAAGTCCCAATTATTTTTTTTATGTGCGCTGGGCTTCATGTAATACCCCGAAGTTTTTGGGCAAAAATCTGGGTTTGGGTGAAAAATCCAAAAAAATCATAAAATCGGATGAAAATCCGGAAAAAAATTGAAAATCTGTTTTTTTCTCGCAAAGCTAATTTTTGGGAAAATGTAATAACAAATAGGCGTAAACAATCAGACCGGATTTGAGTTTGTATCAGAAAATATTGAGATAAATTCGGACTTTGATAAATAACCCCCTTAAAGGAAAACTATACCCCCCCAAACAATGTAGGTCTCTATTAAAAGATACTGAGTAAAACAGCTCATGTGTAAAACCCTGCTTCATGTAAATGAACCATTATCATAATAATATACTTTTTTAGTAGTATGTGCCATTGGTTAATCATAAATAGAAAATTGCCATTTTAAAAAATAAGGGCCGCCCCCTGAGATCGTAAGATTCACTGTGCACACATACAAACCACATGTAAGGTCACATGAGCCAATTAACAGACAGAGTTCTGCCTTTTGCTTCCTCACTTCTTCCTGTTACAGTTAGTGTTGTAGTATTTCTGGTCAGGTGATCTCTGAGGCAGCACAGATAGAGTCACAAAATGGTGGTTCAAGGCAAGAGATGTAAAAGGGCAATATTTATGTAAATATATATTCCAGTTTGGTAAGATTCTTTAATATGTCATTCAATTTGATATAAACTATCTGTTGCTTAAGTATTCATTTTGGGGGTATAGTTTTCCTTTAACTATATCTTTATGCTATTTCCTGAAGAAGCACCAGGGACTTGATTGATCGATGGTGAGTGCCGGTTCAACAAACTGACTATATATATATATATATATATATATATATATATATATAGGGGGCGGGTTGGTGATGTCGGGGGGGCGGTTAACATGTGTAGGTGGGGCAGGTGATGTCAGGGGCTGTTGTCGATTGGCTGATCACCATGTCATTCACTTTAATGTCCTGTCCGGATTTCCTAATTTCGAAAATTTGGGTGAAATCCAGACAGGTGGCAACCCTAATATATTATATATAAATATTTTCTGGGGTTAATGACGTCACTTTTGGTGCCAGATTCAAATGAGGGAGTGGTATAAAAGCACCATTTTGATGTACATGCATTATCCTTGAATAAGGCCCAAATGTGGGCCGAAACGTCGTATCTATGTACCAAATAAAACACTTATTTTGATGAAAACATTGGTGTGCGGATCCTTGCAAACAAACCTCTATATGAATTTTTGGACCCTGCACCGACAAAGATTAAACAAAGTCCGGTCTTCAGAGTGCGGTCGTTTGACACGGATTATATATATATATATATATATATAGTCAACTACAAGAGGTCCTCTGCACTCAACCCATTATCAATATATTTAAGACAGAGACATTTTGTGCTACTGCTACTAAAAAATGCCTTACCCTTTAAACAACACAGGGATTGTTTGTCCATATATTGCAATATATTCAAGCTGGCCAACTACGTCAAAGTCATCCCATATCTGGCCAGTCCTACGCTTAATTTTCATCTGATTCATTAAGAATTCTATTGCTTCATTATACATTTTACAAAGGGACTAAGTTTTACCTGCAACTTTACTTGCTGCTTTCAAAGTAAACCCCCATACTTGGCTGCCCTTTTATTAGACACCAGTGGGATCACCTGACTATAGTTGGGAAGGGTGGGAGCTACAACATGGAGCTGGTCACTGCTCCTGTAGAACTATAACAAACAAGGGAAAGTTGTGCTCACCACTATTTTTTAAAACCATTAGGCGGGGGTGCAATGAGGGTGTGACCACAAAATACATATAGTCAACTACAAGAGGTCCTCTGCACTCAACCCATTATCAATATATTTAAGACAGCTACATTTTGTGCATACTGCTACTAAAAAATGATTTACCCTTTAAACAACACAGGGATTGTTTGTCCATATATTGCAATATATTTAAGCTGGCCAACTACATCAAAGTCATCCCATATCTGGCCAGTCCTATGCTTAATTTTCATCTGATTCATTAAGAATTCAATTGCTTACTTATACATTTTACAAAGGGACTAAGTTTTACCTGCAACTTACTTGCTGCTTTCAAAGTAAACCTCCATACTTGGCTGCCCTTTTATTAGACACCAGTGGGATCACCTGACTATAGCTGGGAAGGGTGGGAGCTACAACATGGAGCTGGTCACTGCTCCTGTAGAACTATAACAAACATGGGAAAGTTGTGCTCACCACTATTATATATATATATATATATATATATATATATATATATATATATATATATATATATATATAAAGTCAGACAGTGCCTGTACTCGGTCATAGACGAAGCCAGAGGTGCACGACCAAGTTTGTAGCAATATTGAAAAAAGGGTCAGCACACTCTGTATGATTTAGGTGAAAAAAAGTGTTGATTTATTCACACATCATCCGACGTTTCAGTCCCACATGGGGACCTTTCTCAAGGATGACCTTGAGAAAGGTTCCCATGTGGGACTGAAACGTCGGATGATGTGTGAATAAATCAACACTTTTTTTCACCTAAATCATACAGAGTGTGCTGACCCTCTTTTCAATATATATATATATATATATATATATATATATATATATAATTTTTTTTTTTTGGTATTTTTTTTTACTCCCTGGGATGTATATATATAATATATCTTTAAATAGCTAAAAATATCTCAGAACCTGTTTTTATTTTACTCTGCAAATAAAACACTAAGTAAGGAATACGACAGGTTTTTATTATTGATTTCAGCAATTTTCCAAGACGCAGTGCGGTTTCTGAAAGCTTAAGAATTTTTCAACTGTCAATTTTCATTTAAAAGGAGTTAAGTCGTGAGAACATTCTTGAGTACCACTTCATAACTCTGACACCAAATATGTATAAAAAGATTAGGCTTTTATTTGGTATAAAATCAGTTGGCAGTTCTACATCTGTGTAATGCAACATAAATACTCCAGCTGGCACCTTAAATGGACTTCAAACCAATGACTTCCTTATTTGCTGCATTGCCAGGGTAATTCTCTATACTCTACATAGTATGGCTAATTTGTCAGGAGGTTGCAGGTGTGCAGTGCACATAAACACACAGCTGTGGTCATACAGTCCAAACGTTCTATCAAACACATAAAGGGAGACCTCAGCAGCTGGATTAGTCATCCTTGCAACAGGTCCAGAGAGAACAATATGGGTTAGTATTTCATAGCATGAATGTTAAATTTATGATTGTGACGCCCTTACCAAATAACTATTACATTGTGTCATGTTCCCCTTTTTTGTATAGGTATACATATTTAGGGGCCCATTTACTTAGTTCGAGTGAAGGAATAGAGGAAAAAAGTTTGAATTTCGATTGGTCGAATATGGCTACTTCGACCATCGAATGGGCTACTTCGACCTTAGACTACGACCTTTGACTTCGTATCGAACGATTCAAACTAAAAATCGTTCGACTATTCGACCATTCGATAGTCAAAGTACTGTCTATTTAAAAAATTCTTTGACCCCCTAGTTCGCCACCTAAAACCTACCGAGTCCAATGTTAGCCTATGGGGAAGGTCCCCATAGGCTTCCTAACAGTTTCCTGATCGAAGGAATATCCTTCAATCGATGGATTAAAATCCTTCGAATCGTTCGATTTGAAGGATTTAATCGTTCGATCGAAGATTATTCCTTCGATCGTAAGATCGTTGGAATAGTGGAAAATCCTTCGACTTCGATATTCGAACCCTCGTTATTCGACCCTAGGTAAATGTGCCCATAAATGTTATGTTGGAATAGCCAGTGAAGCTGTTTTATCATTTTAACACATCACAATGCTCAAATTTTGAGCTATTTTTTGTGTACTTCGACTAGGGAATAGTCCAAATTCAATTAGAATTTGAAAAAAATTAGAAAATTTGAATATCGAAATTTATCTCTTTAAAAATTCAACCATTCACTATCTACAACCTGACAAATTGCTGTTTTAGCCTATGGGGGACCTCCTACGACCTATTTGGAGTCATTTGGTGGACTTTGAAAAATCAAAGTTTTTACGGGCAAATATTTCAATTCAAATTCAATCCAATGCACTAAAACTTCGATTCGAACGATTCGAATAAAGCCTATTCAGCCAAAGTTAAAAACTTTGATTTTTTTTTAAATACATTTCGATTGGTCTTTTTTATTTGAATTTTGAAGTTATGGAAGTTCAAAAAAACTCCCATTACTTCGAAATTCGAGCCTTGATAAATCTGTCCGTAAATATTGCAAGTCGAAGATGAATTGGACAATAGTGTCATGAGAGTAATTGGTCTTACTATGAATTCACCTTAAAGAGTTAACAGAACCAACAAAGATCTCACACGTACTGATGAGCGGATCTGTCCCGTCCCAAAAAAATTGTAAAACGCATCAAAGTCAGTGGGTGTGGACTCTCCAAATACATGGGATGGCACTCGTATCGCTTCATTTTCTGAAGTCGCCCAAAGTTGCTTCACAAGGAAACTTCTGGCAACTTCGGAAAACTAATCGCTAATCCCACCAGCGATTACATTCTAGCCAGCGGGAAGGCAGACGACCTGTCTTGTGAGGCAACTTTGGGCAACTTCGGAATACAAAGCGCCACGTGTGCCATACCGCAGGTGATTTTTCATTATAGATGGCGGAAGACAGGGTGAAGCCGTTTGGGGAGATTAGTCGCCCCAAAGAAGAGGCGATTAGTCGTCAGGTGACTAAATTGCCCTGAATCGGCAGGTGTGCCCTTACCCTTCGAAGGCAGTTCGGGGAGATTAGTCGTCCTGAAAAAGAAAAAGTCGCCGGGCGACTAATCTCCCTGAATCTGACCTTGTATCTCTGCCCTTAAAGTCAATGGGCGTTTTTGTTATGGCGACTTTTGTAACAATGGATTAAAGTCAATGGGCGTTTTTTGTTATGAGCGTGTTTTCTCTGCTAATTTTTGCCACAGTTTCATGGAAAAATTTGCACATGGCGAAATGTGGAATTTCACAATGAATCCATGGCTCGTGAATAAATTCACTTATCACTACTTTTATTTATATGTATACATAAATACATGTTGCACCCACTCTAACAATTTCCCTTCAGCATATAACACCAGTAACCTCAAAAAATGACCAGCTGACCTCTAGCTTTGGTTAAGCCAGAACTCTTTACACATTAAACCATTCAGCAAAGTTGAAGATGGATGGACCATTGTGTCATGAGAATAATTGGTCTTACTATGATTCACCTTAGTATATTAATAAAATCCACAAAATTCCAAGACCTCACGCATTATGTTTTGCACATTCCAGTGTTAAAAAGTTATATAGTGAATAAAATACACCCTCTTGTAAATTCTAAGTATATTATAAGTTACAGAGGAGTTTCATGACCATATAAAAACACAAGGCTGAAGGCCGAGTGTTTTTATACAGGTCATGGAACTCAGAGGTGACTTCTAATATCAATGACATCACTACTCACTATTTATAACTGATGACAGAGAGAATAGACATTCGGAAGAATACAAATTAAATTTAAACCATTCAGACTACAAAACCACAAATCTTGGCTACAAAATTTCTGAGAACCAACTTAAAACCTGAACATATTGTTTCCTGTATTAGAAAAACTAATCATTATAATTTGAATGCTACAGGTCTTCTGAGTAACAGGATACTATATACACATGTGATTTTCCAAACTATTTAGAAACCCCACAGCATACATTTTTAAATATCTAATGTACAAGAGCCATGAATATCTTGTAAATTATATCTTTATAAACAGTGATTAGAGATTTCCTCAGTTAGAAGCGGTACTTAGTGATATTATTTTCTGTTACATCTGAATCCCATGACCTTTTTAAAAATGGAGTTTTACATGGTTGTGGAACTACTCAGTGACTTATAATATCCTTATATTTTTCAAAAGGTGGTACTTTGTTCACTGTACATATATATACCCCCCTACCCCTGACACCTTTGAATGATTGTGATCTGAAAACATCATTCCTGGAGATTCTGTGACCAAAACTATTGATCATTCCCAGACATTGCAGTCACTGTGAGGCAGAATGGGTGGTTTTGGGACCTTCTCTAAAATATGGTGTTGGAAAAAAAAATGCTTTCTCTTGGAGTTAATCCCTACTTGTAGATAGCTACCTGTGGATGGCAACAGAAGGGTTCTACTATATGCTAATATCTTAGTTAAATGCAATTTTGGAGCAAATGTGATATGCCCAAAACACTGTTCAGTAAGATAATTCAGTAGGGCCCACACATCATTTTTGCCATGTACTTTGTTTCCTCTAATTCTCTAAGTTATTTTGTTAGAGATGTTGGGAATGTATAGAGGCAACAGGTGGAGGAAAAATAATCAATTATTGACATGCTTAGCAGGCTATCTTATGTTTTCATTTAACACAAATACTTTTCATAACAGAAGCCAGTGGTCCCCAACCAGTGGCTTATGAGCAACATGTTGCTCTCCGACCCCTTGAATTAGTGATCCTCAACCAGTAGCTTGTGAGCAACATGTTGTTCTCCAACCCCTTGGATGTTGTTCCCAGTGGCCTCAAAGCAGGTGATTATTTTTATATTCCAGGCTTGGAGGAAAGTTTTGGCTGCATAAAAACCAAGTGCACTGCCAAACAGAGGCTAAATGTAGGTTGACAATCCACATAAGGGCTACCAAATGGCCAATACAGCACTTATTTGGCACCCCAGGAACATTTTTCATGCTAGTGTTGCTCCCCAGCTCATTTTACTTCTGAATGTTGCTCATGGGCTTTAAAGGTTGGGGTTCCCTGCCTTGAAGCAGATGCTTATTTTTACTGGCTTGTAGGCAAGTTTTGGTTGCATAAAAAAATACCAATATGAGGCCTCCTGTAAACTGACATTCCTTATAGGGGCTACCAAATGGCCAATCACCATTTGGTAGCTCCATTTAACAGTGCTACGCAATATGTTGGCGCTAAATAAATACATGTTAATAAATAATAATAATAATCACAGCCCTTATTCAGCACCCACAGGAATATTTTCCGTGCTTGCATAGCTCCCCAATTCCTTTTCAATCTGAATGTTTCTCACGGATAAAAGAAGGTTGGGGACTCCTGCAATGAGCATATCATTTTGCTTGGAAAACAATTTGGGGCTGAGACTGTAAGAAATGTAAAAAGAGGTGTTCTTACTCAACTCCTGCTTGCTATGGACAGACACTTGATAGTGTGAATTGTGGGGTGGAGCTGGTAAACACACAAGGTGCAACCGCACACTATAGTGCATTACAAGAGAACATCTGTACAATGCTGGCTGCCTCCTAATGCCTCTGTTTTATTATTTATGTAACTACATTCTTCTCTAAACCCCATCTTAGGCACATTTGCACGTTTGCTGACATTTTTGCTTTCGAATCGGAAACAAAATACAGACCACAACTTCTTATGAAAAAGTTTGAGACAAAACCAAGTAACAGCTGTTTTCTCTTTTCATCTGCTGATTAACATCCTCTTTGAAGTAAAGCCCCATATATTTATATTTAAATATTTGCTGTGCTCAGACAATTTATGGATGAAAAGAAACGCCAATGTGACCTTATAAAGATGGAAAGTATGTAGTCAGCGTGTAAACGAAATGCTTTGGCCATGTTATATGTTGGAAAAACAATTCCTGAATGACACACAGTAGTAATTATTCTTCCTTGGTGTCCATTATGTATATTGACCAGGTCCTTTCTCTTAAAAGTTTTCATTCACAAAAGTGTGCTTTAAAGGAGAGGCTTAAAATGCCATATTTTATATAATGAACTTATTGCACCAGCCTAAAGTTTCAGCTTGTCAATAGCAGCAATGATCCAGGACTTCAAACTTGTCACAGGGGGTCACCATCTTGGAAAGTGTCTGTGACACTCACATGCTCAGTGGGCTCTGAGCAGCTGTTGAGAAGCTAAGCTTAGGGCTCGTCACTAATTATCCAGCAGAAAATGAGGTTGGCCTGTAATATAAGCTGATGCTACAGGTCTGATTATTAAATTCTGATGCTAATTGCACTGGTTTCTGTGCTGCCATGTAGTAATTATCTGTATTAATTACTAATCAGTCTTACATTGTGACATTTAGGGCGGTATTTATAGTCAATATTTTCTGAAAAAAACTCCGACCAAATGCGAACGGGTTTTTTCGGCTTATTTAACAATACATTTTCCCGAAAATTTTGTTTGCGGGAAAAAAACCTGGAAAAATTGTGAAAAATCAGATTTTCATGATTTTTTCAGATTTTTCATCTGATTTTCATGTTTTTTTCTGATTTTTTATCCGAAAAATTTGGGGTATTACGCGAAACCCAGCACACATCAAAAGTTCATTGGGACTTCTCCCATTGATTTATGTGCAACTTTGACAGGTCTGAGATGCCAGATTTTCTGATTCTGACTTTTCCATCCTCTGGGTTTTATAAATTCCGAAAAATTCATGATTTTATAAAAGTCCGTTTTTTATATAAATAAAATCACGAATTTTTCGTGATTTTTGCATTTCGGAGTTTAGTAAACAACCCCCTTATATTCTATGTGTACTGTATATTGTGAGTGGGACCCTAAGCTCAGTAAGTGACAGCAGCACAGAGCATGTGCAGTGAATCAGCAGAAAAGAAGATGGGGAGCTACTGGGGCATCTTTGGAGACACAGATCTTTACTGCTAAAGGGCTGTGGTTGCCTTGGGCTGGTACAGAAGCCAAAACATAATGTACAACATTTATAGCTACTTCTTTAGTTAAGCTTTAGTTCTCCTTTCAGTAAATATTCATATGACAAAAATTAAAATGTTATCTTATGGAAAACAGTTGGTTCTGCAGCATAACCAGGAACCTTGAGTATTGATGGGCGAATAAATTGGACAGGCATGAATTTGCAATGAATTTCCGCGTTTTGCCACCAGCGAATACATTTGGGAAACTAACACAGAAATTCACAGACGAAAAATCCACGTGACAAAAAAAAATTGTTGTGTCGGAATAGTTGCGCACATGAAATTGTCGTTGTTAATATTATAACGCCCATTGACTTTAATGCATTTGGACAAAATAATTGCGCCTATAAAAAATTGTCACTCCCGTCAAAATTAATTTGAAGCCCATTGACATTAATGCGTTACGCAAAATTTTCGCAGTTTCGCGAATTTTTCAGTAAATTTGCGAAGTCAATAAGCGACCTCACCTACAGTAAAGTCCTCTTTCAACAAGGGGTTTGCTAGAAAATGGCAAATATAAAATATATAAATTTTCAAGTGATATTTTTACTTCCTTCTATTTCAGTTAATTTCACATAGGTTTTAACAACTCCATGACTTCTAAGAACTGCTATGAGGTAATACCTCGGATACGTAATCCATGAATCAAGGTATAGTAGCACCAAGGAGACCATGTGGAGGAATTACGTTATTTAAACAGAGTCAGTGCCAAAAAAAAGTATTGCAATTGCAATGCATCACTGAAAATTTTAGCTAAAAACAAATGTAGAAATTCTTTATGGTTTCCAGTGCAAAGAAAACTTGGAAATTGATTAATGTTGGAAAATTATAGGAAAGAAAATCAATTTGTCTTCTCCTTATAAAGTAGCTTTAGTATCAGAAGAACTGGAAGCCAGTTGTTTCTATTGCAAACCTTTTTCTGGGGATACCTTGAGTGCTGCCCCAAACCTCATAACCCAAAGTTAAAACTTTTTTAAACCCATCCCTTTTACCCCTCTATCCCCTATTTGTAATAAACACAAATACACATATACAATGTTTAAATATCGGCCCTGTGAAACTCCATGTGATAACCCACCTCCTCTCATGAATTGCCCAGTGACACTAAACACAACAGGAGGGAAGAGGACCATGGAGCACAGAGGAACCTCTGTCCTTTTCTTTTGGTTAATATTTTTCATTCTGGATACATTTTACGTTCATGGGAAAGCATATTTTTTTCAAAACTCATCAGTTAATATTGCTGCTCTAGTAGACTTCTGCATTAAAAATCCGTTTCTCAAAAGAGCAAACAGATTTTTTTAATTTTGAAGTCTGACAATGGAGCTAGACATATTGTCAGTTTCCCAGGAGCCCCCATTCATGTGATAAACTTCAGTAACTCTTTACTGCTGTACTGCAAGTGATATCACCCCTCCCTTTCCCTCCCAGCAGCCTAACAACAGAACAATGGGAAGGTAACCAGATAGCAGCTCCCTAACACAAGATAACAGCTGCCTGGTAGATCTAAGAATTACACTCAATAGTAAAAATCCAGGTTCCACTGCGACTCCATTCAGTTCCATAGTGCAGCACCGACTCTTTCTGAAAGCACATGACCAAGCAAAATGACTTGAGATGGCGCCTACACACCAATATTACAACTAAAAAAATACACTTGCTTGTTCAGAGTGAATTTTTTGTAGCATACACAGTGTAATTTAGAAATAAATCTACTCCATAAAAATCATAACAGATTTTATTCTGTTTAATCAGGTTGCAATTGTTTAATCATGTGGCTTACTCCTAAATTCTTGTTATAACAGATAGGTGTAACATGCAATAAAAGGAAATAACAATGGTTACAAAGGGTATTTTCTGTACTGGTATCCGCAGAAATAGACATTGTTGTGCTGGCACAGGTAGATTAAGGGTAGGACTACATGGACGTTTTCGGCGCGATGTGACGCACTGCAACAAAACGCCTGCGTCAGATCGCCTGCGACAGAAATAAGGTAAGTAATGCAAATGTTGCATTGTGTCGCAGCGTTGATCAGGCGCGACACGACTGTCGGATGCAGACGCAGTGTGCAGCGTCTGCATCCGATAGTCGTGACGTGTCAGATCAACGCTGCAACACCATGCAACAATGCATTCACTTACCTTATTTCTGTCGCAGGCGATCTGACGCAGGCATTTTGTTGCAGTTACATAGTTACATAGTTAAATTGGGTTGAAAAAAGACAAAGTCCATCAGGTTCAACCCCTCCAAATGAAAACCCAGCATCCATACACACACACCTCCCTAATTTTAATTAAATTCTAAATACCCATACCTCTACTAACTATAGAGCTTAGTATCACAATAGCCTTTGATATTATGTCTGTGGGTCGCATCACGCCGAAAACATCCATGTAGTCCTACCCATAGTCTAGGAAAGGAGGTCGTCATATTAGAAATGAATTAGTCTAATTGTGTTGTTGGCTACAAGCTCTGTTCTAATGACATGCATCTCAGGTATAGCTGACATCAACAATGTGATACTTGCCCAATAGTGCTGGAGTTTGTCAAACATGGCTCATTTTCCCATTCAAGTTATTAAAGGGGTTGTTCACCTTTAGATTAACTTTTAGCATGATGTAGAGAGTGATGTTCTGAGACAATATGCAATTGGCTTTCACTTTTTATAATTTGGGGTTTTTGAGTTATTTAGTTTTCTATTCAGCAGCTCTTTTCGGCAAACTGGTTGCTTTTTTTCAGCCAGGCATTGATTTGAATGAGAGGCTGAAATTTGAATAGGAGAGGGTCTGAATAAAAAAATGAATAATAAAAAGTAGCAATAAAAATAAATGTTTAGTCTTGCAGAGCATTTGTTTTTAGATGGGGTCAGTGACCCCCATTTGAAAGCTGGAAAGAGTCAGAAGCAGAAGGCAAATAATTAAAAACTATAAAAAATAAATAATGAAGACCAATGGAGAAGACGCTTAGAATTGGCCTTTCTATAACATACTAAAAGTTAACTTAAAGATGAACCACATTTGACATAAGCGTTAAAGGGCATGTAAAGGCTAAAAAATAAAATCCCATTTTTACTTTCTTTAATGAAAAAGAAACCTATCTCCAGTATACTTTAATTAAAAAATGTGTACCGTTTTTATAAGAAATCTGACTGTATGCAGAGAAATTCTCCCTTCATTTACTGCTGTGGATAGGAATTGTCAGATGGTCCCTAACTGCTGAGCAGGGAAACAATCATACTTATGAACAGCAGGGGGAGCCCCCGCCTTACTTCCCAGCCATGCAGAACTCAAGTAGCTTTGTTTATGACGATCCCTAAGCAGCCCAGACCACACTGAGCATGTACAAAAACAATTCATTTGTGTTTTTTTGTAATTTAAATTATATTTTTAATAGTGACTTCTGAAAAGTACAATCTGCATTATCTAAAAAGAACGGTATATTAGACAAATGATTTCAGCGTTTGCACTTTTATTGCAAATAAGTGAGCCTGTTTTTAAGACATAGCAACACTCATATCATTAATTTTCTCTACAGGACAAACTCACTTACACTTTTCCCTGAAGTGTTAATTTTAGTGCTAGGGAAGTGTAAATACAATACGGCTTAATTTGCCCCAACTTTATTTCATAAACCAGCCCCTCAAATAAAAAATCCCTGTTAAAAACAACACAGAGGGAAATTTGTGGTAAGACCAGCGTGTGCCAAGACAGCTGAGGCAACATTATCAATCTGAAAAGCACCAAAGGCGTCGCTTGAAAACAAAATGTCTTTTCTAACTTAAATATGAGGCACTTTATATATATGGGAATGTAACAAAACACTGCGATCGTTGGTTACAGCCAACAGACTCCCCTAATCTGTACCATTTCCCTGTTAGAAAAAAAGAGCTTTATAAAAATGACTTCATTATAAATACAGTTTTTCCATCCTGCAGTCATTAAATCAAGAAGGAAACAAACTTTTTTTTTTTTTACTTGATAATATCAACAAGTTCACAGCATGCTAGATTTATCATTAAATGGAGAAATCCATGGGATTTATTTTCCAGGACACATTTGGCCAATGAGAGCAGACAAAAACAGTAGTACTTTGAAGCGATGGCCAATAAATGCCGCTGTGGTTTACCGAGAGAGAGATGCACAATATATTAAACCACAGTTAATGAAATTAAATCATTTCTTCTGTTCCTGCAATGTGTCCTATATTACTTGCTTGGAAACTATACAACTGTTTATAATTTCCGAGATGTTCTTTCATTTCGGTAGGAAACACTATCGCTTGCATCTACTTGTCGTAATTAACTCAATACATGGTAAACACTGAGGAAGGGGTTGTGCAGTTTAACCCTTGCAGAGAAGCCTTGCTTGGCCTGGGACAAGCCCAACATTATACGCAGGGCCGTGCTGTGGACTAAATGCACTTGTAATAGAAAAAATTTGACAATTTTTGTGACAAATCCACCCTGTTTAACCCGCCTTACTTTAAAAGGCCTCGCGTATTCCACACCAGCAGTTTAAATACCAATCCAATTATATAACCCCCAAATCATGGGAAAATGAAAAGTCAAATGAGCCTCATTTATAGACGCACTTTCATCTGAACCCCTATTTGGCCAGTTGACCTTATGCTATCAATATACACCCTTAGGTGACTGGCAGCTTTTAGCTTTACAAATATTGTTGTTTGGGTTTCTCCAAAAGAAAAAAATGTTGACTCAATAAACTATGGTAAAGAAACATCTTTGCAAGACCAAGACTGTGCACATGCTCAGTGTGGTCTGGGCTGCTTAGGGAGCGTCATGAACAAAGCTGCTTGAGTTCTGCATGGCTGGGAAGTAAGGCGGGGGCTCCCCCTGCTGTTCATAAGTATGATTGTTTCCCTGCTCAGCAGTTAGGGACCATCTGACAATTCCTATCCACAGCAGTAAATGGAGGGAGAATTTCACTGCATACAGTCAGGTTTCTTATAAAAACGGTACACATTTTTTAATTAAAGTATATTGGAGATAGGTTTCTTTTTCATTATAGGAAGTAAAAATGGGATTTTATTTTTTTTGCCTTTACATGCCCTTTAAGAGGAGAACTGTTTCCTTATGTTTATAGAAGTATTTTTTACACTCTAAAAGAGCACATTCACATTCAGTTTCTGGCTTTGGTTCAGGAGAACCCCATCTGCATACTGCATTGCTTACAGGCACATCTCAGTCATGCAATAGCTATGTCACAGCTCATATATCAAATAAAATTCACATACAAGGCCACACAACTTTATGTACCCAAAGTCGACCGTTCTATTTAAAGTAAGTCCAGAGAGAGCTCCTATTGCACCTCGCTGCTAAAACTCACATTTTGCTGGAAAACAAAGTTCTGCAACTTAAATATCAAACGGCTCCCCCAATGTGGGGCAGTGGAATCTGAAAGACAACTCTATTAAAGGAGTAAGCTCTGGAAGACTCGTTACTTTTAGAAACAGGTGCACAAGTACAAAACTGTATCTTTGTACCCAACAAATCCTGAAAGTAGCAAGCTGAGAACTGGGAAAATCACTAGAAAACGCGAATAGATGTGAACTCTGTGGTTTCCAATCAAGTCCCAAACACACGAGCCTCAGCACCCTAGTTGGAAATATACAGCATGAATTTCTTATATTGTTCTACATCCCAAATATGTATGTAACAACTGGAGAATCTATAATTTGAGACATTTTTTATTTCAGCAGCATGTATGCTCTCTGCCCTTTTTCCATTAAAAAAAAGATTTGCAAGCAAAGTAGGAAAATGTTTGGAGAGAAAAGTATTTTGCTTCTTTTTCTTGCTGAGAAAACTGGGATTCATTTCAGAACACACCATTAAGGGCAGATTTATCAAGGGTCGAATTCGAATTTTCAAATTATTTTTATAGTCAAAACTGTCAAATTCGACTAGGGAGTTATTCAAATTCGATTCAAGTTTTCTAAAATAATTCAAATTCGATTTTAGAGATTTATTATACTCTGGCCCTTTAAGAACTTGAATTCAGCTATTCGCCACCTAAAACCTGCCGAATTGCTGTTTAAGTCAGTTGGAAACGTCCATGGATTTGGAGTTGTTCGCAGCCTGCCTGACATTCGAGTTTTTTTCGGTGAATTGAATTTGATTCTAATTCAAGTTTTTTGGGTCAATTTAATTCATCACAGTTTGAAAAATTCAATTTTTTTTAATACATTTCAATTTTTTGAATATTGAATTTACGGGAGTTTAGGGGAGTTTTTAAAAATATACATGAATTCGAAATTTGACCTTTGATAAATGTGCCTCCAAGTGAATGAATTCAAGCAAGCTTCTTCACAAATTGGCTTTGGGCAAATGTTTTATTGTTCACTGATGCTGGGGGACTCTATGAAGGCCAGTATGCTAGTATAATTCAATACTTATATAAACAAGTACATTAGAGGACATTATAGACAAATAGCAGGGGACCTTTTTACCCATAAAGTGGATCACCGTACCAGAGGCCTCCCCTTTAGACTAGAAGAAAAGAACTTTCATTTGAAGCAACGTAGGGGGTTCTTCACAGTCAGGACAGTGAGGTTGTGGAATGCACTCCCGGGTGATGTTGTGATGCTGATTCAGTTAATGACTATAAGAGGGAATTGGATGATTTCTTGGGCAGACATAATATCAAAGGCTATTGTGATACTAAGCTCTATAGTTAGTTTAGGTATGGGTATATAGAATTTAATTAAAAGTAGGGAGGGGGTGTGTGTATGGATTCTGGGTTTTCATTTGGAGGGGTTGAACTTGATGGACTTTGTCTTTTTGCAACTCAATTTAACTATGTAACTATAAACAGCAAAATTCAGTGTTGTTATCAGGGCCGTTCCTGCCATGAGGCAAGGTGAGCAATGGTGGCTCAAGGCAAGAGATTTACATAAATATATTTACCAGTTTGGTAAGATTCTTTAAAATGCCACTTAATATGATATAATCTATCTGTTGTCTTAAAGGGCATGTAAAGGCAAAAAAATAAAATACAATCTTTACTTTCTTTAATGAAAGAGAAACCTATCTCCAATATACTTTAATTAAAAAATGTGTACAGTTTTTATAAGAAACCTGACTGTATGCAGTGAAATTCTCCCTTCATTTACTGCTGTGGATAGGAATTGTCAGATGGTCCCTAACTGCTGAGCAGGGAAACAATCATACTTATGAACAGCAGGGGGAGCCCCCGCCTTACTTCCCAGCCATGCAGAACTCAAGCAGCTTTGTTTATAATGATCCCTAAGCAGCCCAGACCACACTGAGCATGTGCACAGTCTTAGACTTGCAAAGATGTTTAACAAAGTTACAAGATGGCGACCCCCTGTAGCCAACTTTGAAAGCATAAATTATTTGTTTGATTAGGCTTGTGGCGCAATAAGTTCATGTTTATATTTAGTATAGAAAATACAGCATTTCAAGCATTATTCTATTTACATGACCTTTAAATATCATTTTGGGGGTAAAGTTTTCCTTTAAGTGCAGATGTAGGAAATAATGAGGGAGCTGGGCACTTGCCCGTTATATGCATGAATGTGCCCAACATGGCCTCCTGGTTCGAATGGCTTAGCACTTGCAGGTAGGCAATTTTTTGGAAATAAAATAATTTTTACTTCCAACCATAGTGCAGGTTCTATTACCTATGCAGAGTAAAACAAAAACTGACATTTTTTAAAAATAAAAATATCACAGAGAAAAAAAATCCAGTGTAATATTTGTTATTCAGTAAAACGGGTCTGAATTCTATTGAACGGGCAGTGATGGTTGATCCTAGCACACTGGAAAACTGCAGTGGGGTATCATTGAGACTTCTCCCAAAACAAGAGCTGTGAATACAGGTCTGATGGACATGAGTCAAATACTACCCAGATACACATCTTGCCTTTTGTAAATAGTGAATTTGAGTTAATCTGCATTTTCTTTTGGACATCTGCTAATCACTTATTGCTGTAGGGGCTGAGTCATATCCATATGCCATAATGTGAGAGTCACCAGACACAGACTTCATTACTGTGCACTGAAATTTCAGTTTATATAAAGAGATGCCTGTGTGGTTTTGCTTGTGCTGGCAAGACTGCATATAAAGGTGGATATCATTAGTGATGGGTGAATTTATTTGCCAGCGACAATTCCAGGCGCCCATTGAGTCAATGGGCGTCAGAATTGTTGCCAGGGTCGGAATTGTCGTTGGTGTCGGAATTGTCACTGGCGTCAAATTTGACGCCGCCGTCAATATTCGCGTTTCGTGTTTTTTTCGCCTTTCGCAAATTTTTCATCACTGCACGAATTTCGTGGGAAATTTGAGAATTTTCCAGCGAAACTGGGGAAATTTGCCCATCACTATATATCATATTAAGTATCTAGAAAACAACATTAAGAAGAGATATTCTTAACTAAAGTGGGGCTCAGAGTGTGTAAATTAATCTCTTCTAATGTTCTGATTAGTGATGGGCAAATTTCCCACGAAATTCGAGAAACGGCGAAAATTTTGTGAAACTCGAAAATTGCCAATTTTGGATGCGCATCCAAAAAGGTGTTTGCATGAATTTTGACGTGTTTAAGTCAATGGGTGTCGAATAGTGTTGACGCACTGATGCGTGTCCAGATTTTTTTGACGCAGCCGAATTTTCTTCACCGGCGGCGAAACACGGTAGTTCACCGTGAATTTGTGCCAGGCGAATTTATTCGCCTTTCACTAGTTCTGATATACTGGAGTCATAAAATTTGCAACAGCAAAATGTACCTGTGAAATAATAGTACTTACAGAGTCAGTTTTATCAAAATGTGAGTTTAGAGCTTAAGAAATAAAAACTCACCCACGTTCTATTCATTCCTATGGGATGTTTAGAATTGTATTTATAAATGGGTGAAAGTTAGAATTCACCATTTGATAAATATGGTTCTAAAAATCCCATAGGAATGAACAGAATGCGGGTGAGTTTTTATTTTTTAAGCTCTAAACTCACATTTTGATAAATCTGCCACATGTTGTTAGTTTATATGCCTTATGGGGGCAGCCAGAAGGCCAGTTGGGATAACCCTGTTTTGATGTAAGGTGTGGCCTGACAAATACTTGGGAGAAGCAAGGGATGAACTCCAGTTTAAATGAGCAGGTCCAGGATCGGACTGGTGGGGGCAGGGCCTACCGGGGCTGTCACATCAGGGCCCCCTCAACCCCCCAAGGGCCTCATGAAAAATAAAAAGAGTTTAAAACAAAAACAATCACAAATACATTTTATATGTTCTAAGTTGAAGTTCCCCTTGAATAGATTTTTCCTGACCAACAAAAAAAAACCCATGAAAGCAGAACAAGCACTTCCAGATTACACATATCATGATAAATGAGACGGGAAAAAAAGGGGTTTAGGCAATTTCAATGGCCATATGTTAGTGCACTACACCTAATAATAATCACACACACCGAGCAGGCATGGAAATGCTGAACACAAGCCCGTGGCAGAAATATTTCTCCTTCTGCTAAGCATTTTTATTATTACAAACTCTCCATAAAAACGGCTTCCAAAATAGGGGGGAAAGAAAGTAATTATTAAAAGAAAAAAGTTTCCTTCCTCTTGCCAAACATGTTTCTTGGCTCAAATAACCAGCAATGGAATATCAAAGGGCTGTGCGGTAGTTTAGTCTATTAAAAACATTCATTCCTACCAAAAATGGCAAGTCTATACATTAAAGGGCCTTCAGAAGAATGTCATATACCTGGAGAAGTTCAAACAAATTACAGAGACACTTCTCAGGCACATTCTGAAACAATTGAGAACTAATATAAAGCTCCTGCATATACCATAGGGAGCATAATGTTTAAGAATTGCAACCATGCATGTCCTGGTGGTGATCAGAACCTAGAGGAACAGCAGGAACAATTTCAGTCTACAGATTTCAAGGTGAAGGGTTAGTTCACCTTAAAAGTAACATAGTATAAAATTAGTGTAACGATCATGTTATCAGGAACCTTGTTCAGTGGGGGTACCTTTGGACCCACAGGTGGACCCTGTGGGTTCCGGTGTTCACCGATGCCCTTTTGGGGCCCCGGGCTTTCTGCTGCGGAAAACCGGCAAGAAGTGCGTAGGAAGTCCGTAATCTAAGTACCAGCAAGGATTTAGAGAAAACATAGTCAGGCATAAGTTCAAGGCAGGTGGCAGGAATCGTAGTCACAGGTCGGGCAGAAGTCAAAACCACGAATTCAATAGTCAAAATCAAACGCTTCGGCAGGAAAAGATAAACTGGAACCAGCTTGAACAACTTCCAAAATGGAGACTGGCTTTTAAGGAGTCTTTTGGCACCAAAGTTTGAATTTCGGTACCAGCCAATGACGTCATGAAGCTTGGCTTCACTATGCAGGCGCCAATACACAGAGCGTCACAGCAGCCGAGAACCCAGAAGTGCGCGCCTGTGCAGGGACATAGAAGGAGAGACATGCCGGGAGGTAAGAGATCGCCGTGATCTCTCGGCGCGACTCACAATTAGGTGCTGTCTTCCCAAGCACAGGCAGCATTGTCCCATCAGATAAATGGGAATCAGATATGCAAGGGTATAGTTGCAGTTCTCCTTGAAAGAACCGTGGTAGATAAAAAACTACATACACCATCAGCCTAAAGGTGAGTGTCTCTAGCAGAGACGTCAGCCCCATGGAAGTAACTTCTTGGAGACTGAGGGTAACGACCCCAACCCCTTAGTCT
This sequence comes from Xenopus petersii, assembly GCA_038501925.1. Classification (NCBI taxonomy): domain Eukaryota; kingdom Metazoa; phylum Chordata; class Amphibia; order Anura; family Pipidae; genus Xenopus; species Xenopus petersii. The sequence continues at coordinate 120,510,495 of CM076683.1, forward strand.
GATAAACAATAGGCATTCAATGAACCAGTGATCCCCAACAAGTGGCTCTCAAGCAACATGTTACTCACCAACCCTTTGGCTGTTCCTCCCAGTGGTCTCAAAGCAGGTGCTTGTTTTTGAATGTCAGACTTGGAGACAAGTTTTGATTGCATAAAAAAAATGTGTACTGCTAAACAGAGCTTCCTGTGGGCTGCCAGTCCACATCTAAATTCCATGTCTAAATTCAACAAAAACTAATTTTATGTTCTTCTTTTAAATGAGAAATGTAAAACCGATTATAATTTTCAAATAGAAATATTATAGAAATACCATACCAGGAATCAGTATGGGGATTTGGGGGTTTCACTATTTCTTACAAGTAAAATTAAATCAGGAGTTCACACTACAGGTATGGGACCTATTATCCAGAATGCTCGGGACCTTGGGTTTTCTGAATAATGGTCTTTCTGTAATTTGGATCTTCATACCTTAAGTCTACTAGAAAATCATGTAAGCATTAAATAAACTCAATAGGCAGGTTTTGCTTCAATAAAAATTAATTTCCACCTGGGCCAATCACCAAGCTGACTGATATCAAAGTCTTCTGCCTGCTTGCTAGAATTATGAGTTCCCAGACTGATGGAAACAAGATTCAAATAATTTATACAGTGTAATTAAAGTTCATTTTGCTAATAGGATTTAGAATCATTTTTTGGGGTGACAGCTCCCCTTTAATTTAAAGTTCAAATAACTGTTTAAAGGAAAACTATACTCCCCAAACAATGTAGGTCTCTATTAAAAGATACTGAGTAAAACAGCTCATTTGTAAAACCCTGCTTCATGTAAATGAACCATTATCATAATAATATACTTTTTTAGTAGTATGTGCCATTGGGTAATCATAAATAGAAAATTGCCATTTTAAAAAATAAGGGCCGCCCCCTGAGATCGTAAGATTCACTGTGCACACATACAAACCACATGTAAGGTCACATGAGCCAATTAACAGACAGAGTTCTGCCTTTTGCTTCCTCACTTCTTCCTGTTACAGTTAGTGTTGTAGTATTTCTGGTCAGGTGATCTCTGAGGCAGCACAGATAGAGTCACGAAATGGTGGTTCAAGGCAAGAGATGTAAAAGGGCAATATTTATGTAAATATATATTCCAGTTTGGTAAGATTCTTTAATATGTCATTCAATTTGATATAAACTATCTGTTGCTTAAGTATTCATTTTGGGGGTATAGTTTTCCTTTAACAGGGGCCTGGTGTGGAGGTAGTGTTGCTAAGTAACAACAACAACAATCTAGTTTGGTATTACTAGTGACCTCAAATCGGATGCGACAGAAATAAGGGGAATGAATGTATTGTCGGATGGTGTCACGGCGTTGATCTGTCGCAACGCAACTGTCGGATGCATCGTTCAGCATCTGCATCCGACAGTTGTGTTGCATTGGTCGGATTTACCCTAAGGGGCAGATTTACTAAGCTCGAGTGAATAATTCAAATAAAAAACATATTCGAATTTCGAAGTATTTTTTTGGGTACTTTGACCATCGAATTGGTCAAATTCAATCGAATTTGATCGGATCGAATGATCCGAATGATTCAAAGTAAAAATCGTTCAACCATTCGATAATCGAAGTACTGTCTCTTTTAAAAAAACTTCGACTTCAATACTTCGCCACTTTAAACCTACGGAAGTCCAATCTTAGCCTATGGGGACCTTCCCCAGCACTTTTCTAAGATTTTTTGGGTCAAATAAAAATCCTTCGATCGATCGCTTAAAATGGTTTGAATCGTTCGATGCGAAGGATTTTATCGTTCGCTCAAGCGATTTTTATTCGATCGTTTTGTGCTAAAATCCTTCGAATGCGATATTCGAATTCGAAGGATTTTACTTTGAGGGTTGAATTAGAGGGTTTTTTAACCCTCGAAATTTGACCCTTGATAAATCTGCCCCCTAAGTGTCACTGAGATTTCTACCTGCTTGCTATGAAAAACCAAATATTGGCGAACTGGGTCTGACCGGCATGTTTATACATCACCCTGTGAATGATGTTACCTGTACATGTGAATATAAACAGCGGTAATTAGATCTCTTGGGCTAGCTGGCATAATAAAGCACTCATAACTCACTGTTTGGGTTTCTAATGTCACTTGAACCCTTTGCAGTAATTAACAGATTGTAATTCACAGTTACCTCATTAATTCTATATAAAAACAAAACTGGCTGAGGACGCCACGCAAACCCAAGGGTTAAAATTGTATTTAATGTTCAAGGGTCCTGTTCTAGAGCAACTCAACAGCTGTATTAAGAATTAATCAGTAAAGCATTTCCACTGGAAAGAATTGTACGGAAAGAAAGCCAAACTCGTATTTCTTTTATAATGAGGCATAGCGAGAGGCATAAGAACTGGTTTCTATATTCGGCTCATTATTATTGTTTCTATAAATAAAAATGAATCCATAACTATTGCACCTACATCTGTACCAATCCCATTAATGTTTAGCAAAGAGCAGAGATTTAGAGGCAAATTCATCAAACGTCAAATTTCGAGTTCATGTGAGTATTTAAAAACTCCCATAAACTCCCAAGAATTCAAAATTCGACCACTTGAAATTTATTAAAAAAATTGAATTTCCAAAACTCGGGTGAATAGGATTGACCCAATAACTCGAATCAAATTCGATTAGAGTTTTAAAAACTCGAATGTCAGGAAGGCTGCAAACAACTTGATCCCAGGACGTCAGCCATTGACTAAAACAGCAATTCGGCAGGTTTTAGGCAGCGTATAGTCAAATTCGAGTTCTTAAAGGGCCAGTGTATGATAAATCTCAAAAATCGAATTCGAATTTTAAAAAAAAAACGAAAAACTCGAATTAAATTTTAACAATTCCCTAGTTGAATTTGACAGTTTTGGCCATAAACAACTCAAAAATGTGAAATTCTAAGTTTTAATTCGACCCATAATAAATCTGCCCCATAATGAATGGAAGTTTAATTTGAGGGAGAAACTATTTTAGAAAAACTGTAATGCCAAAACACAAATATGCCAACTAGTTTCATCCATAGAAATACACATGTCAACACATGCAAATACACAAGGAATAAATCTGAGAGATTATAGTATTATAGTGTCTGACATTAAGGATAACAGCAAACACATATTTGACCACTGATGTGGGCAGAGATATTTTCTCCATGAATTAGCTTGAAGCAGCTAAACATGTGTGCTTAAGATGTTGTGCTATGCTATTTGTACTATTTTCGGTCACTAGTAATACCGAACTAGATTGTTGTTGTTGTTACTTAGCAACACTACCTCCACACCAGGCCCCTTTTAAACAGTTATTTGAACTTTAAATTAAAGGGGACCCATCACCCAAAAAAAATATTGTAAATCCTATTTTATCATGTTAGTCAAGCAAAATTAACTTTAATTACACTGTATAAATGATTTGAATCTTGTTTCCATCAGTCTGGGAATTCATAATTATAGCAAGCAGGCAGGAGCCATTTTTTGGACACTGTTATTAAGACAAGCCTTGTATCATCTCAGAACCTTGTTTGTGCACCAGAATGGGGGACCTGATGTCCATCCCCATGCCCTGGTTACACAATTAAATGGTGAAAAGAACTGGGGGAATGTGGGGAGAGCAGTGACACCTAGGAAGTGCTGAATGGAAAGTGAAAGTAATTGCCTGCCCCGCCTCTATGCCTAAGCATAGAGGAGGGGCAGACAATATTTGATTGACAGCCGAGATTTTTAAATGAGTTTACAACAGCTATGAATGCTTTAATAAAAATAAGAACTTGGATTTCATGTTTAATTTGAAACAGACTTTTATTATACAGCTTTTTTATGTCTGGGTGACAGGTCCACTTTAAACAGGGGACAGGGAATAATATTGATCTGATTTGAGGGTCGCTCAGAAACTAAATGGGCAGGACTGAAAATTGTGAAGAACACTTTGGACTGCTACTTCTCTATATGTGAAAATGGTTGGCTCAAATGATCAGACCATCACACCATGACGGACTACCACATTGGATCTGCTTATTTAGGCGAATTTTTGCTCTGGCAAATGGACATTACTCCACAAATTCACTAAGATGCAGATTTTACTGAACGTTACCTCTTTCGCCAGACTTGCCTTCGCCACCTCAGACCAGGCGAAGTGCAATGGAGTACATAGATCTTCCTCATTCTTCTGTTACTTACATCATATTTTTTTAGTGGAAAAAGTTTCTAAGTCCAAAAAACGCTGGAGTCTTTTCCTTTTTTTCAGAGTGATAGCCTGCAAAAGTCCTTAAATGTTTTTTGAGTAACCGGGTTCCCCCATACAATTTCTAACATATGGCACATAAACTATACATAGGGCAATATAACAACTCTATTTTTTAGTTCCCTGGACATATGTAATGTAATGTATTTGCTGCAACATATACGTCCATTCCACTTGAAATTTCCCGTCCTATGCAAATTAGCCTGAGCGAAAACCTCTAACGAAGTTGCGATAGGCCGAATTGAACGATAACGCATCTTCACTTTGATTTGCTCGCATTTCCGAAGTAACGCTAGTGAAAATTCACCAGCATTTGGGTCTCTGGATGCAACTTTACACTTTAGTAAAATAGCATTGTCTGAGCGAATTATCTCCTTGCGAAGTGTTGCGATGACAGCAACAAATTTAACCCAAGGTCTTTAGAACTTAGCACAGTCAGTCTTAACCTTATTTGGACAGACTCTTTAGAACAGCTCAAATCTAACTTGGAAACTAAAAGGCCAACTAAAAGTTGTAATTTTAACCTTCCTCTCATTCTGTTGCTTATATCCATGTTCTTTTATAGGTAACTGGTAAATAGGGATGTAGCGAACGGCGGAAAAAATGTTCGCGAACATATTCGCGAACTTGCGTCCAAAAATGCGAACGGTTCGCGAACGTCGCTAACCCCATAGACTTCAATGGGAAGGCGAATTTTAAAAGCTAGAAAAGACATTTCTGGCAAGAAAAATGATTTTAAAGTTGTTTAAAGGGTGCAACGACCTGGACAGTGGCATGCCAGAGGGGGATCAAGGGCAAAAATGTATCTGAAAAATACATTGTTGACACAGCGCTGCGTTTTGTGCTGTAAAGGGCAGAAATCACACTACGTCACTCAGGTGATGTTTCTGGACACGGAATGTGAAAAAGCTCACACAGCTAGGTGGCACTTGGTTAAAGACTGGGCAAACAATGCCTGCAAGGGCAACGTATACAGTAGTGGATATGGAATATATTATTGCTGCTGTAAAAACATCACTCAGGTGATGTTTACGGACACGGAATTATTATTGTTATTTAGACAGAATGTGAAAAAGCTCACACAGCTAGGTGGCACTTGCATACCTCCCAACTGTCCCTCTTTTGACCACTCAACCCCCTGTCCCTCTTTTGTACTGGAAAGTCCCTCTTTTCTCTGCACTGAACAGCCAGAAAAAAACCAGTTTCTAACTTAATTGGCTTTTGGCAGAGAGCTCAGAACAGCTAACAGGTGCAAATAAGATACTTTGTAACAATTTTGACTCTGGTTGGTGCTGGTAGTGGTGAACTACTAGGAGGAGCAGCACACCAGTCCCTCTTTTCTCTGAACTGAACAGCCAGAAAAAAACAGTTTCTAACTTAATTAGCTTTTGGCAGAGAGCTCAGAACAGCTAACAGGTGCAAATAAGATACTTTGTAACAATTTTGACTCTGGTTGGTGCTGGTAGTGGTGAACTACTAGGAGGAGCAGCACACCAGTCCCTCTTTTCTCTGCACTGAACAGCCAGAAAAAAAAACAGTTTCTAACTTAATTAGCTTTTGGCAGAGAGCTCAGAACAGCTAACAGGTGCAAATAAGATACTTTGTAACAATTTTGACTCTGGTTGGTGCTGGTAGTGGTGAACTACTAGGAGGAGCAGCACACCAGTCCCATTCCCCAACACAGCTAGACTAATAGCACTGGGCTGTTATAGTAGCAAAGTAAAAAAACAAAAAAGAAAATAAAAGCAGTCCTTACAAGGACTATTGAGTTATTACAGCAGTCAGCAGATGAGATCAGAAGCAATGCCCACAGCAGCTACATACAGAGCACTGCAGTAGAAGGTAGATTACTAGCCAGCAAAGCTACCTAACCTAAACTCACTGTCCCTCAAATCCCTGCAGAGTTCTGTCCCACAATACAGAGCAGTATCAAGTAGATTACTAGCCAGCAAAGTTACTATCAACTGTCCCTCAAATCACTAACAGCTCTCTCCCTACACTAGCTCTTGCAAGCACACACAGGCAGAATGAAAAAACGCTGCAGGGCTTCAGTTTATATATGGAAGGGGAGTGGTCCAGGGGGTGTGGGGGTGGTCCAGGAGGGAGAGCTTCCTGATTGGCTGCCATGTATCTGCTGGTCTGGGGTGAGATGTCCAAAATAAGCGCCAGCTAAGCGAACCCAAATTGGCGAACGTCGCGCGACGTTCGCGAACATTCGGCGGACGCGAACATTCGGCGGACGCGAACAGCCGATGTTCGCGCGAATTAGTTCGCGGGCGAACAGTCCGCGACATCCCTACTGGTAAATAGGAGACATATATCTTGGAACAATTGCATATCTACTATACACTGAAAAAAACAAAATAAAAATCCTTTGAAACCACATGGTCAAATGCTTTGCTAAGTGCCTGAATAAGCAGTACACTTAACTGCCAGTTCCAAACAGGTGGTCCCTCAAGGGCAAGTTTGTGCTCTAAAGACCACACTACTTCGTACTTACAAACAACACAAGGCAGCTGTGCTTCTCCAGGATATTAAAATGCTTAGAAACGGCAAATGGTGAGATTTTTTCCTTGCAAACGATCTAGCCCTGGACTCATTTAGTGAAGTATGTATTTGTCAGAAGGGAATTAAACTACCACTACAGTAGTTGTTTCTAGAATATGATGTCTCAAGGGATGAAACGCCTCTGTACAAAATACAACATATATATGTGTGTCCACATAATGGAGGCTGCTCTAATTAAGATTTTATGGTCCATATAACCTTTGCCTCTCTTTGCTCATTCACACAGGCAATACTGAGCATTCAATGCTTCCATGTATGGTTTCTAAAATTCCATTCCATTTTCATTGTGATTGCTCACAGCGCAAGAGATTTATTCAGTGTGTCTTTTATGCACTGCATTTTATGGTCCATGTTTATTTGATTATGGCTTCACAAGAACACTCACACACCCTACAGTGCCTTTTTACGGTGTTAATTTATTATGAGGATTACATATAATTGTTTTGACCAACACAGGCCTTTAAGGTTTAAAATTCTAAGAGCAGCATGAAACAAAAAGCATTAGCTCATAAAGTAATTTGTTTTGTACCAAAATGAGAGGTGTTGGTAACACGACACTTGTCTGTTCAGTTTGTCTATGTAGAGTCCTGCATCGTATTATACACAGACCTTGCAATGACTAATTGTTACAGGACAAAACTGGATGAGAGTTGCCCAGGGCCAGATTTACATAGTGGACGCCCCTAGGCCCACTGCCGTTTGTCGCCCCTCTCCCCTCCAGGGGGACAGGAGCAATGGGGATTGGCGCATGGGAAATTAAAAAAAAATATTATATCTCCAGCGCATCCCCAGTGTTTTTGAACCAATGTGGGTGTGGTTGGGCAGCATGCCGTCCCCCTAAAATCCTGCCGCCCTAGGCCCGGGCCTAGGTGGCCTTTCCACAAATCCGGGCCTGGAGTTGCCTGTTTAAGGGTAGGACTACATGGACTTTTTCAGCGCGATCCGACGTGCTGTGACAAAATGCCGCAACACTACTGTCGGATGCAGACGCAGCGTGCAGTCATGTCGCATTGGATCAACGCTGCAACTTCATTCGACATTTCTATCTCTTACTAGCGTTTTGTTGCAGTGCGCCGGATCGAGTCGAAAAAGTCCATGTAGTCCTACCCTAATAAATACAAAGCAATTGCAGTAAAATAATCTTTCATAAGGGCAGAAACACCTGCTCAGATTCGATAAATTGCCTCTTCTTCCCTGAACTGCCTCGAAATCGCCGACGGGATGGCACTCAGATCGCTTCGTTTTCAGAAGTTGCGCCGAAGTTTCCTTGTAAGGCAACTTCGGGCGACTTTGGAAAATGAAGCGCACCAATTGCCATCCCGCCTGTGATTTACATTCTAGCCAGCAGGAGGCAGTTTGGGGAGATTAGTCACCCCGATGAAGAGGAGATTTGTCGCTGGGCAACTAATCTCCCCGAATCCCCCCCGAGTGTGTGTCTCTGCCCTAAAGAAAAATTAGACTAACTAATATATACTTATTTATATTTTTTTTTCTACTATTTATTCCTTCTCTAATGCTTGAACAATATCTAGCTGAAAGGTTACTGCTTGGCTCAATAGCATGACAACTGAGCATTGTGCACACTAGATACACACTAGATACACCACCATAGGGACAGGAAAGGTGAGGAATCTGTTTGGGATCTAGATCTTGTAGGAGACTGGAAAGAAAGAGTGCATAAAGGCATGAAAGAGTGGGTCTTGCCCACTGGTACTTTGGGCAAGCAAGTGGTAAAAGTGTGTGTCTCTGAGGAAGTAGGCCCTACCAACTAGGTAGTACAATGCCCCATGGGTTCTTATAATGCCTTGAATACATGGACCAGATATATATGCTTTATATGCTGCATGTTTGAATTCGAGAACCAACTATAAGGGGCAGTGAGGCAACTTCGCGCAACTTCGGAAAACGAAGCGATCCAAGTGCTATCCCGTTGGTGATTTACATTCTAGCCGGCGGGAAGGCAGGTCGGGGGGATTAGTCGCCTCGAAGAAGAGGAGATTTGATTAATCTCACTGAATCTGACCGTGTGTCTCTGCCCTTAACCTCCACACAAGGCAGAACGAGGGAAGAAGACATCACAAAGTAGGAAGTGACATTTTTTGTATGCTGACCTGTACAAGTAGTAAATCCATATTTAAAACCGCTCAAAGCAAAGAGAAGTTTAATTTTAGAATGCCTTTAATAATCATTCAAAATAACATGAAACCGACTTATAAATAGCATGTCTTTTTCTAGTAAGACATATTATAAGTTCAAATGCTGTATTTTATAAATGGACCTCCTTAAGAAATCGTCTGCCTCTGTGATCCTGCCTCTATGACTCATGTGAATAACAAACATTTTAAAATATTAAATTCCTTTTATTAAAGATCAATAACATAAATAAGTCAGAGCCGTATTTCCCACTGACAGATCCTTGTAACATGTTAGCCTCTATGGGCTTTCCGTTTTATAGTGAAGACCGCACACATTCAAAAAATAAAATACGAGTCAAAATAACATGTTAATAAATGAAACCATCACCATTTCTATACAGACTTGCTAATGTATTTTCAAGTACAGGGAACAAAAGAAAGAAATGTTGGTGACTGAGACAAAGACAGATGCAGAGAGCTAATAAAAACCAAATAAAAACCAACAAAGAAATGAATAAAGAGGGGCAAATACAACAGTCAGCAACATAAATCCAATAAACACAGCTTACATCAGAAATGAATTTAGTCAGTTGTTTAAATTTGTTTTATTTCATTTATTTATGAAGCTATAGAGCAAATTGGCAAAAGAGGTTAATAAATGCCATGCTATCTATGGGCAAAAATAAATCCTACACACCAAATGGTAGTGTGCTGGGGCCACCCTTAATAGAGAATGATTAGAGGATTTTTGTAGAAAACAGACAAGGCAACACTATTCAGCAGTGTCGGACTGGCCCACAGGGATACTAGGCAATGTCCCGGGGGGCCCAGGTGTCAGTGGGCCCTCCTGCTTCTAAAGATTTGGTCTATATCATGGTCATTCCCTATTTCTATGAGAACAAAGAGGCTAAATAGGTGGAATAATAGATTATAGTATGTAAAGAAAAGAGACTAGGAGAATAGAGGTTGAGTGAGGAGAGGAAGAAAATAATACTGAGGGTGGACCCCTGGTCTAAAAACTTTTGGTAGGCCCCCCGGTCAAATGTTTTTTGGTGTCCACCACTGCTATTCAGAGTCAGTTAGTTGCTACTAAGTGAATCAAGTACTCCCTTAAACAACAAATGGCATTGAATTGAGTGATAAAAACATTATTTTGATACTTAGGGGCCGATTCACGAAGGGTCGAATATCGAGGGTTAATTAACCCTCGATATTCGACTAGGAACTAAAATCGTTCGACTTCGAATATCGAAGTCGAACGATTTTGCGCAAATCCTGCGATCGATCGATCGAAGGATTTTTCATTCGATCGAACGATTAAATCCTTCGAATCGAACAATTCGAAGGATTTTAATCCAACGATCGAAGGAAAATCCTTCGATCAAAAAATCCCAGGCAAGCCTATGGGGACCTTCCCCATAGGCTAACATTGACTTCGGTAGCTTTTAGCTGCCGAAGTAGGGGGTCGAGGTTTTTCTTAAAGGGACAGTACTTCGACTATCGAATGGTCGAATAGTCGAACGATTTAGTAGCCCATTCGATGGTCGAAGTAGCCCAAAAAAACTTCGAAATTCGACGTTTTTTTAATCCGAACCCTTCACTCGAATTTAGTGAATCGGCCCCTTAATATATAGATTGCTGGCAAGGCCTCCCCTAGAGGCCCATTTATCAAAGGTCGAATTTCGAATTCATGTGAGTTTTTTTAAATTCTGATATACTCCCAATTTGACTGGGAGGTTATTTTTTATTTTTTTTATTCAGGTAGGGTTTATTGAACAGATTCTGAAGCATAAAATGACACGTTTGATATTGTGCATCATACATTAGTCTTGCATATAGAGGGGTACCAGTTGTTAGATTTAGTAGAAATTAACATCTTAAAGTGGACCTGTCACCCAGGCACAAAAATCTGTATAATAAAAGTCCTTTTCCAATTAAACATGAAATCCGATTTCTATTTTTTATTAAAGCATTCATAGCTGTTGTAAGTTTGTTTAAAAATCTCAGCTTTCAATCAAATATTGCAATTACTTTCACTTTTCATTCAGCACTTCCTAGATGACACTGCTCTCCCTACATTCCCCCAGTTCTCTTCACCATTTAATTGTGTTGTTGGTGCATGGGGATGGACATCAGGTCCCCCATTCTGTTGCACAAGCAAGATTCTGAGATAATGCAAGGCTTGTCTTAAAGAGCATGTAAAGTCTAAAATAGAATAAGGCTAGAAATGCTGTATTTTGTATAATAAATATAAACATGAACTTACTGCACCACAAGCCTAATCAAACAAATCCTTTATGCTTTCAAAGTTTGCTACAGGGGGTCACCATCTTGTAACTTTGTTAAACATCTTTGCAAGACTAAGACTGTGCACATGCTCAGTGTGGTCTGGGCTGCTTAGGGATCGTCATAAAAAAAAGCTGCTTGAGTTCTGCATGGCTGGGAAGTAAGGCGGGGGCTCCCCCTGCTGTTCATAAGTATGATTGTTTCCCTGCTCAGCAGTTAGGGACCATCTGACAATTCCTATCCACAGCAGTAAATGAAGGGAGAATTTCACTACATACAGTCAGGTTTCTTATAAAAACAGTACACATTTTTTAATTAAAGTATATTGCAGATTTTCTTTCTTTTCATTAAAGAAAGTAAAAATGGGATTTAATTTTTTTTCCTTTACATGACCTTTAAACCTGGAGATCAGTTTGCTCCTCAAAAACGCATTCAGCACTAGCAAATATTAAATTATATTTCATTAGGGGGCAGATTTATCAAAGGTCAAATTTCGAGGTGATGGGAGTTTTCTTAAACTCCTATCACCTCGAAATTCGAAAAAAAATGACCAACGGAAATTTATTTTAAAAAAAATCTAATTTTGTAACTTTGGATGAATTGTTCGATTCAAATTCGTATTGAAGTATTTTCAAAAAAATTTTGATTTTTCAAAGTCCACCAAATGACTCTAAAAAGGTTCTAGGAGGTCCCCCATAGGCTAAAACGGCAATTCGGCTAATCGTTGAAGTCAAATTTTTAAAGAGACAGTACATGATAAATTTCAATATTCGAATTTTCGAATCTGGACTATTCCTTAGTTGAAGTACACTAAAATTACCTCGTAATTTTAATTTTCACGTCAACCCTTGATAAATCTGCCCCCAGGTGTATCTCATTACATTTTATTTTTATTATCCCTTTTATCACTGTTATGCCCCTAGGTTAGTTTTTAAAAAGACACAATTTTACAATGATGAAACACCATTGTAAGCAAAATAAATAAAAGAATGCAAGAAATGGAAGTGTAAAAGCTGCCACGGCAATTTAGAGAATTTTTTAACCTGAACATTTGAACAAGCACCAAACAGTAAAAATCAGCCCCATTTACTGTGAATACACAAGTAACATAATACAGGAATAGGGATGTAGCGAACAATTCGCCGGCGAACTAGTTCGCGCGAACTTCGACTGTTCGCGTCCGCCGAATGTTCGCGAACGTCGCGCGACGTTCGCCAATACGAGTTCGCGTTCGATTCGAACATAAATCGTTCGACCATTCAACCATTCGATTCCTTCGACCGCTAAAATCGAAGGATTTTCGTTCGAATCGAACGATCGAAGCCATTGGATCGAATGAAATCATTCGATCGAATGGCTTCGATCGTTCGAGTCGAACGAAAATCGTTCGATCGAACGATTAAAATCCTTCGATCGTTCGAATCGAACGATTTTCGGATGTTCGAAGTTCGCGAACTGTTCGCGAACTGTCCGCATTTTTTGCTGGTGTTCGCGAACGGCGTTTGCGAACACATCGGCGGCGGTTCGCTACATCCCTATACAGGAATGGGACCAGTTATCCAGAATTAGTATTTGAATTTGGTTCAGCCAGGCAGAACGGTTGAATCCGAATCCTGCTGAAAAAGGCAGAATCCTGGCAGAATCCTGAATTGAATCCTGTATTTATCATACTCTGGCTCTTTAAGAACTCAATTTTGACTATGTGCCACCTAAAACCTGTTGAATTGCTGTTTCAATGGGAGTCAATGGGAGACGTCTATGGGTTAATTTTGAGTTTTTAAAAACTCACATGAATTCAAAATTCGACCCTTGATAAATGTGCCTCTAAGTCTACTAAAAAAATCTTGTAAACATTAAATAAACCCAATAGACTGGTTTTGCTTCCAATAATTCAGAGGTTTCTGGATAACGGATCCCATACCGTATATAGCATCCCTTAAATACCAGGAAGCAATCACCTTCTCTGTTCTCTCCATTTTCACTCTTATTCAAGTGAAATATCCCAATGAAGAATATGTCCCGTTGTTCCAGCTGCTCTACCTTGTGTGATATTGTGATACTGGACCAGGGCAAACTGTATCCTATGTTAAAGAAAATCCTGAAAAATTATTTGCACACTACGAAGCCTAAATTTCACAGATCCACAAAGTGATGCAAGTCCCATTTTATATGTGGGTTGGCCAATGACTGTGTTGGGCAAATTGCTAATCAATTCCTCTCCATATGTATGCTTTAGTTTTGAGGCTATATATCTGGTGCTTTGAAAAAAAAAGTGATTTAACTACACAGAACTGTAAATATAACTTATTCGTCCCTCTTATTCATAGAAAATGTGTGTGCCATTATGTATGCAAACTGTGGAATAAAATGGTTATTTATTTCCATGGAAGGAAAAATTAATCTTTGGGAGAGAATGATGGGAATCTGAATTTGCAGCTGCAATAACAACAAACGCAGTCATTTTACATAGAAAGGTTTACCATACATTACAAACCTGTCTCCTTTCAAAGCTAGTTAATTTCATTTTTAGTAGCTGAGTGTTATAAAAAGGCAACATGTTTATAACTAGAGCTTTCCTGCACTCTGCGGTGCCATTCACAAATGAAGCCTAAACATGGAAAGAACATGCAGGGTTTAAAGCACCCATTTTCCAGGATAAAAAAAGGGTGTCACTATATGGCTCAGCGGCACCCAGAATTATCTTGCATCCCTTCTTTATAAATCATTGACATTGTATTTGTATTTGCTATTTTAAGCTAATATTTGCTTACATGTACCGTAAACCCAACAATACCTATTATTGGAGTTTTTTCCTTACAAAATTGTTGACTATACAATGCCACTGCCCTGAACAGCACTATGAATTCATTTACTTGTTTGTCAGCTGTAAGAACAGACTGTTACTGGACTTCAGCACCACAGTAAAGGACAGAGCCTGAAATTGCACAGCAGTGATCCACAATAATTAGATTAGTGCACCTTAAAGCACTAGGGAGATCTTCTAAGCTTTGAACATTAGGATCTTCATGTAAGTGATTTCACACTGTCTTAGGGGCTCTTACACATGGGCTCAGACCGAAAGTGACATCATCGGAAGTAGGCGTGATCAGAAAAAAAGGAGTAAAATCGCTATTGAGAAGACCGGCGGCCCAATCGCAAACCTGCAGAACTGTCTGTGGTGTTTGTGCAGATGGCCTGTAGATGTTACTGTGCTCATACTTATACTGTGCATACTTCCTGGTAGCTTAAAAGCGAAAGTTACTGTTGTGTAATGGCTGCATGAGCCTGCTAATAAAGTACTGTTATACTCTACTCATCCTCGGCTACCCAAAACATAAATTGACGACGAGATGGCTCTTATACCTCTGCAGCAGCCTGCACCTTTTCTTCCAAACCCCAAACCATACCTTTTACTGCTTGGATCCGTATGTTTGAAAATTACATTATTGCTGCTGGCCAAGGGGAGATTTCTGCGGCTAGAAAGCGTGCTTTACTTATTAACTGCCTGGGAGCAGAGGGACAGCGTATATTCTATACATTACCATTAGCTGATGATACTTATGAAACTGCTCTTACTGATATAAAGAACTTTTTCGTGCCAAGAGTAACTGTGGTTACTGAAAGCATAATGGTCGAATCCACAGAACAATTTGTAGCAGCTTTGAGAGAGCTGGTTGTTATCTGTGAGTTTGGGAACAGATGAAATGCTAAGAGACCAAATATTGGAAAAAACAAACTCACCTTGCATTGGAGAGAGACTGCTCCTAGAGCAGGATTTAACCCTTGCAAAGGCTATTACAGTTGCTAGCCAAATTGAAACAGCACTGGCAGAGGCTAAAACTCTCAGTCATGGAACTTCTGGGAATATACAGATTGTGAATTCAACACTGTGGCCTAATAATGCACAGTCACAGGCAAAATACAGTGCTAAGGAAAGGGTTTCACCTACACTGCAGAACCGTGTAGCAAATACAAATAAAAAATACTGCTTTCACTGTGGTTCAACACAACACACTGCAAATCATGTTACATGTCCTGCAGAAGCTAAACGGTGCCACAAATGCACAAAGGTAGGACATTTTGCTAAGATCTGCCGTAGTTCTGCTAAAGATGTTCATGAAGTCACTACTACAAATGTTACAGTATTAAGTGTGGCTAAAGCTGGTACATTTATTCCAGACAAGTTTATATGCACTGTCAGTGTCAGTACTGCTTCTGCTGACAAGGGACACTCCATTAACCTGATGCTTGATACAGGTTCAGCTGTTTCTATACTACCAAAGTATATTTTCGTGAAATACTTTGCAAAAGATCCGCTTGTTGCACCTGCCCTGAAACTGGTCAGTTACTTAAAGGATCCAATCGCTGTGCTTGGTTGTTTGCCAGTGACTGTACAATTTGAATCAAATACTGCAAAATGTGACTTTTACATTGTGAATAAGGGAACTGCTATACTTGGAAGGGATCTCTTTGCTGCAATAAACCTACAATTAGTTGAAGGTCTCATTACTACAGCACCAGTGCCTGCCACACAGCCAGTGTCGAAAATTTCACCACAAAGCAACACTTCACTGGGCTGTGCAAAGAACTTTGTACACAAAGTTAAGTTGAGACCAGCTGTAAAACCAGTACCATTTCCTGATTCAGCATGAGAAAGACTTGCTATTGTCGGTCCTTTTACAGATGCTCCTATAGACTGTAGATTTGCTATAACCTTGATAGACTATTACAGTAAATGGCCTGAAATTGCATTTTTTTCTCATATAACATCAGCTACAGTAATAACATTTCTGTCTACAGTCTTCAGCAGAGAAGGAAATCCAAAAGAGTTAATATCAGACAACGGACCACAGTTTGTCTCATATGAGTTTGAATCCTTTCTGAGAGAGAGGAATATTGTGCATAGGAAATCTTCAGTGTATTACCCACAAGCAAATAGAGAAATCGAGCGATCAACAGAAGTCTGAAAGAAGCACTACAGACAGCAAACGTTACTGGGAAATCTTGGAAAGTATTTACAACAGTGTTCCTACATAACTACAGAGCAACACGCCATGCAACAACCCAATTATTACTGAATTATTACATGGCAGACAGATGAGTAACATGTTGCAGACATCAAACTTACACATAATACCGTGCCTAAAAAATCATCTACTGCTGACATTGTGAAACGTCAACAAGCCAAATGCAAGGCTTATACTGACAGAAAACATGGTACCAGAGAAGTACACTTTCAGCCTGGATCTTTAGTCAGAATTAAGAAACCAGGAATACTGAAACAAGGACAATCTAAATTTACTACACCACTTGAAGTGAGACGCCAGCGAGTACCATACATATATGAACTGTCTGATGGACGCATATGGAATGCAAGTCCGCTCCTGTTAGATATGACTTTGGAGAAGCTCCATTTGATGAAGGACATTTTCCTACTCCTGATGCCAACTGCAATGGGCCTGAAGAAAGTGAACCTATAAGGCGGACTGAGAGAATCAGAAAACTACCTGCATGGACCAAGGACTTTGTGATGTGAAGAATGTAAAATATTGTTTTAAAATGCATACTGTTTAATTGTTGCTGTTATTATAGTGGTCCAAGTGCTTTCCTACTATAGGGGGAATATGTGGTGTTTGTGCAGATGGCCTGTAGATGTCACTGTGCTCATACTTATACTGTGCATACCTCCTGCTAGCTTAAAAGCGAAAGTGAAAGTTACTGTTGTGTAATGGCTGCATGAGCCTGCTAATAAAGCACTGTTATACTCTACTCATCCTCGGCTACCCAAAACATAACACTGTCGACCTGCGTCTATACCCACACCCAGGGGCACGCCGCCAATGAAGCGAGCTGAGCTCTTGTCACCTGAATGGTCAGGTTTGGAAGCTCAAATATATATTCCATCACTGGAACCTGCACTCTTTTAGTCCTGGGGAAAATACATATTTCAAAAATTATTGGAATGGTCAGCAATAGACTAGCAACGATGGAAACATTAGTACAGTATATTCATATAAGGACAGAGTGAATAGCATAGAGAATAAAGGGACAACAAATTGTGTGACAATATCACAAGGGCCAAAAAAGGGAAAAGTTGTGCTCACCACTAAATTTTAAACCATTAGGCGGGGGTGCATCACAAAATTCATACAGATAGCTACAACAGGTCCTCTGTAGTGATGGGCGAATTTCTCCCATTTCGCTGAAAAATTCGAAACAATTTTGACGTTCGTGTCAATTTTGATGTTAAAGTCAATGGGAGTCCAAATAGTGTTGATGTGCTGCGATTTTGATGTGATCGACTTTTTGGACACACAAATTTTCACTGGTTGTTTTGTGAATTTATTAGCCTCTGGTGAAACGTGGAAATTCGCAGCGAATTTGCACCAGCCGAATTTATTCGCCCATCACTAGTTCTCTTCACTCAACCCATTATTAATAAATTAAGGACAATAAGACTGGGTAAAAATGGTGCGTTTGCTTCAGAAAGACTTCTGTACTTAGAAGACGAGAGTGATTTCGGTCTAATTGGAATTTCTTGTTGTTAAGGCTCAGCAACTGCTGTAAATTCACAGGCTGGTTATGCCATAATTGTAGAAATGATCTAGGCCTGCACCGATATATTAATGAATAACAGTGCAGCTATGGAGTGAAAGAATGCAATGAACAGTAGTTTTACTGCTTACCTGGAAGGCTGAAGAGTGCTTAGCCCTAATATGAAGGGGTAATGCCAAAAACTCGAAAAATCCAAATTGTTACTGGAAAAATAAAAATTGAATTTCTCATAATTTATTGAACCCTGAGGGTGTTAAAAGTCAGTATAAAAAAAGTACTCCAACCAGGACCTGCCAAGTTCAGGTAGAAGTCAATGGAAGAAGTCCCAAATACATCCTGATCTGCAATGGATTTCGTGCAATATTCCGAAGATTTTGTGGTTTTCTGGCAAAAATTTGAAAAAAAGATCAGCGTTTTCAGGCGTCAAATCTGAAAAAAACATACAATTCAAATTTTTTAAGATTTTATCAAGTTTTTTTCCAGCACAGGAAATTTTCAGAAAAATTGATTGATAAATAAGCGGAAAAAAACATGTGGATTTGGTCTAACTATTTTACCGAAAATTATCAGAAATTTATGGATTTTGATAAATAATCCCCAAAATATTATTGGTGTTGGTTTAACAAAAATACATAACTCAATAGAGAACGGTTTGCTGAGCTTAACCAAAAGTGATTAATAAAGAACGCAGTTAATTAAAAACTATAAATACACATGAAATTCCCAAATTATTTTCTTTCTGTGGATTCCTCCAAGGAAATAAAGTATTTAGAAAGTACTCTATTTTTGTTTATGTAACAAGAGGAAAAATAACAGAATTGCAATAAGAAGCCATATCATAAATGCTGCAAATGTTTTCCATTAAAGATTCATTAATTGGATCTAATGAGATGAAAAGAATTTAATCATACTCAATTGACGCTGTGTAAAAGTTATTCTGTATATTTTTGAAAACCCAATAAAAATGTTGAAAAAGAGATGAAAAGAAACCAAACAGCTCAGATTTGTTACACTAAATTTAGGGGTTAAATGTGCACACAATACTGGGCTGGGGTCATTTAATTGCCAACATGCACCTGTAGGTAGTGATTGATACCAGTTAATTGCACCTTCATGTTTTACAGCGAAAATTATACAACTCTCCAGATGCACTAAACAGAAACCGTACACCACAGCATCCAGGTTCTCACACACTAACTTGGCCTAAAGCTTGTTTTCACTGCAACGTCAGTGGTATGGGATTTGCTATCCTGGGGTTTACCGGATAATGAATCTTTCCGTAATTTGGATCATTTTAAAGGAGAATTCAACCCTTTAATAAAAAACCCATCCCCACCCTACATAGAGCCCCCTCCCTCCTCCCCCCAGTCTAACTGCCCCCCATACTTTATACTTACCCCTCGGTGCAGATTCAGGCATCAGAGTTCCACGCAGCCATCTTCGGAGTCTTCGTGTCTTCTTCCGGCGCTTTGGCCCATGCGCAATTGTCACAAGTTGCAAACTGCTCCAACTGCGTATGCGCCACCATGCTGATCTCCCAGTCAGCTTACCGAAGACCCAGAAGATGGCTGCGTGGAACTCCAAAAAAAAAAAAAGTTGATTTTTTGATAAATTTCGATAAATTTGGTCTTTTTTAATTCTCATTCCAAGTTATTGGAGTTAAAAAAAAACTCCCATTACTTCAAAATTCGACCCTTGATAAATCTGCCCCGTAGAGGTCAAATTTCAAATTCATGTTTTTAAAAACTCCCCTAAACTCCCGTAAATTCAAAATTCATTAGAAAATTAGAATTTTTCAAACTCAGATGAATTAAATTGACCCGAAAACTCGAATCACATTCAATTTGAATTTAAAAAAAACTCGAATGTTAGGAAGGCTGCAAACAATTCCAATTGATCCCTGGATGTCTCCCATTGACCTAAACGGAAATTCTGCAGGTTTTAGGTGGCAAATAGTCTAATTTGAGTTCTTAAGGGGCCAGAGTATGACAAATCTCAAAAATCAAATTCAAGATTTTTTAAAAACCCAAATCAAATTTGAATAACTGTCTAGTGGAATTTGACAGTTTTGACCATATGAAAATTCGAATTTTCAATTTTCAATTTGACCCTTGATAAATCGGCCCATACTGTACAAGGGGTCATACACATGTATGGGCTTCTTAGACTCATTCATTCATTTAAACCAACTGTATGAGATTTAAGTAGAGCAGCCACAGAGCTTGTTTTTGCCTTCCAAAAAAAAATTTCTATAAAGATCGATAATCCTTGATCCACTAGCCAAAGGATTATCAATAAAAACAGCCCACTGACTTGCCAGACATGGCTAGATCGATGGCCAGGCAATATAGCATAGAAATTGGTGAAACTGCTAGACCAAATCTTGACATGAATCAATTAATTGAAGTCAGCAGAAATAAGCTATATTAGGGCTCTTACACACGACCGTTCCGACCTGCACTCCCCTGCGTTCCGTTTTTTGGCGTTCAGCCGCAGGGGAGCGCAGGAATAGACGCAAGTAATTATTTGAAATGGGGCTGTACTCACTCAGGCGCGTGTAGGTGCCGAACGCAGGAAAAATGCAGCATGTTGCGTCTGAACCTGCGTTCGGCGCCTACACGCGCCTGAGTGAGTACAGCCCCATTTCAAATAATTACTTGCGTCTATTCCTGCGCTCCCCTGCGGCTGAACGCCAAAAAACGGAACGCAGGGGAGCGCAGGTCGGAACGGTCGTGTGTAAGAGCCCTTAAGGACAATACTGAAGGAAAAGTGCCCTGCTCTATGAGAAACATTTATTATTTTGCATGGTGCTTGGCTAAGAATCCATAACATACCAGCTTAACAGAACAGATTAAAAAACAGTCCTATAGAGAAAGATACATTTAAATGTAGCAGGCATTTCATTAAAGGGACAGTAACATCAAAGAATGAAAGTGTTGTAAATGAAACTATAATGCAGTGTTGCCCTGCACTGGTAAAACTGGTGTGTTTGCTTTAAAAACACTACTATTGTTTATACAAATAAGCTGCTGCGTAGGGCAGCCATTCAAAGGAGAAAGGGATCAGGTTACTCAGCAGATAGCAGATAAGCTCTGTAGAACATAATGGTGTTATCTGTTATCCACTATTTAACCTGTGCCATATAGCCTTTTCTCAATTTCCGCCATTGCTACACAGCAGCTTGTTTATATGACCTATAGTAGTGTTTCTGAAGCAAACACACCAGTTTTACAAGTGTAGGGGAACGCTACATGATATTTTCATTACTTTAAAACACTTTCAGTTTTTACTGTTACTGTTCCTTTAAGTAAAAAAAAACTTGGATCAGATCCAGGATAGTGGATAACAGTAAACCTTACGGTCTAACTACAGGGACCTAAATAATGTACCAAAAATTAAATTAACTGAAGTTTTAAGAAAGAAAGTTACAAGGATTCTGATCATTTTCATTACACTTCATTACACACACACATTAATGATGTTTATTTTTGTTGTTTGTTGGATTGATCACAGCTGTCTATAAATGAGATTGTAAGTTGATGTATCACAACAATTGCTTACTAAAGTCCCCTGCTTCAGGAAATGCCATTTCCTGAAAGCTAGAAATTAGTGATGGACGAATGTGTCCTGTTTAGCTTTGCCGAAAAAATTTGCGAATTTCTTTCGAAATTCGCGAAACTGCGAAAAATTGGTGTGAATTTTGGCGCTCATGTCATTTTTGATGCCCGTGTCAATTTTGATGCCCGCATTAAAGTCAATGGGCGTCGGAATAATGTTGATGTGTGACCGTTTTGATGCGAGCAACTTTTCCGATGAGTGTCCAAAATTTTCGCAGCAGTTTCACAAATTTATAACCGGCGGCGAAACACAGAACTTCGCCTCAAATTGGCGCCTAGTGAATTTATTCGACCATCACTACTAGAAATAAGAATCCTAATCCCCATATGTAATAAAAGGCACTAAATATGCCCAGAAGCAGTAACCAATAGCAACCAATAAGCAATTTGCTTTTAAACAGGTGACTGGTAAATTCTACATGCTGATTGGTTGCTATGGGTTACTGCTCCAGGGCAAACTAAGTGCCTTTTATTACATAACCCAGGAATGTAATAAAAGTCGCAAAGAGCACAACAATTTGCACAAATAAGAATTAAAATTCGCATTTCGCAATGTAATACTCTTCTTTAGGGCAGAGACACACAATCAGATTCGGGGAGATTAGTCGCCCGGCGAAAAATCTCCACTTCTTTGGGGTGACTAATCTCCCCGAACTGCCTCCCCTGCCTAGAATGTAACTCGCCGGTGGGATGGCAA
The DNA here is from genome assembly GCA_038501925.1 of Xenopus petersii. Lineage (NCBI taxonomy): Eukaryota > Metazoa > Chordata > Amphibia > Anura > Pipidae > Xenopus > Xenopus petersii. The sequence goes on from CM076683.1 coordinate 120,532,620, forward strand.
TCAGTGTGCTTCATTTTCCCAAGTCACCCGAAGTTGCCTCACGAGGAAATTTCGGGCGACTTTGGAAAACAAAGCCAGGCAGTTTGGAGAGATTAATCACCCTGAAGAAGAGGAGATTTGAGCGTGTGTTTCTGCCCTTAAACTATTATTACATTGCGAACTTTCATTGCACATTGCGAATTTTCTTTGGCATTGCCCACTTTTAAGAAGTGCTTGAAAGTGTCGTAATCTTTTGGAGCAAACGTAACAATTTTTTCAGACATTTTATTAAATTCACTGCGCACTGGCGCAAACTATAAAATTCACAAACCTTCAGAAGCAAAAGCTATATCGAATACGCGCAACGGATAATTTTTTTGCAAAGAGGCATAACTTTTCACATTGAGAATATTTTTTCCGTTACCGACTTTTATTTTATTTATATCTTCATCAGGCTGTTACCTTCTTTCACCTACATTGGGTGAAAAGTTTAACTATGGTACAGGTACAAGATCTATTATTCAAAATGCTTGGGACTTGAGGTTTTCCAGATAAGGGATCTTTCTGTAATTTGGATCACCACATCTTAAGTTTGTTGATCATACATAATTTAAATCAATTTCTTCACTGTGCAGCGGATTGCTAAACAAACTTCTTGCAATTTCACTTGGACATTTGCACCATCATTTCAAACGTCGATTTTCATTGTGAGCCTCTTAAGTCAGTTTAAAAATAACACCAAATAAAAAGCCCTAGAACTGAGGCCAGCTGGAAAAATATGGTCATTAGCTGATTTCTGACACTTTCAGTTTTGTCTCATTAAAATCTCAGCTCCTCTCGCACATGGATGAAATATTTATATACCAGCATTACTGATTTTATGCATCTTTTTGGGGTATGTAGCTGATATAATGCTGCCAGACTGGTGACTGCAATAAAACCAATACCCTTAAAATTCTAGCAATAGCTCAGGAGTTAGATTCATGTAGACCCAGAGCAAGTCATGCTCAGTGACTGTAATTAATGTAAATGACTGTAAATCCTTAGAGACAAAAAATATCCAATATTCTAATACAGGTATGGGACCTGTTATCCAGAATGTTCAGGAGTTTGTTTGTTTGGAATAATGAATCTTTCTGTAATTTGGATCTTTGTACCTTAAGTCTACTAGAAAATAATGTAAAGCTTAAATGAACCTAATAGGCTGGTTTTGTTTCCGATAAAGATTAATTATATCATAGTTGGAATCAAGTACAATGTACTGTTTTATTATTACAGAGAAAAAGGAAATCATTTAAAAAATATTTGGATTATTTGGAAAAAATGGAATCTACGGGAGATGGCCATTCCGTAATTTGGAGCTTTCTGGATAACAGGTTTCTGGATAACGGATCCCATACCTGTACCATACATGTGCGGTACCTGGGGTTTTCCGGATAATGAATCTTTCCATAAATTAGGATTGATTAAATCTTTGTTTGTATCTAGCGATGGGCGAATTTATTCGACAGGCGTTAACTTGTGTCAAATTTCAGAGTTTCGCAGATGGCAAATAAATTCACAAAATTGCTGTGAAAATTCGCGGGCGTCAAAGTTCGACAATTAAAGGACGCCCATTGCATCAAATGTCGCCATTGACGCCAACATCAATTGTGACGCCTGCGAATTGTCAACTTTTTCAATATTCGTGTTTCGCGGATTTCTTGGCTAATCGAAACAGGACTAATTCGCCCATCACCATTTGGATCAAGTACAAGCTAATGTTTTATTATTACAGAGAAAAAATAAATCATGTGTTTAGGTGATTTTACACTAGAGGAGAAAACACCAGGGGGCCCATTTACTTAGTTCGAGTGAAGGAATAGAGGAAAAAAAGTTCGAATTTCAAATGGTCGAGTATGGCTACTTCGACCATCGAATGGGCTACTTCGACCTTCAGCTACGACTACTAAAAATTGTTCGACTATTCGACCATTCGATAGTACTGTCTATTTAAAAAATTCTTCGACCCCCTAGTTCGCCACCTAAATCCTACCGAGGCCAATGTTAGCCATAGGCTTCCTAACAATTCGATCGAACGATTATTTCTTCGATCATTCGATCATAGGAATAGCGCAAAATCCTTCGACTTCGATATTCGAAGTCGAAGGATTTTACTTATACGGTTGAATATCGAGGGTTAATTAACACTCAATATTCAACCCTAGGTAAATGTGCCCCCATGTTTGCCATTACCCATAGGGTATGGTCGGCATGAATGTACCTAAATACCAGTTGCATAAACCTACATTTTACACAGAATCTTATCTGCCACATAGCTGCCCAAACTGTCAGGTTTTTGTAGCTTAATACACAAAATTACTCAATATCCTTAAAGGAAAACTATACCTCCTGAACAATGTAGATATCTATAAAAAGATATTGCATAAAACAGCTCATATGTAAAACCCTGCTTCATATAAATAAACCATTTTCACAGAGTTCTGTCTTTTGCTTCCACTCTTCTTCCTGTTACAGTTAGAGTTGTAGTATTTCTGGTCAGGTGATCTCTGAGGCAGCACACAGACCATCTCGAAATGGTGGTTCAAGGCAAGAGATGTAAAAGGGCAATATTTATTTAAAGGGCAAGTAAAGGCAAAAAAATAAAATCCCATTTTTACTTTCTTTAATGAAAAAGAAACCTATCTCCAGTATACTTTAATTAAAAAATGTGTACCATTTTTATAATAAACCTGACTGTATGCAGTGAAATTCTCCCTTCATTTACTGCTGTGGATAGGAATTGTCAGATGGTCCCTAACTGCTGAGCATGGAAACAATCATACTTATGAACAGCAGGGGGAGCCCCCGCCTTACTTCCCAGCCATGCAGAACTCAAGCAACTTTGTTTATGACGATCCCTAAGCAGCCCAGACCACACTGAGCATGTGCAGAGTCTTGGTCTTGCAAAGATGTTTAACAAAGTTACAAGATGGTGACCCCCTGTAGCCAACTTTGAAAGCATAAATTATTTGATTGGCTTGTGGTGCAGTAAGTTCCTGTTTATATTTAGTATACAAAATACAGCATTTCTAGCCGTATTCTATTTTAGATTTGACATGCCCTTTAAACATATATTCCAATTTGGTAAGATTCTTTAATATTCACATGATCTGATATAAACTATCTGTTGCTTAAGTATTAATTTTGGGGGTATAGTTTTCCTTTAATACATTGATAATGGGTTGAGTGCAAAGAACCCTTTGTCTTTATCTATACATATGTTTGTCCAGATGCCCCTGCATTATAAAAGCAAAAGTTTACACCTTAAAACAAAACTTAAGCTTCAATCTCCATTTTACATGGAAAGCAAACTCTACTAAAGAATGAAATATCAGAATGTGGAACAATCAAGCAATAGCCATGTGGAATGAGAACCACCACAAAAACCACATAAGACATTTCTGATGCAAGGAACGTGTTTTGTGTGATATTTCTGTAGCATGTTCTGTTGCTGAAGGAGGCCTTGCATCATTTTTCCACTGTTTAATTAGGCTTCAGAAAGATCTCCAGATGTGAGTTTCATACAACCCAAGAGGGCATCCAAAAAGATTTAACACATCCAAAATCCTCTAAGTGTATGAATATATAATAAACGTAAGATCTTATAACAGGCCTTCCATTGTCACATTAGCTCAGCTGTATATTATAATACTGGAAATTAAAGTAAAATAGGCTTTGTGTGGCTATATGGCTGTTAAATCAACACTGGTCTCAAGAAATGAGGACTTACTAAGCTCACGGGCTCTGTATGGCAAGTACAATACTAAATAAATTACATATCTTGAGATTTTCTAAATTATATTTATTCACAAAAGAAATGGCAACAATGTCTTTCTTATTTGGAAGGTATCCAGTCTGCAGCAGTGATGGGTTTCTTGTGCACACAAGTCAGCCAACGAATTTGAGTTCTAAGGTTCAAAAGTTGTCAAGATATATTGGAGATGCATTGGATATAAGTTGCAACCATTGCCATTGTAAATGGGTGGAAGGAAATGATGGCAAAGTTTGAAAAATAAAAATGAAAATAATATTACAATAAATTGATCATCAGGTGTTAAAAAGGAAAATAAAAAAGCATTAGGAAGAAGAACCTTACATATACTGGCCATAAATATCTACTGCTAGAGTTGATCTTGATTAGACACCATCATCTAAATTTAATATGCACCAAATCCTAGGATTTGGCAGAACCAAACAGCTCAGATTCAGGGAGATTTAGTCGCCCGGCAATAAACTGCCTCTTCTTCGGGCGACTAGTTTCTGCCTCTAAATTGCCGGCGGGACGGCACTTGGAGCACTTAGTTTTCCGAAGTCGCCCGAAGTTTCCTTGTGAGGCAACTTTGGACGACTTCGGGAAACGAAGTGCACTGATTGTCACCCCGCCAGTGATTTAGATCCTAGCAGGCGGGAGGCAGTTCGGGAAGATTAGTCGCCCCGAAAAAGGTGGGTGGAGGCGGGGCATGGGCAGAGGTGGGACAGGAAGTGGGTGGGAGGATGGGGTTCAGAGTGTGCCAGACTCTTCTTCAGAAGGGTCCCGGCACACTCTAGTTGCGCCACTGGTTGGTATGATTGTGTGTATGTATGGATGCAGGGTTTCACTTGGAGGAGTTGAACTTTGGTCTTTTTTCAACCCAATTTAACTATGTGACAATGATGCAAATTTACCTTTTAAAATTTTACTCAGATATTGCCAAAACTGGTTTCCTTCAGTAAATGTAATAAAAGGCACAAAGTTTTCCCAGGGGCAGTAACTCATAGCAACCAATCAGCAGGTAGCATTTACTGGTCACCTGTTTAAAAGCAAACATCTTATTGGTTGCTATGGGTTACTGCTACTGGGGAAATATAATTAAGGGCAGAGACATACGTGGAGATTCGGAAAGATTAGTCGCCCATCGACAAATCGCCTCTTCTTCGGGCGACTAATCTCTCTGAACTGCCTTCTCGCCAACTAAAATCGAAATCGCGATGGCACTCGGATCGCTTTGTTTTCCGAAATGGCGTGAAGTTGCCTCACGAAGGAAACTTCGGGCGACTTCAGAAAACGAAGCACTCCGAGTGCCATTTCGTCGGCAATTTAGATTCTAGTTTGCGGGAAGGCATTGCGACATTAGTCGCCCCAAGAAGAGTCGATCTGTCGATGGGCGACTAATCTCCCCCAAATTGCATTGTGTGCCTCTACCCTGAAGGCTAAACTCCATGGGAGATTTTGTCAGATGGTGTGGGATCAACAAAACACATTCTACAAGTGGGATGCAGTCACATGGGTCAAAATATAATGGAACTGATACAAAAATCTGATGTGTAAAGTACACGGAAATGTTCTTTATCTGAAGAGATAAAATATGATGGTGTCTGACCAACTTTTTTTTTCCATTGACTGTTGGATGTAGATGCAGGAACAAACTAAACCATCAGACTTTATCTGATCTGACTTTACAGTCTTGCAATAAGGAGATCCGATTTCGTAAGATATTACAAATCTTGAAATGTTGCATGATGTTGCGCACAGCTGTATGGCAAGATCCAAAATAACCTGACCCACAAAGTCTGATCAAAAGCTTATCCTAACACTTAGGACAGAGACACATGGTCAGATTCGGGGAGATTAGTCGCCCGGCAACAAATCTACTCTTCTTCGGGAGGACTAATCTCTCCTAACTGCCTTCCTCTGCCTTCCCTCTGTTTTCCAAAGGTGCCTGAAGTGGAAAAAAAAATTTCTCACAATTTTTGTGCTGGCAGATACATGAATGCTCAAAAGTTTAGAATCAACCAAAAATTGTTTTCTTATGTTTTCTAAAGAAATTGACTGTATCCCTTTATTTGATTAGAAATTATAGTCAACACATTAACAATGCCATAATATTTTTCATGATATAATTTCATATGTCTTTTATATTCAGTTTAATTTTGATGTAGATCTTTCTAGAGGGGTGACTGGCTAAGTAGGGCATTTCATTATGAAGCTCCCCCCCACCCCCATCCCATAAGAGCTCTGGCTTGTTGTTTCTTAAGGTGGCAATGGAAGAAAAATCGGTGAGCACTCCATGTCCACTCAATAGTTTAAAAAACGAAGAACTTTATTTCAACTGATTAAAAGCAAAACATTGTTCTGACCCGTCATGGAAATGCGCCAGGACGGTGCTTTGCTTTTAATCAGTTGAAATAAAGTTCTTGGTTTTTCAACGTTTGAGTGGACATGGAGTGCTCGCCGAATTTTCTTCCATTGCAGTCTCACCTCAGCTACGGGTTTGGAGCGATGCACCCAGGCCACTCTCTTCATTTGGTGAGTGAAAATTTCCATGTTTTATCCTCATAATATTGTTTGAAGCAACTGGTGACCCAAAAGCAGGACCCGGGGTTCACACACCCGGGTCATTGTGTCTATTGGGTGAGCATTTTATGTTTGCCCTTTATAGAGTTAACCGTTAAGTTCTGAAATTGGTTTAGTGTCAAAGCCTTATTTGAATATAGTGTTAACCTCCAGCGGTCAAATAGTCATTATTTCGGACCTACCGAACTGAGCATTTTTTCATATTTCCTATTGTTTCTTAAGGTGGCACCAATAATATCGTACACAACTAATTTTCGCACAATATTCAGTGAGTGCAGGGTAGGACTGGGGGGCCCGGGGGCCCACCGAGACCACTGTCCAGGGACCCTTCCGCTCCCCTACTGCTAAGTGCCGATCGGGCCACACACATGAATGCACGCCCGGCGGCGCACATGCTCAAACGGCGATGCGCAGTGCGGAAAAAAAAAACATTTTTTCGTTCCATTCCTATATCTGAAAAGGGGTCTGGCCCCGCGGGGGCCCATGAGGGGTTGGGCCCACCTGTTTTTTTCCCAGTTTCCCGCCGGGCCAGTCCGAGTGCGTGTATGGTGGGAAACAAGCCAACTGATATCTAAGTCTTCTGCCGATATTGGCCGGCTCATTGATCTGGCTGGCCACAATATTTTGATCAGGAGCCTTTAAAGGCACCCAAACAATTGCCATTGTTAGTGCTGAATCGTCAGATACAGGTAGAATTCTATTGTTTCTATTAGTATATCTGATGATTCAGCTCTACACGTGTGTATTCAAAAGAACGATCTTACCAGGAAACTTCTTTTCCAGGAAAGATTTTAATTGTAACATCTATGGCCACCTTTACACAAATGGTTTAACCTAGGAATGACAATTCTAAACATTTGAAGAACAGTTTAATCTAGGAAAGACATTAGGAGATACACATCAGGGTAGATTGAAGTTGATACATGATCTAAGCATTTGTTGTGTTCCAATTGATCTCTTCATTCTACCCTGTTTCTCCCCAACACGCACATATTTTCTACAGGATAAAAGCTGAGGGATTCAGAAAGTAGAAGAGTCCTGGAAGTATCTATGGCCAGAGACACACTGCAGTTAACTAAAACAAAATCATCTGGATTTACCAATAAAAAAAAAACAAAACAAGTTGCAGAATCACCTCTTATGGCTTGTAACCAGAGGGTGATTTTAATCCTCTCTAGAATGATGATGTGCAAGTAAGAATGCCGAAGAGTAGCAAGTTGCTGAAAACATCCTTGTCTGGCCCATTTTACAGACTGACACACAGCAGGAGCTTCATGTGACCTTTACACTGGCAGCTGGAAAAACTTTAGGATGATGACTAAATAATACGGGTGCTTGCATATAAACCAAAATAAAAGTAGGCATTCGTTTGTAGTATGTGCAGCACATCCAGTAAAGTTTACAGAGTTTTCCATGTACTAGAAAGAATATTATGGCGGAATTACGTGTACATAGTCAATAGATCTGAGAGACGATTTCAGTCATGAAATGAATAACTAGGCAAATATTAGTGGCTCCATACTGAGCCATTACACATTCCTCTCAACATTTGAAAAATGTAAAGAGGGACAAAAACCTCAGCTGCGCATAGCACTGTGAACTTTTTGACCATGCCCATTTTATGGCCACACCCCCTAATTACCATATCCGTTTTACAAAATATGGCAGGTTATGAAAGTTATGAGAGTTTTAGGGTCATGTTTTATGTGGTTTTATGTTTGCTCATGAAACTGAAATATGAGTCACAGTTTCCCCAAGAAACCTGCTTATCTTAAAGGGTTATAATTGTTTCATTGTGTAGGGACCTATAGGATCTGCTATGCCCTATAGAGTTAAATCCCTACCCTCTTTCTTATATCTTTTGTTATTGGATTAAGCCCCTGTAACATCCCATTTAGTACATCATTAGATATTGGTCAAAGGGTGCAATACCATTTCCTGCCAAACTGCTATATAGTGTTGTGTAGGGAGTGACCTCTTCCTCTTTGGCTCCTGGTGTCTGTGCTGCTAGATGATTCCCATGGGATCACCAAGGCCCCAGTAAAGCCATTCGAGGTTAGCTATCATTAGGGCAGATCTTTAATAGACTCTCTAGGAGAGTGAGATAGTCGGCTTTATATAGCATGAGCAGCTGTGTGCTCCATCAAGGATAATAGCAGGGAGTAGATTCCCAAAGGCTTCTTGTTTGCCTTTAGTGCAGGGACTCAGTGGATAGGGTGTTAGGCTTCAGACTTTGTCTCCCTAACTACTCCACTGGTGATCCCAATCCCCACAGAGGTATATCTGTCTTCTGGGAATTGATGTACACTTGACTACTATGCCTTATGGGAGTGACAGTCTTCATTGTGCTGTATTATCTTATGCTATCCTCCCTCCTCTGTGATATCATCTCCTGCGTGAGTAAACCAGTGGTCAATTGTCTCTGTACAATAAATCCCCTTTTGTTTGCATCAAGAACCTCCTGGTGTCCAATCAATCCATTTTTATATGCAGTAGACTGTGTTGTAGTTATACTACATCTTAAAGGGAAAGCTTCCACTTGACGAAGGCCCTGACCCTGTTGTGTAAGTCGCATGTAGCCAATGCTCTATCATACTAGTGGGTATTTGTCTAAATACAGCCAAATAGGTGGTACAATTGCTTATCTGAAATGGTTACAAATGTATCGAAGTGCAACTGCTCAGTGCTCTGGGCTCTCTGCCCTAAAGCTTCTTCTTCAGAAGCTTTTTATCTTTCACTGGCGTCAGTGCAGGAGATCAAAGAGAAAATCGGGTCTGTGGGGTGAGCTGTCAAAATCGGAACTGTCCCGCAGAAAACGGGACAGCTGGGTGGTATGAATGATAAACTATTTACATACATATGTTAACTGTACAATAACATAATATAAATAAGGATAGGGACATTTCCATGTCATCAAGTCTACAAGGCCAAGTGAATTATAAGCATCATCCTTTGATTTATCATTTAGATAATCACTCCAACGGCATTGGTCCTACAGCTGTTTAAATATTTTAACTTGAGATTAGCATTATGTACGGCTCTCAAAAGAACCCAATAGTGACCACTGAGAACAGCTCACCGTCGCCTTCATGCACATAAAAATATAAATTGATTTCCAACAAGCATATTGCTTTACTTATTTCTTCTTCTTGCTGAATGTAGGTAACGTGAAAAAAGGGCAAATGTGCATCCCATATGTAAACTACACTAAAGAAGCACAGCACATGTCCAGGGAAAACTAACATAGATCCACATTTGCACCAGTACTTTAACCCATAGAATTCAATTGGTTACAGTGCAAAGATAAACCCTCCATGCACAATGGACTCCTGCTTACAACAAAGTTGAAAGGGAGAGAGTAGTCGCAGTATCTGCCTTGCAAAGACCTAAACATGGAATAGCTTAAATTTCCCTGTTCAGGTCAAAAACCACACTTTTTTGTTATTTAAACAATAGGGCAAATATGTTCAATACAAGCCTTTTTCATTGCACCTGTGTTGGCCAAGGTGGTATACTGCCCCTTTAATTGAAATTTCATCACACATTTAGTGCAGACACAAGCAAATAAGTCAGAGAGTCCAAGTCTAAGCAACTTTTCAATTTGTCTTTATTATTAATTTTTTTTTATTATTTGCCTTTTTCTTCTGACTCACAGCTTTCAAACGGAGGTCACTGACCGGATCTTACAAAGATCTCTCCTATTCACATTCCAGTCTCTAGTTCAAATCAAAGTAACGTTGCTAGGCTAATATTGCTGATATTGAAAACTAGAAAGCTGCTGGATAAAAAGTTGAATACTGTAAATCAAAAACCCCAAATAATATTTAAATCCACATTTAATCCAATTGCAAATTGTCTCATAATATCACTAGGGGTGCATAGAATGCAGGATTTGGTTCGGGATATGGCCTTTTCCAGCAGGATTCGGAGTCGGCCAAATCCTTCTGCCTGGCCGAACCGAATCCTAATTTGCATATGCAAATTAGGGGCGGGAGGGAAATTGCGTGACGTTTTGTCACAAAACAAGGAAGTAAGAAATGTTTTCCTCTTCCCATCCCTAATTTACATATGCAAATTAGGATTTGGTTCAGTATTCGCATGGATCGGGGGTTCAGCCGAATTCAAAATAGTGAATTCGGTACATCCCAAAATATCACTCACTACATCATAATAAAAATTACCTTACAGGGGTAGCTCATCTTTAAATTAAGTTTTAGGGGCAGATTTACCAAAGGGTGAAGTGGCTAATGCTAGCGCCAATTCGCTAGCGAAAGAGATGGGCGTTATATTCTTTGAGCCGAAAATGCATCAAAGTCCAAAAAACACTGGCGTCTTTTCTTTTTTTCAGCCTGATTGCCTGCGAAAGATCTAACAAACTTTTTTTTGGGTAACCAGTTTCCCCCCTACATTTGCAAGCATATGGAACATTGATTTTACAATGGGCTCATGTGTAGGGCATTAGAATAACTCTATTGTCTTTATTAAGGTTCCCTGGATATGTGTTTTAAAAAGTGTAGGTACCAACATTTAACATAAAGACGTCCATACAACTTTAAATTGTCTGCCCTTTGCAAATTGACCTGAGCGCAAGATCCCTAGAGAAGTTTTGCATTGCCGAAGTAATGCTAGTGAAAAGTCGCCAGCGTTCGGCGCCCACGAAGGGTTGAGCTGGGTGCGAAGTGTACGCTTGCGAATTTTCGCCGGTTAGTAAATCTGCCCCTTAGAATGATGTAGAGTGATATTCTAAGACAATTTGCAATAGGTTTTCATTTTTTATTATTTGTGGTTTTTGGGTTATTTATATACAGGGCTATATAAATACATGTTGGCGCTATAAAAATACATGTTAATAAAAATAATAATAATAATAAAATAATATTGCTAGGGTCCAATTACCCTAACAACCCTGCATTGATTAACTAAGAGACTGGAATATGAATAGGAGAGGACCTGAACAGAAAGAGGTGTAATAAAAAGTAGCAATAACAATAGATTTGTAGGCTTTCAGAGAATTTGTTTTTTAGATGGAGTCAGTGACCCCCATTTGAAAGCTGGAAAGAGTCAGAGGAAGAAGGCAAATAATTCAAAAACTATAAAAAAATAAAAGCCAATTGAAAAGTTGCTTATAATCAGCCATTACACAAGATGCTAAGGGGCAAATTTACTAAAGGGCGAAGTGACTAACGCTGGCGAAAATTCTGGTGACGTAATTTCGGCAAATTCGCTAGTAAAGGAGATAGACTCTAGCGCTACTTCGCACTCTAACGCCAGGCGAATTTTCACTCTATCGAATGGACATAACTACGCAAATTCACTAAGATGCAGATTTTAATGAACGTAACGTTAATTAAAATCTGCATCTTAGTGAATTTGTGTAGTTATGTCCATTCGATAGAGTGAAAATTCGCCTGGCGTTAGAATCGTAAATTCCCCCCCCCTACAATTTTATTTTATTAAGGTTCGCACTCTAACGCCAGGCGCCAGACTTGCCTTCGCCACCTCAGACCAGGCGAAGTGCAATAGAGTAGATAGGAGTTCCTCAAAAAAAATTGAAAATTTGAAAAAAGTCCCAAAAAACGACTTTTCAGTTTTTCATGGTGATAGGCTGTAAAAGATCGTAAATTCCCCCCCCTACATTTCCTAACATATGGCACATAAACTATACACTGGGCTCATGTGTAGGACATTACAACAATTTTATTTTATTAAGGTTCCCTGGACTTGTGTAATGTAATGTATTTGCTGTAACAAATACATCCATTCAGCTTTAACTTCCCGCTGTATGCAAATTAGGCAACGCTATCGCAACTTCGCTTTGCTTGCCGAATTAACGCTAGCGAAACTTTGCCATCATTCGGCGCCCTGGACGCACTTTGGTATTTTAGTGAATTAGCGTTGTCCTGGCGAATTTTCGCCTGGCATAGTGTGGCGATGTGAGCAAATCCGTCCCTGACGAATTTCCGGAGGTTAGTGAATTTGCCCCTTAAAGTTAAATCAAAGGTGAACCACCCCTTTAAAGATATAACACCATCTCACAACAGCTTGCAGCACAGGCAACTGATGGTGGAAACCCTTACTACTTTAAATCTTAATATAAGTTTCTTTTTCTTCTTTAAAAGGATATCAGCAATGAATATCAAGTGGGTGAGATGTATAAGACATGTACGGATAAAGGAGAAGAACCTCTGTGCTTTTATTGTTAATGGGCTCAAACGGAGTAAAAATCATGCATTGGAGATTTTGCATTAGTTCCCAACTGTTGCATTAATCTCCCGAACAAAGATCATTCTTTTTCATATTGTGCTGCTACAGGAAACTCTTAAAGCTGCAGAAAAAGTTTGCATGAAATGGATTAGAAGACTGTGAGAAGGGGATCAGAAATAAACTGCGGACATTATTCAGGTCTAGTTGAAGACAGACAGGTACATCAAAGTACAAGCTGTAAGACTGCTGGAAATCGGCTACAGATTTACCAATTTAGAGAAAAGGCAGTACATTATTTCTCTTCACCTGTTTTCCAGTCAAACCTTTATCAGTTTCACACAGATTAACTTTTGTCTGTTCGCTACAGTCCAGAGGTAGCCATAATCACTAACCATGCAAAAGCACATTGACTTCAAGTGCAACAGGACTTAAAGGAGAAGGAAAGTCGTCTTACACTTGGGGGTGCCAAATGTTAATCACCCTAAGTGAATGTATTTACTTACCTGAAACCCCAGGCCGGTACTTCTATCAGTAAAAAACTGCACCGGCCGGGGTTATACCAGCGAGCACCACGGAGCGATCCTCTTCCACGGATCTCTATGGGGCCCATTTACTTAGCTCGAGTGAAGGAATAGAGGGAAAAAAACTTTGAATTTCAATTGTTTTTTTGACTACTTCGACCATCCAATTGGCTACTTCGACTTTGATTCGAATGATTTGAACTAAAAATCGTTCGACTATTAGACCATTCGACCATTCGATAGTCGAAGTACTGTCTCTTTAAAAAATACTTCAACCCCCTAGTTCGCCACCTAAAACCTACCGGGCCAATGTTAGCCTATGGGGAAGGTGCCCATAGGCTTCCTAACAATTTTCTGATCGAAGGAAAATCCTTCGTAGGAATAGTGCTAAATCCTTCAATATTCGAAGTCGAAGGATTTCAATTCGGCAGTTGAGTATCGAGGGTTAATTAATTAACCCTCTATATGAGACCATAAGTAAATTTGCCCCTAAGTGTATAGACACTTTTAGGCTCAGCATGTCCTTGGCCTATAAGTCCTATAAGTATTCCCTTTATCTGACCATTTGCCCTGGGGTATGAACTCACAAATTCCATTAGAAGAATACAGCGGTTTACTGTATCTCCTAAGGCTGGTAGCAAAAAGGGGAGAATAGTCACCAAGCGATAAATCTTCTCTACTGTGGGCGACTAATCTCCCCAAAATGCCTTCCCACCAGCAAGAATGATGGCATGCAATTTGCTTCACTTTCTGAAATCGTCCAAACTTCGGAAAACCGAAACAATGTGAATGCCATTCACACTCTTCCCGGTTAGGTTAGTTGCCTGACATAGCGAAGATTTATCAATTTGCGACTAATCTCCCTGTGTGACACCACCCTAAGGTTCCCCAGAAAACACAACATCCAGAGACCACTCTCACAAATAATAAAATGGTGGAAATAAGATGGCATGGGTCACCCAGGAGATTGTCTGGTATTCCCGACCCTAATACACAATTATCAGTGTGTATTAGGGAAGACAAGTTCTTGCTTAATTAATAAATTGCATATTTATATTTCATCTCCATTTATTTACTATTAACAATGACAGGAAGAGTTTCTGGGTCACATTTGACCGTAGCACTGGCATTTATGCAGTGAGCTAAGTGATATGAATACAATGTTTATGACAATGCAAGTAGTGATGGGCGAATTTATTCGTCAGGCGCAAATTTGCGCGATAAATTCGCAAAATGCCCGCGAAAATTAGCGGTAAAAATTCACTGGCGTCAAAAAAAAAATTTTAAAAAAAACCGGCGTCGGCGTTAAAAACGGGTGCCGGCGTTAAAAGCGAGACGCCGGCGCCGTTTTGCGAATTTCGCACGAAATTCACAAATTTTTCGGCGAAGCGAAACGGCGCAAATTCGCCCATCACTAAATGCAAGAGGTTGGACAAAGTGTTTGTAAGAATTCCCTTGGTAGCAGGGAGCTCCTGGAACACTCCAAACATAGATATAGGATAAGCAGAAGCTGACAGCAGATAATGACCAATTGGCTGAGCCTAATCTGCCCGCTTTACATACTTGCTCTAATACTGCACATCCCACTTGATCTTTTGCTTTGATCTCTTCATAGGGACTGGAAAAGAAATCAGGTGCTAGTGAGAAGGACTGGACCCTCGCATGGCTAACGAGGAAGGCTACGCCCCATAGTGAGTCAGGGCGAGGCAATTATCTCTTCAGTGTCAGGGATGCTAATATGCATGCAGAGGAACAGCCATCATTCATCTTGGGAGATAAGGTTTAATGAAAGCTTTTGTACAGTGTGACCCTTAAATCAAACAAGGAAGTGACAGTAGATAAGCTTAGCAAACGCGTGAGACTTTCAGCGTAGAATTGCAATCTAGTGAAAGCAAATAGCAATGGGACACCTTCTCTGTAACATTTAACATCTCCCTAGCAAAACAAACAAATACATTAGCTTTTTACCCTGTCTGCTGTCAAGAAGCCAGTCATCTACACACACAGAAGGGGTCGCTCTTTAAGGGATATTCTGTGCCCCTCAGACAGTGAAATAAAAAAAGTGGATAAAATGTTCCTGGGCCAGCCTAAGAAAGGCACATTTACATGTTTGAACTGTATTTGCTGCTCATCAATAATAAAAGGGAATACAGTCTGTCATCCTACCAAAGGGAAGCAATTTAAATTGAAAGATTATGCCACCTGTGAAACAAAATTTGTAATATATATGTTAAAATGCCCATGTGGTTTGGCATATATTGGACAGACAATCAGAGCAGCTAAAGAACGGGTAAAGGAACATAGAAACAATATCAGGAACTTTAAAGCTGGAACCGCCACCGATACCACCGTTTCCAGACACTTTAATACTGAGAGACACAATTTAAGCCAATTAAAGTGGATGATATTGGAGAAAATTAAAATGCCCAAAAGGGGTGGGGACAATCGACAGATCCTTTCACAAAGGGAAGCTTATTGGATTAAAAAGATGGATACAATGCTCCCGAGGGGAATGAATAATCATTGGAGCCTTATTCCCTTCTTATAATTATAATTACAAATTATGCCTGTTGTTTCTTTACAGATATTGAAGATTTATCTTTCTAGAATAATAGGTTGCTACGTAATGTGCCCTATAGAAACCAGCTAATGGTAAGAGTTCATCATAAATATGTTTACGCTGTACCAAGGTTTTTTTCACAGGTAGGCTTTTAGCAGTTCCTGTTAGTGATTTACATAGAGATACAATGTCGGTTTTAACGTTTTAGCTACTTTTTACAACGTTTGATACTTTTGTAACCTTTTGTAATCTTTTAAATTGTTTCTTATCTAGTGAGTTTTTTAAGAAGCTTTTTTCTACACTATTATAATTGGATTATACACATCTACTAATCACTTGGGACTTTGCACTAAGAGAACTTTTAAAGGAATCTGGATTTAAAGGGTTAATTAACTTAATTGGTGGGCGGTGCTATTGTGTGGTATTATAAAATTGTGGTTTTCACACGGTTTGTCACACTTGATAAAGGGCCTTGGTGCCCGAAACATGTTGTGTGGAAATTTAATAAATCTTAAATGCAGGTATTCTGCCTACAGCGTGTGATTCCCATACTTTGACAAAACTGTGATTTATGAGAGGAGGCCAGGGACGGAGCTTCCAGGGAAACATATAGTCTGGCTATACAAAAAGTGCGGCTAATGAGTGTAAACCTACTATAGAGACACAGAATGTGCCATGGCCTTCTCAGCAAAACATTTAGGGCAGGGACACACGGGCAGATTCGGGGAGATTTAGTCGCCTGGTGACTGATCGCCTCTTCTGCGGGGCGACAATCTCCCCAAATTGCTTTCCGCCAGCTATAATGTGAAAACGCCAGCGCAATGGCACTCACTGCACTTCAATTTCCGAAGTTGCCTCACGAGGAAACTTCGGGTGACTTCGGAAATTGAAGCGCCGTGGGTGCATTGGCACAGGCATTTTCTAATTATAGCAGGCGGAAGGCAGGGGGAAGCCAGTTTGGGGAGATTGTTGCCCTGAAGAAGAGGCGATTAGTCGCCAGGCGACTAAATCTCCCTGAATCTGCCTGTGTGCCCCTGCCCTAAATAAATCACCTCTTCTTCGGGCGACTAATCTTCCCGAACTGCCTCCAGCCGGCTAGAATCTAAATCGCCGGTGGGATGGCACCCGGAGCACTTTGTTTCCGAAATCACCCGCCAGCGATCTACATTCTAGCCAGTGGGAGGCAGTTCTGGGAGATAAGTCGCCCGAAGAAGAAGAGATTTGTCCAGATCACAAGAATGCCATCTCCCATAAGAATTCATATTAAGCAAATTAGATTTGGTAATAATAATAATAATAATAATAATAATAAAAAATACCTTTGTAGATATTGGATCCGTTGTTCCAGAAATCCATTATCCTGAAAGCTCCAAATTATGGAAAGGTGGTCTTCCATAGACTCCATTTCATCCAAATAATCCCAATTTTTAAAAACTATTGTTTTCTTCTCTGTAATAATAAAACAGTAGTTTGTACTTGATCCCAACTAAGATATAATTAATCCTTATTGGAAGCAAAACCAGCCTATTGGTTTTATTTAATGTGTACAGGATTTTCTAGTAGACTTAAGGTATGAAGATCCAAATTACAGAAAGATGCGTTACCTTAAAAACCCCAGGTCCTGAGTATTTTGTATAACAGGTCCCATACCTGTACTTAATTCTAACTAAGCTTCATAAATCCATATTGGTGACAAAACAATCCTATATACTTGGGTGGTTTACCTTTATGTTTTATTATATTAATATATTAGTATATTGTAAAATTTGGTACATTTTTTTTTATAGTTTTTGACTTATTTGTTTTCCTCTTTTGACTCTTTCTAGCTTTTAAATGGAGGCCACTGCCCCAGACAGCAAACAAACAAAAAAAACGTTTTCTTTGTTGCAACAATGTTATTGTTATTTTTATGCATTTCCGCTCATATTCATCTTCCAGTCTCCCTGCCTAGTTGCTAGGGCAGTTTGGACCCTAACATCCACATAGCTGACGAAATTCCAAAAAGGAGAGCTGCTAAAAAGCTAAATAATTCAAAAACCCCAAATAAAACATAAAGACCTAAATGCAAAATAGCACTCTCTCCATCATATTAAAAATGTTCGAATTTAAAGGTGAACGACCACTTTAAAGTGTTGTGATCCAAATTACAGAGAAATCCCTTATCCAGAAACTCCATGTCCCAAACATTTCCGCATAATAGATCCTATACGTTTACTTCACTTAAAGGATATATAAAATCTAGAAAAAATGCCCTTTACTGGTTGTCTGCATTGGAAATAATACATCCATATCAAGCAGAGTAAATCTCAGGGAAATAACCGGATACCAAAATAAAAAATCAATTATATTAATCTTAATGTGCAATTAAAAATGATCTTCCCATGTGCCAAATAAACTGCTACGCATGTACCACCGCCCACTGTGAGAAAAGATCTTTTATGAATCGCAGCTGACAAGCAGTCATTTCACAAAGCCAATTACAGAATTCAGTTCTGAAGGGGAAACAAAAATGTAGAATTTAAGACCATTGTGGGTCATATCAAGGAAATAAAAAAAAAAAAGATGACATGCAAAGTAATCAAATTTCAAGTTTATTTTATTTTCTGTGCAAAAAAAAGTCAGCAAAGCCTAATGATAGAAGTCTTGGTTTTGGGAGTTTGTGCAGGACACTTACACACAATCGAACGTTCCTCTGCTGATTTATGTCAGAAATAAAGTTTGGATTTTCACTGCTAACTCAAAACATACCACCTGAGGGATTCCATAACAGTTCATAAAATGTCTTTGTTTTTTTTCTTTTCTTTCCTTTTTTTTTTTTTTATTTATAGTAAAAAAAAAAAAAAAAATCTAAGCTCCGGCAGCTTGTGTGTTGCTGCTTTCCCCCCACAAAGAAACAGAAGAACATATGTAGCATCACATGTGTATACTGTTAGAGGACGGCGCAATGTAAAATCCGTAACTGCAAATAAAGCAGGTGGTGTAATTTGGAGAAGTGACTCCGAGTTTAATGACATTACCAGGTTTTTTTAGCAGACTAATTCTCACTCACTGCATGACTTCAATGAGGCTCGCTGTACTCACGCTGACTTCGATTTAGTTCAAGTGCCATTTGATGTATTTCATCTGGAGTTTTATTCACTTCAAACTACACTTCATTTAAATAGGCTGCTGGTCTACTCATTTATTTTTCTACTTTATTACCCAAGTGTTGTTATTGTTTAGATTTACAGTTGAGGTGTATGTGTTGTTAATGCATCTTAAACACTGGACCCAACTTACGGGCAAATTTACTAACCTCCGGCTAAAATCTGAAGTTGCATCCAGGGCGATGAACGCTGGCAAAGTTGCGCTAGCGTTAATGCACTAAGCAAAGCGAAGTTGCGCTAGCGTTGCCTAATTTGCATACGGCGGGAAGTTAAAGTTGAATGGACGTATATGTTGCAGCAAATACATTACATTACACAAGTCCCAACCTTAATAAAAGAAAATAGAGTTGTTATAATGCCCTACACATGAGCCCACTGTATGTGCCGTATGTTAGGAAATGTAGGGGGGAAGCCGGTTACCCCAAAAAAAAATGTACGTTCTTTTGCAGCCTATCACCCTGAAAAAAGTAAAAGACGCCAGCATTCTTTGAGACTTAGAAACATTTTCAACTATTTTTTGAGGAAGTCCTATTTACTCTATTGCACTTCGCCTGGTCTGAGGTGGCGAAGGCAAGTCTGGCGCAAGAGGTAACGTTCAGTAAAATCCGCATCTTAGTGAATTTGCGTAGTTACATCCATTCAACAGACCGCAAAAATCGACTGGCGTTAGCGAAGTACCGCTAGAGTCTATCTCCTTCGCTAGCGAAGTTACGCCAGCTACCATTAGTAAATCAGCAAAGTATCGGATTTTCGCCAGCATTAGTCACTTCGCCCTTTAGTAAATCTGCCCCATAGTGAGGCAATGGGGTCTTTACATGCTGCATTGTCTGCTGTTATATGTATATGGGTCCCCTGGTGCTGCTTTATGTTTATAAATTATTTATTGTTTTAAAGAAAAAATAAATAAGTAAAGGTCTTTTTTAATTTTTTTAATATAGCTCTCTGGGTTATCTTTGGAACTAGCACACAGACAGTTACAGGAGAACATAAACATGGAACTATTAAGTCTGAGAAATTCAGGCTTCCTCAAGAGAGATTTTTGTATGAGGTTACCTTGTTAAAGGAGAAGGAAAGCTACAAAGCAGTTTATTACCAATAGATTAGCCACAACAGTGCATTTTTTTTCTTCAGAATGCTTTTCCATACCCGAGTAAACAGATACAGATACTGTCTCTGTTTGTTTAGGATAGCTGCTGCCATATTAGCTTGCTGTGACATCACTTCCTGCCTGAGTCTCTCTTCCTGCTCACTCATAGCTCTGGGCTCAGATTACAGTAGGGAGGGGGAGAGGAGCAAACTGAGCATGCTCAAGCCCAAGCCCTGCTAAAAACAGGAAGTCTGATACAGAAGTCCATGTGTACACAAAAGGAAAGAAATACTGTTTGCCTGATGCTTTTACATTACCATCTGATCCTCCATATTCTTATATGTGGGCTGCCATAGTTGTGCAGCAGCAGTAGCCTGTTAACATTAGAAACTGTAACAGAGAGGGACAGTCAAATTGGCAAAGCAGTCAAGTTTAGGAACTTTAAGTTAAAATTATTCGCAAAAACAGACTTTTAGGGGCAGATTTATCAAAGTGTGAACTTCGACCTCACCACAGAAAAACTCACTCACTTTCTATTCATTCCTATGGGATTTTTAAAAGGATAAACTGTATGTCAAATGGTGAACTCCATTGATAAATATGATTCTATAAATCCCATAGGAATGAATAGAAAGTGAGTGAGTTTCTTTGTGGTGAGTTCTAATCTCACATTTTATTAAATTTGCCCCTCGATGTACATTAATAGTTCTTTTTTTCGTGTCAGGATCATGAATCAGGGCAAGAATCACGACTCCTTCTATGAACATTGATATGTAGACAAATCAGCTACCTGTGTAAATTAGCATAGTCAAGTGGTCACACTTCCAATGATAAACAGTAGGCATGGGACCTGTTATCCAGAATGCTCGGGACCTAGGGTTTTCCGGACAATGGCTCTTTTTGTAATTTGGATCTTCATATCTTAAGTGTACTAGCAGACGCGTTCCAGGAGTTGCTGCCGCTTGTGGCGTCAGAGCGGGTCGAGGAGGAGCAGCATCGCTAGTGCAGTGAGGGATATACGGCTCTTAAAGTTGCCAAAGCAGCTTTTTTTACCGCCCCTTGTAACTGGCCGCTCTGTGCCGCATGAGGCAAGATTCTCACCTTGCCTCATGGCTGAAGCGCCCCTGTGTACTAAAAAATCATATATACATTAAATAAACCCAATAGGCTGGTTTTGCTTCCAATAAGGATTAATTATACCTTAGTTTGGATCAAGTACAATATACTGTTTTATTATTACAGAAAAAAAGAGAATCATTTTTTAAAATGTGGATTATTTGGATAAAATGGAGTCTACTGTATGGGAGACAGTCTTTCCTAATCAGCATTTTATTGAATTTGCGGAGTAATTCAATAGTTGCCTAGCGACAGAGTGCGAATGACCGATAGCACCAGTATCTTTCGCTATCGAATTGGCGCCTGCACCCACTAGTAAATCAGCAATGTCCCTGCGGGTGGTAACGCTGGCGAAAAGTCGCTAGCATTAGCCACTTCGCCCTTTAGTAAATCTGCCTCTTGGGGGCACATTTACCTAGGGTCGAATATCCAGGGTTAATTAACCCTCGATATTCGACCGTCGAAGTTAAATCCTTCGACTTCGAATATCGAAGTCGAAGGATTTAGCGCTATTCCTACGATTGAGCGATCGAAGGAATAATCGTTAGATCGAACGATTAAATCCTTCGAATCGAACTATTTGAAGGATTTTAATCCATCGATCGAAGGATATTCCTTCGATCAGGAAATTGTTAGGAAGTCTATGGGGACTTTCCCCATAGGCTAACATTGGCCTCGGTAGGTTTTAGGTGGCGAAGTAGGGGGTTGAAGAATTTTTTAAAGAGACAGTACTTCGACTATCGAATGGTCGAATAGTCGAATGGTCGAAGTCGAAGGTCGTAGTCGAAGGTCGAAGTAGCCCTATTCGACCATTCAAAATTCAAACTATTTTTCCTCTATTCCTTCACTCGAGCTAAGTGAATGGGCCCCTTAGTGTGTGTAACTTAAATTGTAAGCTCCAGTGGGACAGGTACTATAAGGTGCTGGGAAATATGTTAGTGCTATAAAAAATACCAATAATAATATGAGGAGTCACTGCCATATTGCGTGCCTCAACACCGCATTCTCTGTAGACACTGATTAAATAAACTCTAACCCTTATAAATTTATAGTGCCTTCCTTGATCTGACCACATTTTTTGATGAATTCCACAGAATATTTTCTGCAAAGTGGTTCTTAAATTCAATGAAGGTTTATAAAACACCCAACACTATAAGACTGTGACTGACGCTGGTGCAACCACATAAGTGATACCATCACCTGAATAATAACCACGTTGAGCTTTTAGCCTCAAGCTTGGGCCTTGCACACCTAGTCAGTATATATATATATATATATTTTTTTTTTGGAGAAAGGTAGCAGTTTCTTGTTATTCTGTAAAAAAAAACAACTTTCTCACTCACCCCAAAGACAACATTTTAAACAAAGGTGTGTGGCTTCTGACTGGGACCTCTTGGTACTCCTTTTACTCAAGGCAAGCATCACTATTTAAATGTTAATGGTAAACAAGAAGGTTCGCTTTACACTGCACTATTAAAGCATTTGGGATCAGCAGGGAGTCGCGCTTGTTAAAATAAAACAAAGTCACTAAGTCAGCACTGAACACAATACAAAGAGATACACATCAAGGTCCCTAAAAACCAAGTAAATTAATTGAGTTATAGAATCTCACAATGAATACCTGAATCTGCAGATCAAATACACATAATGACTTCATTGACTGACCAGACTACCGATTTGTAAATTCCAGTAAATGGGTTTAGTTTCTTTAAACACCTTTTCACCTTCATGCTAAACAAACCCTATGTATAGGCAAAACACATGCCAACAAAAACTGAAAGTGTTCAGTTAATACAAATGTAATTATAGGTTTTCTAGTAAAAAGCCCTCTAGTGTTTTCCCCCCAACACAAAAATGCTTCCCTGTCTATGATGATTTTCTTAGGAAAGGTTCCTTGCCCTTAAAGGGATACTGTCATGGGAAAACATGTTTTTTCCAAAACGCATCAGTTAATAGTGCTGCTGCAGAAGAATTCTGCACTGAAATCCATTTCTCAAAAGAGCAAACAGATTTTTTTATATTCAATTTTGAAATCTGACATGGGGCTAGACATTTTGCCAATTTCCCAGCTGCCCATGGTCATGTGACTTGTGCCTGCACTTTAGGGGGCAAATTCACTAAGATGCGAAGTTGCGCCAGGCGCAACTTCGCCACACTTCGCCACACTTCGCCACACTTTGCCAGGCGTATTTTCGCCAGCGCTCCGCAAATTCACTAAAATCCGAAGTTGCGCACAGGGGTAGCGTAAGTTTTCGAAGTTGCGCTAGCGTTAATTCGCCAAGCGAACCGAAGTTTCGCTAGCGATGGTTCATTTGCATACGGCGCGAAATTCAAATTTCAATGGAGGAACACGTATCAGCACTACAAATGCCTAGAAAACCTTCAAATCAGCAAATATAAATTTTATTTTGCCCCACACATGTGCCGACTGTCTAGGTAAGTTGCCATGAGTCAGGAAATGTAGGGGGGAAGGAGGGGAGCCCCAAAAAATTTTTCGATCTTTTTCAGCCTATCACCCATCATGTAGAAAACACGCCAGCGTTTTTTGGGACTTAGAAAAAAATTTGACTTTTTTGGAAACAATCCCTATCTACTCTATTGCGCTTCGCCAGGTCTGAGGTGGCGAAGGAAGTCTAGCGTAAAAGGTAGCGTTCAGTACACTGCGCAAGTTAGTGAATTTGCGTAGTTACATCGCTATCGAAAATTCGCCTGGCGTAAGTGTGCGAAGTAACACTAGCGAATTTACGCCAGCGTTCGTTAGTGAATTTGCGAAGTACCGAAAATGCCAAACACTAGCGAATTAACGCTAGCGTTCGGCGCTTCGGCGCTTAGTGAATTTGCGCCACGGAGAGAAATGCTTTCTGGCAGGCTGCTGTTTTTCCTTCTCAATGTAACTGAATGCGTCTCAGTGGGACATGGGTTTTTACTATTGAGTGCTGTTCTTAGATCTACCAGGCAGCTGTTATCTTGTGTTAGGGAGCTGCTATCTGGTTACCTTCCCATTGTTCTTTTGTTTGGCTGCTGGGGGAAAAAGGGAGGGGGGTGATATCACTCCAACTTGCAGTACAGCAGTAAAGAGTGATTGAAGTTTATCAGAGCACAAGTCACATGACTTGGGGCAGCTGGGAAATTGACAATATGTCTAGCCCCATGTCAGGTTTCAAAATTGAATATAAAAAAATCTGTTCTCTCTTTTGAGAAATGTTTTTTCCCATGACAGTATCCCTTTAATGCAAGACACGGCACTGCAATATGAGGAATTTGACATACCCACAAATAAAAAACAAAAAAAGGCACCCACAAGTGGTCGTTCATGCATGGGATTGTTTATTTTTAAGGGCAGAGACACACGCTCTGGAGGATTCGTCGCCTGGCGACAAATCTCCTCTTCTTCGGGGGGACTAATCTCCCCGAATCGGCCTCCCCTGCTTTGCCGCCGGCTAGAATGTAAATCTCGCTTCGTTTTCCCATATCGCCCAAAGTTGCCTCACAACGAAACTTCGGGCGACTTTGGGAAATGAAGTGCGGAGAGGCAGTTCAGGGAGATTAGTCGCTCGAAGAAGAGGAGATTTATCGCCAGGCGACTAACCTCACGAATCTGAGCGTGTGTCTCTGCCTTAAATCCACAGAGGCTTTTCTGTCAAGATATGATAGCTTTATATTTACTAACCAGTTGCAGTCTTGTGGGAAATGATTTGCATTGCTGTGGAATGTGCCCAATGCGTGTTTTTAGGGTTGTAGCAATTCTATTCTAGGTGTTATTGCTCAAAAGAATCCAATTTTGACTGAGTCTTTGATAAATGTGCCAATTTGTTAAACCGTGTTCCTAACCATCAGGATAATGTTATTAAATGTGATCAAAATTGCGGTGCTAGAAATCCATCCAAGGATTTTACGTAAATTCTTCTTAGAAAAAAAATAAACACAAAATAAGAAGTCTGGCTTTTTGGGTTTATTTAATGTTTACATGAGTTTCTAGTAGACTTAAGGTAGGAAGATCCAAATTACAGAAAGATCTGTTATCCGGAAAACCCCAGGTCCGAAGCATTCTGGATAACAGGTTCCATACCACTCTCTCTCAGTGATTATTTTAATGGCAGGTAGGGGCCATATTGGCTGAAAACGTAAGTTAAATGTGCCAGGGTTGGCATGCTGAAAAGAAAGAGAAATAAAAAAATAATTGACTTTATGTTTCATTCTGAATGGGTCACACGTCTGCCTAAATAAGAGGCTTTTATTAACAATGACAACTGCATATGAAAATGTTAAGTGCAACCTTCGTATCCCCCATTGCCAACTAAAACCAATGTGAGAATAACAGTTTACATTCCTTGGCTTAACTGCTTCACTATAAATAAAAATCTGTAAAATATTTACATTTCATAGGGAAGCAGGTAAGGCAACAAATTGAGTATAAATAAAGGGTATATAACACACTCAGAACTACCATGGGAAAAGCCAGATACTCCTGCTCAGGGAAGAAGAAGAAGAGTGGCTATATTTCATTTGTTCTGTATCTGGAACGGACTAAAGCCAATGTATACTGACATATTTACAGTCTTGTATTAAAACAAGTGTTGCGTGAAAATGACAAAAAGGCCCAGCCCTTCTGACCCAAAAGGCAAACAGCAGCAATCAGCTGATATGAACATGCAACCAGCTGCTCATCTGTCTATGAAACTGCGTGGGAGCTCTGCACATCAGCCTAAAGCTCCCCATAGACGCGACGATTCTTCTTGCCGAACGACCAATTTTAGGGAAGCCCGACCAATCCTTCGAAATTATCGTGCGGTTAGTGGGATTCGAACGATCGTACATCTTACGATTTTTCGCCCGACATCTGTTAGGAAATTGATCGGCCAGGTCAAAAAATCTTTGTCGGTCCCAGTGCAATCTATCTATGTTTGCAGGACTAAGCAGCCAGCTCCCCTTTGTTTTCCTGGCAAATTGGTCTTTTTAGTTGATGGTCAATTCGTACGATCATTCCGAGATAAACGCGGTCTCACGATCAGGATCTGATCTTTTAAAAATCTCAACATCTATGGCCAGCTTAAAGCAACCAGGTTATCTTGCAACTGAAGTGCAGGCAATGGAAACTAATAGCTCTGCTGGAGATTATCACATTCTAGCATGAATAAATAACACAATACTGTACAGGGCACCACTGTGTAGGTTTCCACCACCACATTCAATTCTCAGGAGAAGCGTTTCATGCCTGAATTTTTGCAACAGACAAACCTTGCATGGAGGGCTACAAATGTGACAGCAGCACTAAATATTACATTGCCTGGGTGGAGATACTGGGAGGCACATTAATCAATTAGGGGCAGATATACTAAGCTCGAGTGAAGAATTCGAATGAAAAAAAATTCTAATTTCTAAGTATTTTTTTGGGTACTTCAACCATCGAATTGGTCAAATTCGATCAAAATCTATCGAATTGAATGATTCCAACGATTCGAAGTAAAAATCATTTGACTATTCAACCATTCCATAATCGAAGTACTGTCTCTTTAAAAAAAAACTTCAACTTCATACGCACTACCGAGGTGCAATGTTAGCCTATGGGGACCTTCCCCAGCACTTTTCTTTTTCAAGTTTTTTTTGATTGAATAAAAATCCTTTGATTGATCGATTAAAATTTCATCGTTCGATTAAACGATTTTAATTTGATAGAAGCTTTTTCGGTAAATCCTTAGAATTCGATATTCGAATTTGAAGGATTTTACTTCAATTTGAGTCGAATTTGAGGGGTTTTTAACCCTCGAAATTCGACCCTTGATAAATCTGCCCCTAAATGTCGAATTTCGAATTCATGTGAGTTATTAAAAACTCCCATATTCGAAATTCGATCAATCAAAATTTATTAATAAAATCAAATTTTCTCAGCTCGGACGAATTTATTCGACCTGAAAACTCGAATTCGATTAGAATTAGAAAAGTTTGAATCAAATTTGATCAGAATTAGAAAAACTCAAATTAAAAAAAATAAAAAAACTTGAATGTCAGGAAGGCTGCAAACATCACCAAATTGATCCCTGGACCTTTCCCATTGACTTATACAGCAATTTGGCCAGAGTATGAAAGCTCGAAATTTGAATTAAAACTCGAATCGAGTTTGGATTATTCACAATCTGAATTTGAGAGTTTTGAGCAAATAAAACACCTTCCAGTGCTCCACCTTTACTGCTTCAGCCACTGAAACACTGCTGAATTTGCTAATGTCCTTCTGTTCCTCCCAGGAGCTAGAGGCACTCTGGGCAACTTAACAAGAAGTATATTGTTATTGGCTCTTAGTGGAGTTAAGTGAAGTGAAAGAATTTAAAATTAATTATGATTCCTCTGAATGTTAAATACTTCCCTTATCATGGCTGATTAGATAAACTTTTTTTTGGCCAAACTGCAATATATGACTGTTAAATGTATAAAATCCCAGATTAAACTTGCAGGAATTTACCTTTATAGCTGTGCCCACAAATCAACTAATGGTTTTTCTACTAGAGATAATTTTTTCTCCTTGCAAAAGATCAAAAGGGAAAAAGAGCAAAGGCGCTGAAAGTGAATTTAAGAGTGGAAAACATGCAATTAACTAGTTAATTGTCTGCATGTCCAGTTTAAAGGTGGCCATAGACGTAGAGATCGACAAACGAGCGGATCTCTCCCCTGTAAGCCCACATTGAAGTGGGCGATATCGGGCTGATCCGATTGTGTGCCCTAGGGCCCAACGATTGGATCATAATGAATCCGATACGGGCTGTCGGTTCGCGGGAACGCATAGACGCACAGATGCGGACCACAATCCAACTGGATTTTTTAACCTGCTCTATCGAGATCTGGCCGACTTTCGGACAGATATCGATCAATAAGCTGCCGACTCGGTCTGTCTGCAGCTTTTATTGGTCCATGCATAGGGGCCATTAGGGTGAGGCCACACACTCACCCCATTAGTTGCCCATCGACAAATCGCTTCTTCTTCAGGCGACTAATCTCCCCGAACTGCCTCCCCCCAGGCTTGAATCTAAATCGATTCAGTATTTGTATTATTTACACCACTATAGTATGAAATGCCAAAATTAAATGGTCCTTCAGGAATTTGGGTAAATGACAGCACTAGTGGGTCAGTTACCCCTTCAGTTAAGTGATCGATCGACTTTCGACCAGATATCGTTAGGGGAAGCCCGTCGGAGGGCCCCGCACATGGCTAATAACTGTATTAATAGCTTTTATCGGCCGTGAATGGCCAGCTTTAGACAGTAGGAATACAGTATATTCTTCCAAGGATGCCGCATCCTCAGGGCTCGGCCAAGACTTTATTTCCTCCACAGTAGCTGGGGAATCAATCGTAATATTGAGGTTCAAAGCACAAAATATTAGTAAGTATTTCACAGTCTAGCCAGTGATAGCATTTGGGACACATAAAAAAAGCTTTAATACTGAAATAAAATTCTGTCTTTTCAACTAAATGCCATACCTGATGGGGGGCTGCAGTATGCTTC
Source organism: Xenopus petersii (assembly GCA_038501925.1). Taxonomy (NCBI): domain Eukaryota; kingdom Metazoa; phylum Chordata; class Amphibia; order Anura; family Pipidae; genus Xenopus; species Xenopus petersii. The sequence continues at coordinate 120,561,105 of CM076683.1, forward strand.
ATACTTATGATCTGAAGAACATGCCGCAATTTTCGCTATTCTGTGCAGAGTTACTATCAAGTCGAAGGTCAAACGTGCAAATGACCTTTAGTGGACATCTCCTGGACAAGCCCTATTATAAGGGACATCTTGCTGTCATTCAAATTAATTGATAGGTATATTTCCATTTACTTTTGTTTTTTTATTTCACAAAACTTGGCTCAGAATTAATTGCAGATTTCTAAAGGCGTGGCAGGGGAAACATTTGGTAACAAATTCCCTATGTAAATATTTTGGTGCGTCTATATGTGTGTACACCAGCAGATTTGGCATTAGCCAAAATGAACACAATTAATTAAAAAAATGGCATGTAAAGGCAAAAAAATGAAATCTGAAAGGAATTGTCAGATGGTCCCTAACTGCTGAGCAGGGAAACAATCATACTTACTAGAGAGGTATATTTCCTGAAGAAAATGTGAGTGGTGCTTGCCGTGGCAAAACTCAGGCCCCCCATATATGTTGGGTGTCTTGCCCAGTCGCCCCTGGTGCCTAGAGAGTACACAAAGTCGGTAGAATCCGGATTAAACCGGTGAAATTTAAAGCCAACCAAATTTTACCATTGAAATCAATCCAAACAAACTGGCTATTTTTGGCTCCGCCCACTTTTAAAAATTTGCAACCCAGTCACCAAATGGACCAAGTTTGAGCACTCTTACATTAACAGTGTAAGAATGACAGGAATTTAAATATTCCCATTGAATAGCGTTAGGTAAAATTTGATTGGCTGTCTTAAGCTCCGCCCATTTTTCTGAATTTTAACCCCAGTTACCTAGTCATGGTCAGTGCCAAGTTTGGGGCCTCTGGTTTTAAAACTGTGAGAACAGCGGTAATTTTACATTACATAAAGACAAATAATACACAAAATATTATAGAAATATTAATATAGAAACATAGTACAATAATATAAGCACAATAGTGAACAGTGTTAATGTAATACACATTGTGATATTCAAGGTCCCTGACATCAATACTGTGAGAATGGCAGCCTTCTTAATTTTTCCCATTAAAACCAATCAAAGAAATCTGATTGGTTGGTTTTGGCTCCACCCACTTTTCTTAATTTTAATCCCAGTCCCCCAGTGACCAACTGTGCCAACTTTGAGGACCCTGCCATTAACGTCTAAGAGCGGCAGCAGTTAAAAAAATTCCTATTTAATTGAATGTCTGAAATTTGATTGGCTGTTGTAGACTCCACCCACTTTTTGTAAATTTTAGCCGCAGTCACCCAGTGACCCACGGTGCCAAGTTTGGGAGCTCTGGCTTTGATACTGTGAGAACAGCAGTAATCAAAAATTTTACATAAACTGATTGGCTGTTTTTGGCTCCACCCACTTTTCCTAAATTTTGACCGTAGTCACCCAGTGAGTAATTGAGCCAAGTTTGGTACACCTAGCATTTAAACCGTGATAATAGCAGCAGTTTATCATTTTTCATTAAGGTCAAAGGCTGAAATCTGATTGACTGTTGTTGCCCCGCCCCTTTTTTTCCTAATTGTGAACCACAGTCACTCAGTGACTAACATACCAAAGTTTGGGAATGCTGTCATTTAATGTGTAAAAATAGCAGCATTTCTATTTTTTTCTATTGAAAATCAATGAATGAAATTTGATTGGTTGTTGGTGGCTCCGCCCACTTTTTCTAAACTTGAAGTGGAAACCCCCAGCGACCACATTTGTGATATTCAAGGTCCCTGACATCAATACTGAGAGAATGGCAGCCTTCTTAATTTTTCCCATTAAAACCAATCAAAGAAATCTGATTGGTTGGTTTTGGCTCCACCCACTTTTCTTAATTTTAATCCCAGTCCCCCAGTGACCAACTGTGCCAACTTTGAGGACCCTGCCATTAACCGTCTAAGAGCGGCAGCAGTTTAAAATTTTCCTATTTAATTGAATGGCTGAAATTTGATTGGCTGTTGTAGACTCCGCCCACTTTTTGTAAATTTTGGCTGCAGTCACCCAGTGACCCACGGTGCCAAGTTTGGGAGCTCTGGCTTTATTACTGTGAGAATTACAGCTGTTTACATTTTCTCATTGAAGTCAATAGGGAAAATCTGATTGGTTGTTTGCGGCTCCGCTCACTTTTTTGGGTCCCCAAAATAGGACAGAAAAGTCACAACACCCCATTCCCGAATAAGCTGAACGGTTTGACACCTCATTCATGGGTCTGCGACAAACTAATTATTCGATAAATTCCCCATTATAAGTCAATGGGGCAAATTTGGGGACCTCTCCTGCCCCGGGGGTAAAACTTATACCCTCGTGTGGGGTATCATCTGACACAGGTCGCAAACCTCTTCAAATGTGGTAAATTTAACGTTTCTACAAGATTCCCTCTCTGCGCTAGAATCCGTCAAAAGTTGGCCTCAATGTTAATCTATGGGACTTTTTGGGGTTGTTAATTGCCCTCGCAAGGGGCAATTAACCACCCACCCCTTAGAAAAGTCATACCACCCCATTCCCGATTAAGCCGCACGATTTGACACCTTATTCATGGGTCTAGGACAAACGGTGCAGGACTAGTTACGCGCCAAACTTTCATACGGAAGAAGAATAAAAATAAGTTTGCAAGATAACAGTAGTGATGCTTTGCTTCGCAAGCACCACTAATGAACAGCAGGGGGAGCCCCCGCCTTACTTCCCAGCCATGCAGAACTCAAGCAGCTTTGTTTATGACGATCCCTAAGCAGCCCAGACCACACTGAGCATGTGCACAGTCTTAGTCTTGCAAAGATGTTTAACAAAGTTACAAGATGGTGACCCCCTGTAGCCAACTTTGAAAGCATAAATTATTTGTTTGATTAGGCTTGTGGTGCAGTATGTTCATGTTTATATTTAGTATACCAAATTTTAGACTATTTTAGACTTAACATGCCCTTTAACATCCTGCAATATTCACGGAAATTAACTGGAAGAGGCGTGATTTGCAAAACTGTATAAACTACACCAGCTTCTCACACTTGCCATTTTTACATGGCAAATGGTGATGTTAAAAGTGGTCCTGAAAAATGTAATTTCAGTGTAACTCTGCAGGACAAATCCTTACAGTGTAAACCTTTACATTTTGTGGCATTGTACAAAAGTGACAGCAGAAACGAAATTCTATACAAAATGTAAAAGGTCAAATAAGTAAATCATTATCCCCACCACATAATATTTGTATGGCCTACTTTGTGAATATGAATACATACAAGAAAGGTACTCCAGTAAAAGAACTGCACTTTTATTCTGCAGAACACTGTGAACTCCACTCCTTTGTGTGCTTTGGGTCCTGGGATCTGAAAAGATTATTTTTTAACACATTGATTCCTGCATTTGTTGCTTACTACTTTTTAACTAGTTAACTAAATATTTAATCTGGCAATGGGTGCCCAAACTTTGCAGACTGATAGATTGATTTGTGGTGCACTGTTGATCCACTGCACTACAAGTTATAAAGCACAATTTTAATACAATTATAGTCTAATTTACAGAAGTAAGTGTAGCTATTTGGCAAACTATGAGGCCCTATAAAACTCTTGGAGGGCCAAATGATCTGGGTCTCTGATTTTATCCAAACAATTTATTATTATCTTTTTCTCTGTAATAATAAAACAGTACCTTGTACTTGATCCAAACTAAGATATAATTAATCCTTATTGGAAACAAAACTAGCCTATTGGGTTTATTTAATTAAGTTTATTTAATGTTTATATGATTCTGTAGTAGACTCAAGGTGCTGTATGAAGATCCAAATTATGGAAAGACCCATTATCCGGAAAACCCCAGGTCCCTAGCATTCTGGATAACAGGCCCCATACCTGTACTACACTTAAGGAGTTAATATTGTTTGAAATATGTCACAGTCCAAGGGTTCTCTCCTCATGAAATAAATGTCTCAATCAGTGGAGGGGAAGGTCCAGTAGCCCCTTTAACTGTTCATTCACTGTCTCTTATACTGAAACCTCATCTTCAGCTTCACTTAATGTAGGGGTGCCGCAAGGCTCTGTATTTGGCCTGTTGTTTTTCTCCTGCCTGTACACTTTGTCTTTGGGAGATCTCATCCACTCATTTAGCTTTAATTATCATCTGTATGAGGATGATATCCAAATATAATTATCCACCCCTTCATTAACAGCTGAAACTGAGGCTCAAATCTCTAGCTGCCTCCTAACAATCTCCAACTGGGTGAACCAGCACCACCTCAAACTCAACCTAACAAAAACTGAACTAATCATCTTTCCACCTAAAACCTTGTCCTACTCCCCATTTGCTGTCTCTATTAATAGCATTCTCATTAACCCTGTCAACTCAGTATGCTGTCTGGGGTAATCTTTGACTCACTTTCTCTGATCATATTAACACCACAGTCAAAATCTCTCACTTTTTCTTACTCAATATTGCCAAAATCTGTCCCTTCCTTTCACCTACTATGGCCAAGACACTCATGCATGCTCTCATCCTATCCTGACTAGATTACTGTAACCTTCTACTAACTGGCCACCATAACTCCCATCACTCTACAATCTGTATTAAATACTACTGCCAGAATTCTCCTCCTCTTACCCAAAATGATACAAGCCCCTCCCCTGCTGAAGTCCTAATCAAGGCTTCCCATAAAATAAAGAACAACTTACAAACTCCTCCTTCTAACTGTCAAAGCCCTTCATTTCTCTGCGCCTAACTACATCTCATCCCTTGTTTCTCTATATGCTCCTGACCAAATCCTCCTCTCCTCTCAGAACAACCATTTGGCTGTACCCCCCACACTACTATTGCTGTTTCCTACATCAAATCCTTATATTTGCCAATCCTAAATTTGCCAATCCTCCCTCAATGTCTTCAGAACTAGACTCAAAGGCTACTTCTTGGGGCACTTGCGTAACACCTGAACTGGGAACTGGTACTTATATGGCAGGTTCACCCACTGTAACCTACAGCACTTAATATCTCCCCGATCTGTGTCTGTAAATTACCCTCCCATTTGAACTGTAAACTCTACAGGGCAGGGACCTCCATCCTTTTGTCTCCTTGGCAATACGCACTTAATCTGTATTGTAACTTTACTTTAAATTTATGTGTATTGAATTTTTGTACTTGTGTGTACTTATCATTGCAATGACCCCCTGTTTGTTTTACTAATTAATTGTTTTGTATAGTGCTTTGCCCTCAAGGAACACTATAAAAGTAAAAATATACATACATACATACATAATGATGAGAGAGTGAATTAAGATGGTGCTCTAAGCATGTTTGCCAGATATTCATTGACAGTTAGATCCAATATATCTTATAGGGGACTCCTTTTGCCTAGAAGATGTATTAGAGCTCACTCTATTAAAATCACCAGACATCATGTCTCTCTACATGCAGAATTTGTGCAAAAGGCAGTTATTTTGTTAGATTTTGTTTGTACTGGAATCAGTTATTTGAGTGAGCTCTAATTCATCTGCTAGGAAAGGAAGCCCCCCTATAAGATATATTGGATCTAACTGTCAATGAATATCTGACACCCAATTGCTGCATGAAGAGAAACAGACTAGTGAATATAAACTTTATTATTTCAGAAACAATGCAGAATATTTATTTGATTGTACTGTATTTATAAAGTTTCTTACTTCAGTATGAGGAAGCTTATATTAAATTTTCATTCGCAATAGTTCCCCTTTAAGTGAGTATATTTTTGGTTTTAAATACATGTATTCTCCTTTGTCATTTCAGAAAGAGAACGAGCACCTAAATAGTCAAACCTGAGGTAAAATTAAAGACATGCTGTCAAGGACCAGGTGGCACTCAAGGAAGTCATTGTTTCTGTTATTCAAGGGAATACAAACATATAGAAATACGCTTGTAGCTTTGCCACTAGTGCTTTCCATTGTATACAGGTAATCCATGTAGAAAGATCCAAACCCCTGCATTCCAGCTATCTCTGTGTATGTCTCCTGTTAACAAAGGAAACAAATACAAAGTTGTAGAAAAAGAAAATCTTAAGATTACAGCAGTATAGACAAAGTATCAGAGACATGTGCATGTTTGGGTTTGAGTGTCAACACACAGAAAAGGCTTATCTTTAGAAAAGAACAGAGGTTATCTAAAGACCTCACCCTTCAAGATAGGTAATGAAACTTCTATTGCAAACTACACAAAGGACATCCATATGTCTGCTGACCACAAAAAAACGACAACAGCAGCTAGTTAATGAGTATCTTTAATTGGTTGTCTTTGCTTTCCTTGACCCTCTTGACATAACCATAAAATACATTTGTTGATTTTTTTTATTGTCATATTTGGGAGTGGAGAAGGTTCTCTTGTTAGCTGAAAGTGTGCATGCATTATTTTAAAAAAAAAAAAACTAAGTTCTTATATCATCATATTTATAGCCCATGGGACACACAAGAAGTCATCAGCCCTGTGTGCCATTAGTGTTATTATCAACTTGTATGGGACCATTAGATCCATGTCCCTAACAATTTGGCAAGCTGGTGGGTATCAGTACAAACAAGCTGCAAACAAGAAACTTGTTTTTAATGGAAATATAATGCGAAACCGAGGGAAATATAATCATTGGGCAGACGTTAAACATTTTTTTCCCATCCAACATAGCAATCCCACATTTAAGTAAAAAATCCTTTTTGGCACAAAATGCCTCCACCCGGGTTGACACAATGGTTTCAGGAACAGGCAAGGTAAGGGGCTGATTGCTGCATAGGGGCTGATTCTCAGTCTGCATTTTTGCAGGCCTGTTCAAAACCAAACATCTTATTTGGTTGCTATCAGGGCCACCATCAGGGGGGCACAGGGGGCACAACTGTACCAGGCCAGGTGCCTTTAAGGGGGGCCCAGCTGCAATTAACTTCCTGGATTACCTGGCCCCCTTAGGGTTGCCACTTTTTCTGGAAAAAAATACCGGCCTTCCTATATATTTATCTTTTTCCCTATTAATAACATTGGGATTAGCCATAATTTTTACCGGCCAGGCCAGTAACCCTAGCCCCCCTTGAATCACCAAAACCTAGCTAAGCTTCCGAAAGCCGCCAAACTCCAAAAGCCATAAAAAGAGCCAAAAGCCGCCTTTGAAGCCGAAAGCTACAAAAAAGTGGAAAGAGCCACAGAAGAGCCAAAAGTCACGAAAAGAGCCAAAGCCACCAATAGGAGCTGAAAGTCTCGAAAAGAGCTAAAAGCCTCTGACTGGACCCAAAGAAGAGGAGAATGAAGAAGACCATCCACTGCTGGTCTATTTTTTACTTATAGGGGGCCCTGACTACCAATGGTTTTTTTAACTTGTAGGGGGGCCTCACCTCCAATATTTTTTAAAAACGTTCATTTTTTAATTTATAGGGGGGCCCTGACAAGCAATGATTTTTTTTAACGTGTAGGGGGGGGCCCTGACCACCAATGGTTTTATACAACTTGTGTGTGTGTTTACCATTTTAGCGCTGATGTGTGTGTGGCCTTTTAACTGTGGTATAGAGTGGGCTGGATCCAGGGTGGGGCTTGGGGCCGGGCTGAGGTGGGCAGGGGCCAGGGGGCCCAGAAGATTTTGTTGTATGGGGCCCCATGATTGTGGCCCTGGATGCTATAGGTTACTGCTCAAAGGCAAACTTAGTGCCTTTTATTATATACATATTATATACAAGGGTAAGAGTGATAGCACACAAGGCGATTTCTGCCATTTGCTCACCACATTTTGTTTTACTCTTTCAAACACATAACCTGAAAACATAACAATAGAGTGGCACAATTTCACTCTAGCGGAGTGTGCCAATCTCTAACTTCACTCTTTGATAAATATACCCCTATGTCTCCAGGCAGCATTTTATTATATCTTTTTATACAGTTTTGTCATAGTAATCTTTGGCTTTATTGGGTGGATAGCAACAAAACTCATTTCACATCACATTTTTTCTTTAGCCAAAAACACCACAGACCACGTTTCCACCTTAATCTATAACAAGACAGAACTCATCGGATCTGTTTGAAATATCTTCAAAGTCTTTGATTTCCATTATTCCTTTTAGACAAATGGCTCGGCTACCCACAAACCCAACTTGGCAGTCAAAGAATGGCTCTCCATTCACAAGTACCTGCATGGCAATTTAACAGCATGTTATAGCAAACTTATATCAGACTGGAGGTAAATTATATAAATTACTAGGGATGCACCGAATCCAGGATTTGGTTCAGGATTCGGCCTTTTTCAGCAGGATTCGGATTTGGCTGAATCCTTGTGCCTGGCCGAACCGAATCCTAATTTGCATATGTAAATTAGGGGAGGGGAGGAAATCGCATTACTTTTTGTCACAAAAGAATAATTTTTCCACTTTTTTCTTTCCTGCCCCTAATTTGCCTATGCAAATTACGATTTGGATTCGGTTCGGTATTCGGCTGAATCTTTCACCAAGGATTCGGGGACTCGGCAGAATCCCAAATAGTGGATTCGGTGCATCCCTATAAATTACCCTGCAAAAGGTGTTGTAGCTTTGTGAGATAATAAACACATGTTACAGCATGACAAAATAAGGTCTTTATCCGTTTGGGTGAAATCTGGGCATGATAACTGCATTAAAATGCAATTACTGACAGAAGTCATTTTCCATTCACCATTTTCTAAGTCTATGGAAGTCCCTAATACAGGGATGTCCAAAAGGCAGATCTTCAGCTGGCGATCAGTAAGACTTGAGCAGAGCACTGTCTACAAACCAGTCATCCTCTTTGTTTTGCATTATGCCGATTTCTCAAGTACTTCTGAAAAAGACATTTGCATATAAGAAGTTTACTTTTTCATCATCAATAAATGTAATGAAACGTCAGTCGAATGAAACAGCATCACTGAAAGTGGATCCATTATTTGTAAAGTTTCCCAGCTGCCCCAAGTCATGTGACTTGTGCTCTGATAAACTTCAATCACTCTTTACTGCTGTACTGCAATTTGGAGTGATATCACCCAAATTTGATATCTTTTGGATCTTTACTCTAAAGACTAGATACCCACAGGGTCTCAATAATGACTGGGAAGTAACATGCTTTTTCCAGCCTTAAGGCCTTTATTAACCATAATGTGTGAATAGTAACCTAATTATCTGTTTTCATGATGACTTAAGAGTGAATAACAACTTTGTTAATTGTAAAGTTATAATGTGTGAATAGTAACCTAACTATCTGTTTACATGATGACTTAAGAGTGAATAACAACTTTGTTAATTGTAAAGTCAATGTGTGGTTCATTTTATTTTATATTATGACAACATTGGCTGTGACCTATATGACTTGTAACAAATGAAAAATATCTTTTGTTTGTTTTGTTTTATATGAGATTTTTTTAATGAACACAGGTATATAAGGCACAGGATATCCTGTGACCTCACCTCTGATGAAGTGCCAGAAAGGGGCATGAAACGCGTCAGGTGATACAACATGTCATAGGGTAGGAGTACAACTGCTAAAAGATGCCTGTCAGTTGTTTTAAATTTTTCAATAAAGCTGGACAGTGATTTTTATCCAAAGTGTGTGGATTGGCTTTCTCACCTACCTAACCCCCCACATATGATATCACCCACTCCCTTTTCCCCCCAGCAGCCAAACAAAAGAACAATGGGAAGGTAACCAGATAATAGCTCCCTAACACAAGATAACAGCTGCCTGGTAGATCTAAGAACAACACTCAATAGTAAAAACCCATGTCCCACTGAGACACATTCAGTTACATTGAGAAGGAAAAACAGCAGCCTGCCAGAAAGCATTTCTCTCCTAAAGTGTAGGCACAAGTCACATGACCAGGGGCAGCTGGGAACTTGACAAAATGTCTAGCCCCATGTCAGATTTCAAAATTGAATATAAAAAAAATCTCTTTGTTCTTTTGAGAAATGGATTTCAGTGCAGAATTCTGCTGGAGCAGCACTATTACCTGATTCATTTTTTTTTCCCATGACAGTATCCCTTTAATAAGTGCTGACATTGCCCTTGCTTCAGCATGGGGCAGCAAAAGTAATTTTATTCCAGACATTCACAGATTGACAGTCACTATGCTGCATGACCTAACACATCCATACTACTCTGGACTGCAGTCATGAAGCTAACCAGTCCTATATAAAGAGCGTTATTTTTTAAGCTTTTCCAATATCATTAGCCACCATACTCCAAATATGAACTGGGATTTACCTTAACATTAGTCCCCTCTTGCTCCCATTGTATCACCTCTCTGGATTTGACTTTCTATGGGCTGTAATAGCTGCTCTCAGTTTGCATTTCAGTCAGCTACAAAACAATATAAGCACCTTCAGTATTAAACCGTGTCAATCAGTCAATGAAGTACTGCATCAATAAAAGAAAAGAGAATTTCAGTATTGGCAACAGAACATTATCAGGCAGGAAACAGGTGCAGTTAAACAGCTGCAAAACCTAATCCACACTATTGCCTTGGATACTGGTGTTAAATCTGTCATATGTAATAAAATGTTAGAGCAGCAGTAGGTTCTATCATCGCACTGGTTCCATTTTCTTTCACTTCTTCTATCAACAAAGCATTTATATACTGGTTGAAAGATGGAAGGATACCTTGGGACCACACTTGCAGTGTATCAGGGCATTCACTATTCACTACAAAACTGCCAACCACATATTGCGTGTGTTAGAGTCAAAGGTTAAATAATGGCCGACTCAGGATATGTTAATCCCATGGGTACTTAAATCCAAAGATATTAAGGGCAGACACAATCTCCTCTTCTTCATCTCCCCGAACAGCCTGCCCTGCCTTTCCGATGGCTAGAATGTAAATCGCCGACGGGATGGCACTTGGAGCGATTCATTTTCCGAAGTCGCCCAAAGTTGCCTCTCTCGTGTATTATATTCACACAACAAATGAAAAAAATTACTTGATATAAACACTGATGCGGTTAAAAAAACAGAAGAGACCTAATACAAGGAAAAGGGAATTCTAATGCTTTCGAATGATACAAAGTGAAAAAGAAAAAAAAGAGACGTCCGGATTAATTAAATATGTCAATGTGGCCTATCATCTACCTACATATATTATTCAAGTATGGGACCAGTTATCCAGAATGCTCAGAATCTGGAAAAGGGATCTTTCCATAATTTGGATCACCGTTTCAAATCAATTTAAAAGCAATTATTTAAAAATGATTTAAACATTAAGCGGCAGATTTACTAAGCTCGAGTGAATAGTTCGAATCCAAAAATATTCGAATTTCGAAGTCATTTTTTGGGTACTTCGACCATCGAATCGGTCAAAAAATCGTGCGACCATTCGATAATCGAAGTACTGTGTCTTAAAAAAATCCTTCGACTCAATACTTTGCCAAATAGAAGCTACCGAATTGAATGTTAGCCTATGGGGACATTGTAGATAGGTTTTGGGCACTTTTTATGATTGAATAAAAATCATTTTATCGATTGCTTAAAATCGTTCGAATCGTTCGTTTTAACGATTTACGTTTGACCGAACGATTTTTATTCGATCGTTCGATTGAACCTTTTGCGCTAAAATCCTTTGAATTCGATATTCAAATTCAAAGGATTTTACTTCGAGGGTCGAATTCGAGGGTTTTTTAACCCTCGAAATTCGACCCTTGATAAATCTGCCCCTAAGTAAACCAAACAGGATTATTTTGCCTTCAGTAAAGATTAATTATATCTTAGCTGGGATCAAATACAAGGTACTGTTTTATTACAGAGAAAAAGCAAACTATTTACATATGGGCAGATTTAATAAGGTTGGAAAGGTAAATTCCAATCTTGAAGCATAGCATTATCTTCCAATCCTGTGTTTCCAAATTCTCCTTCTTCCTCATTTCCATAGCTCCCAATAGCTGGTACAGAAGATCATGCCCATGATATCCAACCTTGCTGCTCATTATTGTCTTGCATGGGATATACTTCTTGGGACGACTACTGAATTCCAACATCTAGCTCCTCTTCACCTCCTAAAAACAAACATCAGAATTTTATTTTAAAAAAATAGCGCTCTTCCAAAATAATAAAAATGCTACCAAAAGTCGCTGTCAACTTTTTCCCAGGGTAGAATGCCCTTTTCTGATGCCCGTAAATTGATTCAGTGACCATTCCTGCTCTTCTTTCTTTCGAGAATTTGTTTCAATCCACCTAAAATTAAATCTGCCTTTACATTTCAGGTTCAGAGATGACTGATCTTTATTTAATCATCTTGACATTTGTAGGTTTAGAAATGCTTGGTATTCAAAAGGCCTTTTCTGAATACTCTGTAATTAAATATGTGGTTAAAATAATGTCATTATTCATCATTCTAGTATTACAGTGATGAAAATGATTAGGCACTAGTAAGCTTATAGAAATCAATGTTCTTGAACACTGTGGATCTGTTCACAGGTCGCAGAACTCATTTGTACTTGCTTCACTCAAAAGCTGCATGCTGAAAACACTGAAATATAACACTGAAGGCCAAACCGGACAGAAACAGAAGTTGCCCACTGGGACATAGCTTTGTTCACTGTTATAACAGGAAACATTTGAAAATCACAAGGAAAAAAACATTTGTCACAATGAAAAAAAATGCATAGACTTGTATCACATTTTGAGACCGAGGAACTCTGCAACTGGGATTAATTTAATTCCAAAACTGCATGACCTGACCAAAGGGCATCAAAGAGACAACCCAACTGAAACTTTGTCTAAATGAAGTATTGCTGACTTGTAGCTTCCCAGCTGTTACTGATATACAATTCCCAGCAGCCCTTGACAGCCACAGGACAGTATGGGAACAGCTGTAAACACCCAGATATTCTGACCTAGAGTATGTGATGTACAAAAGAAAATGTTAATCATTAGCAATGAAATGTGTAATGCATGTCACTAAGACTGGCATAGGTCTCATACCCAGGAAACATAGCGTTGAATTCCCATATTTACCTCCTTGTAAGCTTGACTAAGACACATGTAAATAAAGTCTAAGCTCTACAGGAAAGGTCCTTGCTACAGGTAATGTAGATCTTGGTGCTAAGAACCATAATTCATGGAACACAATGTGATAGGTCAATTCAATAACTGGAGTACATATGAATTGTACACAGTACATTTCTTTTAGGGGCCCATTCACTAAGTTCGAGTGAAGGAATAGAATAAAAAATACTTCAAATTTCGAAGTATATTTTTGGCTACTTCGACCATCGAATTGGCTACTTCGACCTTCGACTACGTGTTCGACTTCGAATCGAACGATTCAAACTAAAATTCGTTCGACTATTCGACCATTTGATAGTGGAAGTACTGTCTCTTTAAGAAAAAACTTCGACCCCCTAGTTCGCCACCTAAAAGCTACCGAAGTCAATGTTCGCCTATGGGGAAGATCCCCATAGGCTTTCCATGTTTTTTTTTGATCAAAGGATAATCCTTCAATTGATGGATTAAAATTCTTCGAATCGTTCGTTTCGAAGGATTTAATTGTTCGATCACACGAATTGCGCAGGATCCTTCGACTTTGATATTCGAAGTCAAAGGATTTTAATTCGCCAGTCGAATATCGAGGGTTAATTAACCCTCAATATTCGACCCTTAATACATCTGCTCCTTACTGTCATTAGCATTAGAACCCAAAATGTCACCTAAATCAGGGTTATTAAATGCTTAATTTTCTGTATAGCCTATAGAATAGGAGAATAAAATACATTTTTACTACAGAAGTAAATATTTTGCTGCCAGTCATCTAACTCTCTGTAACATATGTCCCACTTTTTATCCTTAAAACCAGCAACTAGAGACATGCACAGGTCTAATCAGTGCCGGACTCTACAGCAAACAGCTCTCGGAATTTCTCAAACTACCTGTCTGCTCTAGGGATGGGCGAATTTTTTCGCCTCGTTTCACCGAAAAAATGACGCCCATAGACTTGTATGGAGACGTGCGTCAAAAAAAAAGACGTGCGTCAAAATAATTTCGCCGCGCGACAAATTTTTTTTGACACCCATAGACTTTAATGGGTGTCTGCGACATTTCGCCGGCGGCGAATTTTTGGCGAAATGAAACAGGTCACATTCGCCCATCCTTGTTTCTGCTCTCCATCTACTTCTACGGCAGGTTGTTCCAACAAGCCCAGGAAATCTTTCCACTAACATGGGTTATTTGGATGTCGTTTTTCTCTTTCTTCCTTGAGCTTTTGCTGGAAGAGAACAATGCCATGATACAGCACATTTATATACATTAAAAAAGGAAAATAAAAACTTCAAGTGATTTGTCTTCTGGTTTTCATTATTGTTATATGTGTTGTACCTTCTCCTCACTACAGTTACAATTACAAGTATTGTAAAATCACAGACCAAAGTTTTACATAAATAACTTCCAAGAACAGAAAACAATCGCAACATACATTTTTGAATTTACAAGGTTGACACCTGTCAAGATCGATATGGTAAATTGTAGAATGGTAGAAGCAAGGTAAGTAGCCTTATGCCCACCATACATAGAGCTTCATGGTCAGGCACTTTATCTTGCTGAACTGTCAATCAGCCCAATACAGACAAAAATCTGGTTTGCCTATCCCACTAGGGCTTCAGATAGCAGGCCACAGGATTACTTGGAGGTGACTAGGGGACACCTCTCCATATATTTCCGTTGCTCATGGTGGCAAAAGCAGTGGATCAGTGTTTGACCTTTCGATTTAGAAGGCAGACCAAGAACCAGCCAATATGCATGCGGCCGTAGCTCTCCTGCTGTTTCCAAACTACAATTCCCAGTGAATTTAGTAAAACAGAAATATGTGCAAATATCTGGGTTAGTATGAAATCTATACAGACACATATGAACCTAGCTTCAGCCCTAAGAAGTAAGGTTTGGAGAAGAACAACTGTTGGCTATGAGCTTATGGGTGTGAACAAACATAGCACAAAGGTTACATATTTTTTTTCAAAATAAATAAATAAATCCTCGTCTCTAAAATCCACAAAATTAATTCTATGTATGGAAATATATTCCTTTTATTGCTCATACTGTATAGTTTAATACAGAGGCTTGCTACACCCACTGGTGTGTGTGTGTATATATATATATAGATATATATATATATATATATATATATATATATATATATATATTTATATATATATATATATATATATATATATATATATATATATATATATATATATATATATATATATATATATACACACGCACACAGGTATGGAACCTGTTATCCAGAATGCTCGGGATCTGGGTTATTGTGGATAATGTCTCTTTCCATAATTTAATCTTCATGCTTTAAGTCTACTAGAAAATCATGTAAACATTAAATAAATCCAATAGGCTGGTTTGCTTCCACTAAGGATTAATTATATCTTAGTTTGGGTCAAGTACAAGGAACTGTTTTATTATTAGAGAGAAAAAAGTTTAGATTATTTGGTTAAAGTGGGCTATGGCCTTTCCATAACTCAGAGCAGGTTTCCAGATAAAGGATGCCATATCTGTGATAGAAACAGTCACAATTACAACAGAATGGGTTCCAACATTTAGGGGGCAGATTTATCAAGGGTCGAATGTCGAAGTTAAAAATACTTCGAAATTCGACCATCGAATTAAAATACTTCGAATTTGAATATCGAATTTGAACTTTTTTTCAGCGAATTTGGCTATTCTGCGGTCTAAGTAAAATTGAACGATCGAACGATTAAATCATTCAAACTGAACCATTAAATCGTTCGAATTGAACGATTCGAAGGATTTTAGCGATCGATCGAACGATTTTACTTCGACTTCAAAAAACTTAGAAAACTGCTCTAGAAGGTCCCCATAGGCTAACATAGCACTTCGGCAGGTTTAAGTATTGAATTTGAAGTTTTTTTAAAGAGACAGTACTTCGATTATTGAATGGTCGAATATTCAAAGTATTTTACTTCGGATTTAATTTGAAGTCATAGTATCCTATTCGATGGTCGAAGTATCCAAAAAATTACTTCGAATTTTGAATATTTTTACTTCGAAAATTCCCTCAAATTCACTTCGACCCTTGATAAATCTGCCCCTTAATCATATGAACCATTACAGCAGTAAAGGAAAACATTCTCCATAACTACGTTACTTACAGACAAAATGAAACATTTTTTATTCAGACAACATTATCCCTTTAATATCCCCAATATTAACAATGCTCTAATAGCTTAATCAACTTGCTTGAAACATGACACAAACCGCAAAATATTTTTCCAACTCTGCAGTAGTGACGTCATAAAAACAAGGGGGAGGGGGCCTTACATCAAAGCTGTCTAATGCCTATGACCTCAGAACCCTTCTGTTGAGAAGTTGTCTCTGATTGTAAGTTTACAAAGAAACATTTCTGGAAAAAATTTGGAAACAATCAATTGACAACCAATAAAAATGACCTTTTAATGTTTTCCTTTTTTCTGCATTATAATCTACTGTGACTGTCTGCAACACAGCACTTTGAAGATTTTTTTTTCCTAAATCAATTGATGAGAAAATGGAGATGCAGATGGAGCGTTGTCCAAAAGAATTGGGACAGCATTACTGGGGCCCAGATGTTACAGAGAATACATTATGTGGGTGAATAACATTTTTAAATAAAAAAGCAAAGTGAGGATTGATGTGAAAATTGCAGGAAAAATATCCCTCATTTAGGAGTAAAGTTAAGCTTTATTTTCCAAAAAAAGTATGAACGCATAGCTTAAGTGCACAGAATACTACTTCACTACAACATGGCAATTTAACGGATGTTTTTGCAACCCACAGCATAGGTATTTTTCATAGAGTGCAATAAGAACAGCTGATCAACTGTAGTTTGGTGCAGTTACTTATTCTATGTACTGCAAGCTCTCTCTAAATGCAAATGTTCTGTTTCCTCAATGAGCCATGCCAAAATCATTTAGGCTTAGCTCACAAAAAATATATTCAGTTATACGCTACACAAAATTTTGTTGAATCAGCTACAGACATTAATGGGGCTACATGTTCAGTCCCCTCAAGGGTCCCAGACAGCTGAAATTAAAATGGACATGTAGGGGACAAGAGGAATCCTTCCCCTGTTTTTCTGCCTGTGACATCATCCAGCCCAATTACAGGCTGGAGAGCGATCCAATTGGCTGGGCACCCCAGTGCATCCTTGGGAGAGAGGGAGCCAAATGTACGGGGTCTCCCAGAGAGATGAACAGAGCCAGCACCAATAGCTGTAAGACTGTCAAGTACAGAGAAGCTGTTAAATCTGTGGAATCTGTGGAGGTAAACATTGAGCCCAGCCTGTCCCCTGCCAAGCTGCAAGAAACTCAGAAGGAGGAAGGTGCCACTGTTGAGATTTCTCCTGTTGCAGAGCTGCCTATAATCTCCAGTGTGATTGCCTGAGAGCACCCCGGTGAGCCACCCAAGGGGGGATACTGGCATGGATACAAGCATGGGGCCCCAAAGTGAAGACAAGTCTGGTGTATTTACCTGCTACGTGGGAGCTGCTGCTAAATTCCAAAAGGAGCAGTACTTTTGGGAAATGGTAGCACTACTTGGGGAATAATAGCTCTGGGGAAGGGACATTTCATTTGAACTGTGTGGTTATTAACCCCTTCTGGAGGATTGGGACTGTGATATTAAAAATGATTGTGTTGGAGCAACAGTTAAGTACCTAATAGTAATTTAGATAGTGTCCCATGTGTCCCCAGTGTAGGAGTGCATGATGTGTTAGTTTGTCCAAGCTTTACTGCAGTTTATATAAAGATTATATTTGTTTAATTTGCAAACTGTGTGTTATATTATTGTGTTCCCAGGGTTCCCTAGGTGGAGGCACTGTGCTGTAATCCCCAGTACTGTTCATACGCAAAACGGAGTCAGGGCCCCTGGATTGCCAAGGGTTAGTTGCTATTTAAAGAGACAGTAACCAAATTAGGGTTACAGACACAGATGTGCTTATTGATGCTATTCAATAAAGGTATTTAAAATAATAATTAATGACTGTCTATGGCATCTTACAAGAAATCCCTCTCACATTTGCCATAATTTACAAATTGCCAGCCCAGTCCTGACTTGCACTTCTGTATAGTTCTTCTACAGGACTATGCTGGACATATAACCAGTGCAGTTCCAAAGGGGCATGCCAGGCAGAACTGGCCTTAGATTTTACAAATCTGGCACAATATGACTTACACTTGGCATCCCAGATGTGCAGATCCTACAGGTGTTGGCATAATCAGGCTGCAGAGATAAAGATGATATGGCTTTAAGCGTCCTTACTTACTTAGTTTGTTGGCATGTCAAGAGTTAAAGTAATGCTAATTATTCTTTTTTTTTTTTTTGCATTGATCTTATTGGCATATATGGGTTTAATGTTGTGCTCATTAAACTCTATCATAATATTGCCTTTGAAAGCAACTTGTAAATTTGCCATAAAGTATTTGCACAATGCTTTTACATTACCGGTCTGATGCCCCATGTTCCCGTATGAGGAGGCTGCCATATTTGTGCGGCAGGAGTCCGTTATTATTAGAATCTCTAACTGACAGGCTGAGATGGGATAGTCAGGTTGGCAAAACAGTCAGGTTTAGAAACTTCAACTAACAATTGCTTACAAAAACAAACCTCTCAGCAAAAAACGATCATGACCTATAGGTAACTTTTAATGTACGTTCATACTTTAAAAAGTAGTTTTTTTTAGTGTCAGAATCACTTTAAAGGGCATGTAAAGGCAAAAAAATAAAATCCCATTTTTACTTTCTTTAATGAAAAAGAAACCTATCTCCAATATACTTTGATGAAAAAATGTGTACTGTTTTTATAAGAAACCTGACTGTATGCAGTAACATTCTCCCTTCATTTACTGCTGTGGATAGGAATTGTCAGACAGTCCCTAACTGCTGAGCAGGGAAACAATCATACTTATGAACAGCAGGGGGAGCCCCCGCCTTCCCAGCCATGCAGAACTCAAGCAGCTTTGTTTATGACGATCCCTAAGCAGCCCAGACCACACTGAGTATGTGCACAGTCTTAGTCTTGCAAAGATGTTTAACAAAGTTACAAGATGGTGACCCCCTGTAGCCAACTTTGAAAGCATAAATCATTTGTTTGATTAGGCTTGTGGTGCAGTAAGTTCATGTTTATATTTAGTATACAAAATACAGCATTTCTAGCCTTATTCTATTTTAGACTTTACATGCCCTTTAATGGTATCTGGGCTTACTGCAATAATTTTTTTTGTGCTGATCTTACTGGCATGTCTCTCTGGCAGAAAACTAGTATGCATAGACTAAGAGAAGTAAATTACATTTGCATGGGTGTCAGGGTGTGTGCTTGTTCTGTCTGTAGTCGGCCACCTGTGTAAAAGCAATAAAGTTCTTACACCATGTCAACCTATTTGAACACAGTTTAAGATATTAGTATAAAAGAAGCTCTCTCAACACCCATGGCATCACATTCAGTTGTTCACATTCACATTTCAACACGGACAAAACCTACTAGATAGGAACATTTACATTCATTGTAATCAGGTGTCCAGTAGATAAAATCTGACAAACTGGTTCTCTTGTTTGTGTCATACAGGTCACAAGTCACGTCCATCAACAATGAATATTTTACCGATCTTATAACTCATTTATTCGGCTCTTTCACTATCTAATGTTTCACTTAGATGTAATATACAGACCTCCTTACTAAATTGATCCAAAAGTTTTCTGCAAATCATTTTCAATATGGCCCATATAATGGTGTTCATGGGACATGCAGGCCCTGGTCTAATAATTTAAAGTGGCACTAAATACTTTTACTTGCAGTGTATCACAGACCTTTGGAACTGGCTGTCATGTACCTGAATGAGCAACGTAGATTTTATTTTTCATTAAATTGCACCAGATTTAATTTAGAGAAGATGTAGTTCCAGTATTTTAAGACACCTAGCATTGTGTCTTCATTTTAAATTACATATATATATATATATATATATATATATATATATATATATATATATATATAGTAATATAGTACCGCACTCAACGGGAATTTATTGAAAAAAATCTGTCATTTCGAACACCAAGGGGCAGATATATCAAGGGTCGAATTTCGAGGGTTAATAAACCCTCGAATTCGGTGCTCAAAGTAAAATCGAATTCGAAGGATTTTAGCGCAAGAGATGTAAAAGGGCAATATTTATGTAAATATATATTCCGGTTTTTTAAGATTCTTTAATATGTCATTCAATTTGATATAAACTTTGATATTTGATATCTGTTGATTAAGTATTCATTTTGGGGGTATAGTTTTCCTTTAACTTTTTGACTAGCAAGGTGTTGGTCTGTCTTTTAGATCACCACATGAATTCACATAAATATTAAAAATTACATGAGTGTTACCAAGGATGCATAAAAAACATACCTTAGTTCTTTAATAAACCAATACAAATTACACTTACCAGACATGTTAAGTTAACTATTAAATAGTGATGGGCGAATTTGTACCGTTTTCACTCGGCGATTAGTTGCCCCCGAAGAAGAGGAGATTTGTCGCCAGGCGACTAATCTCCCCGAATCTGCCTGTGTGCCCCGACCCTTAACAAAGCTGTCATTACTAGGCTCAAGTTGAATCAAGGTGTGTGTTGATACCAAATGGTGAATACACCCAGCAACACTTAGGGGCAGATTTACATATGATCGAATATCGAGGGTTAATTAACCCTCGATATTCGACTGCCGAAGGTAAATCCTTTGACTTCGAATATCGAAGTCGAAGGATTTACTGCACCGATCGAACGATTTTTCTTCGACCTTCCCCATAGGCTTACATTGAGGTTCAGTAGGTTTTAGATGGCGAAGTAGGGGGTCGAAGTTTTTTTTAAAGAGATAGTACTTCGAATATCGAATAGTCGAATAGTCGAACGATTTTTAGTTTGAATCGTTTGAAGTAGCCAATTCGATGGTCGAAGAATCCAAACCCCATTCGAAATTCAACGTTTTTTTTATTCTATACCTTCACTCGAACTGAGTAAATGTGCCCCTTAAGGTACTGTTAAACAGTAATTAATATGTACCCACCAGAAATGTCCATGAAAGCTGTCCCAGAACTCATCCACGGTGTAGCACTCAGCACAAGTAATATTGACCGAAAGCACTATATCATCTTCCACATACTTTAAGATAAGATTGTTGACCACTATGTTGACATTATTGACAATGCGTCTAATCAAGCTTTGTACATAACCTGCAAAATGTAATAATCCTTCATTCCCTTTGTTTTGGGTCTGCCTTTTTCTTCATAGTAAAATAACAATTTTGGTGAAACAATAGACCTAAGTGATGGGATCTTCTATTAAACCCCAAGGCTAATGCTAGATGGGGCTGATTCTCAGATTTCCCTGCCACTTATCTGCAGGCTGAGAATCAGACCCATCTGGCCTTAGCTTTAGGGTTCAGTATAAGATCCCATCACTTAGTCCTTAGTTGTGTTTCATGGATAACAGTTTGGCTTGAGCTGTCATTCAATTAAGGCACATGAGCTGCAATTCAGTTATAGGCCTGATAAGTCTAAAGCTGGCCATAGACGCAAAGATCTGATCATATGAATCTCAGTTTCGTACGATTTTCAGGCCATGCGTGGAGAGTCCTGACATTTTTCGTGCCATGTCGATCGGTCGTTTAGATGATCAGACAGGTTAGAAAATTTCTGTTATTATCTATCTACCAATAATATCTCTGCGTGTATTGCTGATCTGATGATATCAGTAGGAGACTGTCACTAGTTTTTGTCGGACATAACTTTCGTACGATTGCTGTCAGGGGCAGAATATTGTCTGATCTGTTCTTTTACTACTTTATTTGATCTGAATGGTTAGTGGCAGGTCGGGAGATGGCACAGAACGATCATGTGTAGGTAAATCTGCACGTCTATGGCCACCTTTAGGCTAATTCTATATCTGGTTTTCATACTCAGCATTTTTACAATTCCATTGATGGTGTAATTACAGCAATAATGCATTCACATTGAAATGAACTGCAATTCTCACAAGACTGGGTTACTGCATGATACCAATGCCTCACAATGAACGAGAAGTTTGCAATAAAACATAAGGAAAAGAAATGCCTCGGACAAGTTTTTTGTTTTGTTTTTTTAAACAAGGTTTAATATCATCATCATGTGTGACATTAGCATAACTGGTCAGTAGGGTAAATTGTGCCAAAATCTGCTGATTTGGGGACCTGGTCAAACAAGCAGATCCTTGTATTAGTCTAAACAAGACAACTAGATTAACAGATAAAGTTATCTGTTAATCTAGTTACCTGTTAATATCCCCAGATGTGGAAATGAATGTTATATAGAATTAATTCTAGATGAGATAGGGTTGCTTTTACAGCCTTACAATTTATGCAAAAAAAACCCCCCAAAAACAAGTTACTTGGGAAAACTCAGTGTCCATAAAAAAAAAAGTTTACAGGCTACACAGTTTGTAGACTGTGCAAGTTTGACTTAAGCAATCCCTGTATAAAACATTAACAGTGATTTAGGAAGTGCTTTGGGGCAAATTCACTAAGCGCCGAAGCGCCGAACGCTAGCGTTAATTCGCTAGCATTTGGCATTTTTCTTTACTGCGCAAATTCACTAACGAACGCTGGCGAAGTTTCGCTAGTGTTACTTCGCATCCTTACGCCAGGCGAATTTTTGCTAGCGACGTAACTACGCAAATTCACTAACTTGCGCAGTGTACTGAACGCTACCTTTTACGCTAGACTTCCTTCGCCACCTCAGACCTGGCGAAGCGCAATAGAGTAGATAGGGATTGCTTCAAAAAAAGTCAAATCTTTTTCTAAGTCCCAAAAAACGCTGGCGTGTTTTCTACATGATGGGTGATAGGCTGAAAAAGATCGAAAATATTTTTGGGGCTCCCCACCTTCCCCCCTACATTTCCTGACTCATGGCAACTTACCTAGACAGTGGGCACATGTGTAGGGCAAATTAAAATTTTTATTTGCTGATTTGAAGGTTTTCTAGGCATTTGTAGTGCTGATACGTGTTCCTCCATTGAAATTTGAATTTCGCGCCGTATGCAAATTAGCCTTCGCTAGCGTAACTTCGCTTTATATAGCGAATCAACGCTAGCGCAACTTCGCAACCTTACGCTACCCCTGTGCGCTTCTTCGAATTTTAGTGAATTTGCGGAGCGATGGTGAAACTACGCCTGGCAAAGTGCGGCGAAGTGCGGCGAAGTTGCGCCTGACGCAACTTCGCATCTTAGTGAGTTTGCCCCTTTGTGTTTTATTTTCCAACTCTTTCCAACATAGTTTCATTTTTAGCCCCAATGGATGACAATTGCAATGGGTGGGAAAGAGGCAGGAAGAAAATGTATCAGTAAGACTGGTCCCTGCAGCTGGCTTTCTGGTTCCCTGTTTGGCCTGTAAATGTTTGCTACACTGCGGGGCAGATTTATCAAGGGTCGAATTTCGAAGTACAAAAAACTTTGAAATTCGACCATTGAATTAAAAAACTTCGAATATCAAATTCGAAGTTTTTTCAACAAATTTGGCAATCCTGTGGTCAAATAAAAATCATTCGATCAAAGGATTAAATCGTTCGAATTGAACGATTCAAACAATTTTAGCGATTAATCGAAGGATTTTCCTTTGACCTCTAAAGACTTCGAAAATGGTTGTAGAAGGTCCCCATAGGCTAACATAGCACTTCGGCAGGTTTCATTTGGCGAAGTATTGAAGTCGAAGTTTTTTTTAAAGAGGCAGTACTTTGATTATCGAATGGTCGAATATTCAAACGATTTTTACTTCGAATCGAAGTCTAAGTAAATTGAAAGTCATAGTATCCTATTCGATGGTCAAGGTATCCAAAAAATTACTTCAAATTTTGAATTTTTTTTCTTCGAAAATTCCTTCGAATTCACTTCGACCCTTGATAAATCTGCCCCTGCATGTCACTTCAACTGAGGGTCATGAAGTTGACAACGAGATGATGCAGATAGATTGAGTTTCTAATATAAATATTCCTTTACTTCTGAATGATTATTTATCATTACATCTTTGACCCATCTTTTACACCTGCCTCAATGGAGCTTACAATCTAATTCGTAAAAGAACCACTCAAATTTGTGCTATAATGAACAATTAGGTCAGGTGTTAAATCAGACTCATAGAGCAGAGTAGTTTCACTACGATTAGGTTTTATCAGCCTAAGTTTATTAATATTAATATAAGGTTTATTTTCAACAAAACTGAAAATCCCTCAATTTGTGTGAAAGCTAAAGATTAGTGATGGGCCTTTTTGGTTTGCCGAAAAATTCGAGAATTTCCAGCAAAATTCGCAAAACAGCAAAAATTTCACAAAACGCAAAAAAACTCTAAAGAAATTTGACGCATTGACAATTTGACAAACATTGAAGTCAACGGGCATATGTTTAATTGTAGCCGGCGTCGGAATTGTTGGAATTGTCACCGGCGTCATTCAGATTCGTGAATTTATTCGCCGGAGGTGAATCTCGGAAATTTACCGCAAATTTGGCAGCTGGTCAATTAATTCACCCATCACTACTAAAGATCCATCAACTGGAAAATCAAAACTGTCTCAAGACAATAACATTATATGGAGGCTCTTATTATTATTATTATATATTCAAAATAATAATATCAACTACAATGATAATAATTATGATACTAATACTAATAATAATAGTTATTATTCCTAGTTATTATGATCATTATTTCTCAATTATTCATATTCAATGTTTTTGGCACAGTCTGCTAAATTCAGTAAATATCTAGTCAATGCAGAAATATGTAATGTTCATTTTAACTGCTTTGTTAAAATAATGAGCAAAATATGTAAACTGACTAGCTTATTGAATATAACTGTATATTTTCAAATGTACTGACGAACGGAAATTATTTTTGTCCCCTAGGGTTCTTTTTGTTTATCCTGTAATGGGATTCCCCAGGATAATAAGCAGCAAATGATAACTCAGCTTTGCTTATCATTGAGATTGTTTTGGGAAGATCTAAGCGCTCGTGTACGAACGTCAGTGCAAAAACGTAAACATACGGTTCTCCTCTTGTTTAAACACGTAAACATTGATGTTTTTTTAAAGTAAATCAGGGTAAACAGGGAAACTGAAGCTATGCCATGTTTGATACGTCACTCTTCCCTTTGACAGTTTTGTAAATAGATTATACACGGGATTATCTGTAGGGTTGCCATCTTTTTTTTATCTTTATCCCGCCAGAGGATTTAAGGGGCTAAACCATGTAGTCCAGGAGCGGGGTCAGCCCATCAAATGTGGATGAGCTGGGGATTTGGTAAGAATATACAGTGGAAAGGGAAGAAGTAGGAGGATTGTCTAATCATTACAGATTTACGGGCAAGTACATTGTCAGTAAATTTGTTATACTGGTCCTGGCCTTGGCTAATATTTTACCAATTTAGAGAAGATTATTGGTAATGCTTTTTTCACTATGAACATTGCATTGTGGTGTCTCTTTCCACAAAAGTAGGATATGTAACTATTGAGCTCATCCACCCTTAATTGAACATTTAAAGGGGAACTCCACAAAAACAGAATTTAAGCTTTTTGAAAAGTAAACATAATTTCAAGCAACTTTGCAATATACATCAATTAAAAAATATGCAGACTTTTCATGTTTTTTAATGGTTTCTGACAGTTCCCTAAGCCTAGCCCCCTGCTCTCCTGCTGATCTGTCTGACAACTTTGCTGAGCTGTCTGACTACTATTACTTTGTATCAACAGCCATCTGTCCTTACAATTCCCTGCACACGTGATTTCAATAAGGAATGTCACAGTGCAATGCATTGTGGGTTTTGTAGTTCCTGCATGCTGTCTGTAAGCAGTGAAGTAGTTGTTACAATTTGTAACATCAGTATTTAGTCCCTCCTTCCCTGCCAGGATTTCAAATGATGCAGAAAGAGAAGAACTGCTAAACAGCTGGATTTCCACATAGAAAATGGCATTTATTCATACCTTTTGAAGAAACAGGTAACTGTGATGGGTATATTAGGGGTTTCGGTGTTACCTTAATCAAATTTTGGTTTGGAATCCAGAGTTACCCTTTAAGTTTGGTAATATATGTATACAGGTATGGGACCTGTTATCCAGAATGCTCGGGACCTGGGGTTTTCCAGATAACGGATCTTTCCGTAATTTGGGTCTTCATGCCTTAAGTCTACTAGAAATTCATTTAAACATTAATTAAACCCAATAGGCTGGTTTTGATTCCAATAAGGATTAATTATATCTTAGTTGGGATCAAGTACAAACTACTGTTTTATTATTACAGAGAAAAAGGATTATTTGGATTATTAACATGTATTTATATAGCGCCAACATATTGCGTAGGGAGTCAATGGGAGACAGCCATTCTGTAATTCGGAGCTTTCTGGATATCAGGTTTCCAGATAAGGGATCCTATACCTGTATAATGTATGTTAAATATTAAATCAAACTTACAGTACATAAATAAAATGTTACAGTGTTACTTTATGGGCTTCCGCAAACTTTAAGAATGGCATACCAGATTATAAAGGTTCCATTACACCTTCAGTTGAGTTGTATCTATATAAAGACGTACAGTTCACTTCAATATTGTATAAGAAGGTCATCAATACATCAGCTGTGGTTAACAAAACTTCCCTGTGGACCCATTTTGTACACATACGTATCTCTATGATTCCATCATGGCCAAGCTGTTAGGGCAGAGCTGGAGCACAATAAACCTCATCTGGAAGAGAAGGGAGGAGACATCTTTCCTCTGTGTAAGGAAACATGATGGAATGTAGGAGGCCTGGTGTGAGAGCTTTCAGTAGGAAAACATCCCACTTACAGTTATCCAACCTTCTGTGACCCTTTCAGTAACTGTGTCTGCACTTTTGCCCTTGTCTCAACCTGCTGAGGGTTTCCAAAAGCAATGAACTGGACCAAATGAAAAATGAGATTCTTATAAAGGAAACAGACAGTTAAACTGTGAGAAACAGATGGAAATATCAAGGAAGGATTCATCTAATTTAGCACAGACTGTAACAAAGATATCAAAGGATCTAAAGACACAGTGGAAGGCCTGTTATTTGTTGTTTGTTTCTCATTTTGGCAAATAAACCCAGCCCATAACCAGTGCCATATAATGACTGTCAGCATAACATTTATGCCACCTTGATTCCTACTGTCCTATAGCCTATACCCTATGTGGGCAAATGATTGACTTTTATGTACTTACACTTCAAATGGAATAGTGCAATGATCTAAAGACATTAAAACCATAACAAAATGTCGACATGATTCAGCAAATGAGGGCCGGTGCAGTTTTCTGCTCATAGGAGCACCACCCCGGGGTTTCAGGTAAGTCAATACAATCAGTGCCTAACATTTTTCACCCCCAAGTGGTAAATGACTTTCCTTCACCTTTAAATGAAAACATACAATTAGGTTGAATGGCACAAGTACCTGTACCTGGAACAGGTGATTAAAGGGGCAGGATTGTATAGGTGGATAAGTGTAAACCACAGCTAACTAATAACTAGCTTTATACAGAAACTACATAATCCTGGAAAAAGTACCTCATGTTTTTATTTCTATTGTTAAATGATTTCATTGAAAATACTATACAAATGAAAAAAGAGCAGGTAATCATGTTCATGAATAAAGCACAACAGTCATTAGCCATAAAAAAAAGATCAGTAGGAGCTGCCTGCTGGACCTTATGAGGCTTAACTGGGGATTGTGATTTGTTGAACTGGAACCACAGCTTTCAATGTCCTCCTGTGAAACAAACAGAAAACCATTACTAAAAGAATGCAAAAAATCCCATTTATCAAAAATGTATCAAAAGTCCCATTTATCAACATTCTTTAGTGTTTTTTTTTAGTGGTTTTAGAGATTTTAGAAACCACAAAAAACAGTATTTTCCAAAACTATGAATGCCCAGTAATAATAATATAAAATCACAAACAAATAAAAATTCAAAACGTATCTTAATACTAATGTGCAAACCTCAATTTGTTTGTACAAACAAACTAAAAAAAACCCCAAAACCTTTAAATGCTTGAATCAAAGGGGAACTATCACGAAAATTAAAATTTAAAATTTCTATTTTAAATAAGAACGTTTCTAAATACAATCAATTAAAAATTCTGTACTATTTGTGAAGTAATCAAGTTTATCTTCACTATACATAGTTACATAGTTGCATAGTAAATCGGGTTTAAAAAAGACCAAAGTCCATCAAGTTCAACCCCTCCAAATGAAAACCCAGCATCCATACACACACCCTTCCCTACTCACATAAATTCTATATACCTATACTAACTATAGAGCTTAGTATCACAATAGCCTTTGATATTATGTCTGTCCAAAAAATCATCCAAGCCATTCTTATAGTCATTAACTGAATCAGCATCACAACATCACCCGGCAGTGCATTCCACAACCTCACTGTCCTGACTGTGAAGAACCCCCTACGTTGCTTCAAATGAAAGTTCTTTTCTTCTAGTCTAAAGGGGAGGCCTCTGGTACGGTGATCCACTTTATGGGTAAAAAGGTCCCCTGCTATTTGTCTATAATGTCCTCTAATGTACTTGTAAAGTGTAATCATGTCCCCTCGCAAGCGCCTTTTTCCCAGAGAAAACAACACCAACCTTGACAGGGCATGGTTCCAGGCATTTTGTCACCTAGCTTCAAAATTACACATTGAGGGGCAGATGTATCAAGGTTCAAATATCGAGGGTTAATTAAACCTCGATATTCGACTGCCGAATTAACCCTCGATATTCGAAATCGAAGGATTTTGTGCAATTCGTTCGATCTACGATCGAAGGAATAATCGTTCGATTGAACGATTCGAAGGATTTTAATCCAACGATCGAAGGATTATCGTTCGATCAGAAAATTGTTAGCAAGCTTATGGGGACCTTCCCCATAGGCTAACATTGGCCTCAGTAGGTTTTAGGTGGCGAACTAGGGGGTCGAAGAAATTTTTAAAGAGACAGTACTTCGACTATCGAATAGTCAAATAGTCAAACGATTTTTCGTTCGAATCGTTCGATTTCGAATCGAAGGTCGTAGTCGAAGGTCGAAGTAGCCGATGCGATGGTCGAAGTAGCCAAAAAAAACATTGGAAATTCGAACTATTTTTCCTCTATTCCTTCACTCGAACTTAGTGAATGGGCCCCTTACTGTCACTGCCCTAAACAGCTCTAAGTAAAGACTTTTGTAGCCAAACCCATACTAATAAAAAATAAATACATTGCCATTGTCAAAATAAAACTTATCAAAATACAGGAATACTTTATGAGTCACGCCGATTTTTGTAACTAAAGGAATGTATTAAAATGTGCACCCAACAGTTTTGCTCCAGTAAGGATTCATTATTTTTTAGTTGGGATAAAGAACAAGGTACTTTTTTTGTACTTTTTTTGATTTTTGTACTTTTTTATTATTGCAGAGAAGAAACAAAATATGTTTCAAAATGTGAATGACTTGATTAAAATGGAGTCCAATTGCCTTCCTGTAATCAGAGCTTTCTGGATAACAGGTTTCTGTATAACTGATCCCTATCACATTCACACACATTACAGTATATTTTATAAAAAAAAAACAATGTTTTCAAGTGTTGGAGGAAACAGAAGTACATGGAGGAAAAAAATTCAAGCACAGGGAGAAGAAGAAATTCTGCTACTTCTATTCACCCAAGGCTATAAGCACAGTGAGTTGTGTAACCAGCTGTGGAAAATGGCAGCCCCACCCTTATACAACACAAGCCCAATCAATGCTGCACCTCCATTTGTGGTACGTAATATATGGTGGTGCCACACTCCATACAGAGATACTAAGATGCACTGGCATATGGCTGAATAAAATAGGGTAAGCTACCTTTTGCATTCTACTTTTGTCTTTTTATTTTTGCTAATACAAAACTACACAATGTAACTTTAAAGAAGGAAAGCTACTGAGGCAGTTTATTGCCAATAGATAAACACCAATAATGCAAGCTAGAATGTTTTATTTATTCTGTAGAATGCTTTACCAAACTGAGTAAACACCTATAGAAGCTCTCTCTGTTTTTTTTAGGATAGCAGCTGCCATATTAGATTGGTGTGACATCACTTCCTGCTTGAGTCTCTCATAGCTCTAGGCTCAGATTGCAGCAGGGAGGGGAGGAGAGAGGAAGGAGAAGGGAGGGGGAGAGGGAGAGAGGAAACAAACTGAGCATGCTCAAGCCCAAGCCTTGGAGGTTTATGCTGAAAACAGGAAGTCTAATACAGAAGCCCATGTGTACACAATAGTAGGAGAAGAATAAAATGCGTTTTTCTTTCGACAGAGTACTCAGAGCAACATTATTTTGAGGGTTTACTGGTGTATTTATTTAGACCTTTCTGATAAAGCTTACTTACGTTTAGCCCTTCCTTCTCCTTTAAAGGACAAGGAAAAATCTGTAAACTGTAGTAAAATCTGTCCACTGTAAAGGACTGATGAACAGAATGAATTACCACTTTTCAGTCCACCAGATCCACAACCATTTGTCTACAGGCTTTCACCTCTTTTTGTTGAAATGGA
This sequence comes from Xenopus petersii, assembly GCA_038501925.1. Lineage (NCBI taxonomy): Eukaryota > Metazoa > Chordata > Amphibia > Anura > Pipidae > Xenopus > Xenopus petersii. Next base: position 120,591,639 of record CM076683.1, read on the forward strand.
CCATGTCACTTTAGGAATTGTGCCTGTTCTCCTAGTCAGGCTTGAGCATGAGGCAGGCCAAGAATGTAGAGTCACAAGTCCAAAATGGTGGCTGCAATTATTCATGATTTAAGCAGTGACTGTCTTCTGCACTCTTAGGCACAGTCTGTATAACGTTTAGGGATATGGAAACCTCTTTCCAAAGGAACCAAATTCAACTTCAGTTTTGAATTACATAATATAAAAAATATATGAAATCCATTCAATTCAATATGTTTTAAGCTCAGGGTGCCTGAGAACAGAACTTAAAAAGTCCATATTTTATGTATCTGATGCACGCTGATATAACAGCCACAGACATGATCATGCATCCATCAGTCATCTCAATAACAAGAACAACATGGTCAGCCTCAACACTACGAAAACTGCTGTGAAGTTTTGTGTTCTAGACTGGGAATACACAGCATTAAGAAGCTAAATAAATGACCAAAACTATCATTTACAGGTCATGAGGTTAATGAATGATGGAAAAGCTCAGGTACTATGAAAATAAATGAGTGAAACCCAATCTTCCTTTATCTGGTCACTCCCAGCATTGCTCACTAATGATCTCCAGTATGTCCCATCTTCTGTCTTCTGTCTAATTAAAGATGCTCCATGAAGCAAGAAGTTTCCTGGACACCAAATACAACAAAAGGAGTATCCAAACAAATAAACAACAAGAACTGTCTGAAGGAGAGTTAAATAAGAACCTAACAGTGAGGGACGACTATTAGGGAAGAGACACATGGTCAGATTTGGGGAAATTAGTTACCCGGCGACAACTCTCCTCTTCTTCAGGGCGACTAATCTCCCCGAACTGCCTTCCCCTGCCCTCCAGCCGGCTAGAATGTAAATTGCCAGCAGTATGGCTGATTTTCCGAATTCGCCAAAGTTTCCTCGTGAGGCAACTTAGGGCGACTTCAGAAAAACAAAGTGCGCAGTACATTCTAGCCGGCAGGAAGGCAGTTTGGGGAGATTATTCGCCCGAAGAAGAGGAGATTTGTCGCTGGGTGACTAATCTCCCCGAATCTGACCATGTGTCCAGGGCCGGGCCAAGCTGACCAGGCGCCCTAGGTGTGTGCACCAAAGGGCGTGTGCGCGCACAAACGCCTGTGCGTCCAAATGAATGCACGCATTTGCAGTAGCAGAGGGGAGGGAGGAGCGTGATTGAGAGAGGAGGAGGGAGGTGAGTGACAGAGAAGAAAGGGGTGACGGGGAGGAGGAGGGAGGGGAGTGATGAAGATGGGAGGAGGTGACTGGGCAGAGGAGGGAGGGGAGAGCTACAGAGGTGTAGTGAACACAGAATAGGGGTAGGCGCCAATACTTAATAGGTACCTGCCAAGCGCCCCCTTATGATTGCGCCCTAGGTCTCTTCTGCCTACGTCTAGTTCCGGCCCTGCGTGTGTCTCTGCCCTAATAGTGAATAAAAGCATTGGAAAGGTTCATTCCAAACTTTTGCAAAACCTGTGATTAGTTTAGTGATTAGTTTTCATGTTGCCTTCTTTAAATATGTATGTATATATGTACTCACAGGTCTTATCTTGGTCAAAGAGATGAACTGGTGTAAAAAACAAAATGTTGGCTTTGCATTAAATTCATTTTTTGACCAAGCTAAGAGATTTAAGTGCAGATTTCCTTTAATACTTGGGTATCTGTAATTATGAGGACTGCACACTGACACAGTGTTTTTTTTCGGCTTATTTATATATATATGTTTATATAACACTACTTGCTCATGCAGTGCTGTACAGTAAAACAATACATTCACTGAATAAACAGGTAACTATACAAAGATAAATACAGATATATTCAAGTTTCATTGCTAAGTGTTAGATACAAAAGGAAGAGGGTTCCTTCCTGTCCACAAAGGGTTTACAATCAAAGTGGATTGGTTATTTACAGGTGCCAATAGAAGAATAATAATTGCTGCAGTTTACAAGGGTAGTCACTGCTTCACAAGTGCCAGGACTGACTGATATAATCGTTGTTACAGGAAAACCCAATGCAAATTACTGACTGTGGTCATTTCAGTTTTACTATATTGGCTTCCCTCTCACTTGCACTCTCCACATCTGTATTTCAAAAAAAACTACTGTTAAATAAAGTTTGATTTGTTTCAGGCATACCACATGTAATGTGAAACACTGGAGTAACAAGGGAAAGCTTTCTGCATGATTGTTAATCTCAGTAACTAATATTAACTCAGTAACTAATATCTTGTTATTTAGCCGGGCCCACCATCTTTCTGAGAGCTGCTGACTTCGGGAAGGCATGGACATTTAAAGGGCCCTGGCCACCAATTTCTTATAATGTGGGGGGGGGCCTGGCTGCCAATTTTGGCCACCAATTTTTTTTTTCTCATGTGGGGTCCTAGCCACCAATATATTTTAATGGGGGGGCCTGGCCACAAATGTTTTTTTATGGGGCCCTGACCACCACCATCTTTTTACTTTTTATTAACATGTGGGAACCCTAGCCACCAATATGTTTTTTGTTTTTTTACTGTGTGGTGGGGAGGGTGGACCTGTAGGTGGGGCTTGCAGTGGGCGTAGCCCAGGGGGCCCAGGAATTTTGTTGTATGGGGCCCTGCGATTTCTGGTGGCGGTCCTGCACATGAGGCTTTGTGAGCTTAGCCCTGAAAGTATTTAAATAGGCTTTTTCTCTTTGTCACAACGTGCGCTAGGCAGAACACTAACTCTTCTTCGCTTTGATATGCTCGCATTGCAGAAGTAACGCTAGCAAAAATTTGCCATTTTCCGACGCCAAGGACGAAACATTTTAATAATTTAGCGCTGTCTGAGCAAATTTCCCCTGACAAAGTGTTGTGATGGGTGTGAAGCCATCACTGGCGAATTTTCTCCCACAAGTAAATGTGCCCCTAACGCTGATGATTTTTATAATGACCGACGGTAGTGTTGCAGTAGGCAAAAATGAAATTTTTCATTCGGGGATGGCTGAAAATGTTGTTCAAAAGTAGGCCAAGTGAACCTACCTTTATTCATATAAAGATCTCTATCATATATCAAAGATATGGAATGCCACCATCTAAAAGGAGTAACTTCTAAACCAGAGGGGAAACTCTAGATTGCTCCAAAGCGTGGTGGCCTGTTTATGAGGTGAAATCAAATGAGTGTCCCATTTAATCCAGTACCATATCGAGAGAATAAGTTATATAAATGTGGTTAATGCTTTGGGACATAGTCCTGCCTTGGTCCAGGGTAAAGCAGTATTATTGGACTTATAAGTGATCTTTAGTGATCACGAATTTGCGGCGAATTTCCACGTGTCGCCGCCCGCAAATAAATTCTTGAATACCCAGCGAAAATTCGCCGGTGAAAATTTCAGGATTTTTTCATGAAAACTTTCGAATTTCATGATTTTTTAGTGAAAACGTTCGAATTGCACGTTTTTTTAATGAAAAGGTTCGAATTGCGCGTTTTTTTCCGTGAAAACGTTCGAATTTCATAATTTTTTTGTGAGAATGTTCGAATTTCACGATTTTTCGTGAATTTTTTAGCGAAGCAAAACGGGATCCATCACTAGTGATCTTTCAATTTGAACCCATATTAAGGTAGTAGGAATATACAATTGAGCAATATTTGGGACACTTGATGATGAAAGTTGATGAAAAGTAAGATGAGGTTGGGATTTTGCCATTATTTTAACGTACACTTACTGCGTTACCCAGCACAAGGGCATCTTCCTGCTCAGACACATTTAAAATTCTGATAGTACAGTGTAAAGTATAAGTGGAACCAGGCACAATTAAGACAAATATACCAGACACAAAATAAACATCAGGGCTTACATGGTCTAATTTGGTACAAAACACATACATGCACATATCCAGTGTAAAACAGTACAGGCTATCAGTACACTGTAATTATCTCAATACATTATTAAATGTGATTCTTGGCTCTGCTTTTGACTCTTGGTCTTAATCACTAACACACCTTTTATGTCCACAGTTGTAAAGGATAAAAACATTTTAGCAATTTCTCTTACCCAGTCCCACTTGTACATAAACAACACCATATTACAGAATCTAATGAATAACAACTGAAGATTTTTTTGCTGTATAAAAAAGAAGCATGACTTTGTTTTAAGAAAAATGTCTTCTCAGGTGTATCAGCATCGGTTTTTGATCCTTGATCAACTCAACAAAACTGTTTTTGGTTTTTTTTGCATGATGAAAGAAAATTTCAGTTCTAAGCAGTATCCAATAGTGATGGCCGAATTTATTCCCCAGGTACGATTATGTGGTGAATTTGCACATTTCACTGCCAGCGATTAAATTTGTGAATTTGCACAAAGATTTTTACTCCGGCACCGGCTTCAAAGTTTTTTTGATGACAGCGACGGTTCTGATGCCGACGCCAATTTTGACACCGGCAATTGTTAACAGACGCTCATTGACTTTACATCGGTACATCACCAATTTACTAACATGCGTAGAGGATAATTCGCTAGTGTAGTTTTGCGTCATATTGCCATATTGCGAATTTTACTGAACGTTACCTCTTTCACCAGAGTTTCTTTCTTCAACTTAGACTGGACAAACTGATAAGATGAAGCTACATCCTCCTCAATCTTATGTCAGCGACATCATATCCTGTATGAAGATAAATCATAAAAGTTCTAAAAAACCGCTGGTGCTTTTTCATATTTTAAAGCAGGATTGCCTTCAAAAGTTCTAACTATTAAAGATTTTTGTGTTAACATTTTTTTTCCATCCATTTGAGAGGCATGCCCATTTGTTTTAGGGTGGGCTCATTTCTAGGGCATTAGAGCAACTCTTTTGTCTTTATTTTGCTTCCTTGGACATGTGTAATAATAAGTGGCCACTTCAGGCATTTACACTAGTGATGGGGAATTTATTCGCCAGGCGCAAATTCGCGGTGAATTTGCGTGATTCGCCACCGGGGAATAAATTCGCAAAACAGCCACGAAAATTCGCTGGCGATAATTAAAAAAACGGACGCTGGCGTCAAAAACGAGACGCCAGCGACGTTTTGCAAAATTCTCGCCGTTACGCGAATTTCGCACAAAATTTGCGAATTTTTGGGCGAAGCAAAAAGGCGCAAATTCGCCTATTACTAATTTACACCAATATCTCTAATAAAGACATATATACAACCTATATGTACCTGCCCTATTCAAATTGACCTAAGCAAAAGAGTACTAGTTTAGCTAGGCAGAAAAGAACGTTAGCGAAAGTTTGCTATGAAATGCTTGTGCCGATTAATTAAATCTAGCGAAACTTCATTAGTGTAGTGTTAGTGAAAATTTGCCCTTTAGTGAATTTGCCCCAATGACTCCTCTACCCTCTTGAGCCAATCATCATCAACGGAAAATGCCAAAAGATGAAATCAGGGTCTGTATTAGTCAATGTGGCTACTGGAGCAATACTGGCCAGTGATCAGCTAGTTTTGGCCATTGGTTAACAGATAGATAGAACATTTGTATCTTGCTCAATAAAAACACTACATTACATAGCACCTATGGTAATCTGTTCAGATATTAGGAAATTACAATTCAGTCACTGAATAAATCTACAGATCTATGAAAGCCACGTAACTCTTATGAGACTACCGGTTTCTTATAAACTAAAGTAGCGGTAAAGATATGATTAGACTCAGTATTAGAAGCAAATGTAATCATACAGTTGGCCATACACAACAGTGGAAAACCTGGCCAGGTTACTGGGCCAAAACACCACCTCCTGGACCACTAAAGGATGGGGATCATTAGTCATAGGCAAGCAATTAATCAATTGGCTTGAAAATCTTGTGACACAAGGACAGCATTGGGCAGTGGAAGCAATGCTCTTCTCAAAGGTCTACAATGGGCACCATATTGTGATCTTATTATGAGGTCAGGTCAATTTTTTTACGTTAACATTTTGGCCTGAAGAAAGTGGCTAAAGCCATCCCTGCTGCCAATCATTCATTTTAATGTCAATTCCCGGACTTTTCAGCCCCAGAATACTAACTAAAGCTGTTAAGAAAACATTGGGTGTGCCATCACCCTTAAATAACATTAACTATGGTCAGAAATGAAGAGATAAGTGTTTCTGGCAATAACTGTTCACATATGCTATAAACTGAGCAATTTGCTTTAAACAAGAAATAATTAGAGACTGTTCTTGTGTTCTACTGTAAGATTTTGTCTCCAAGGGAAAGAAAATACAGCAATAAAATAACACATGAACCGTTTGCCTAATTGAGCTAAGGCCACTGGCAGGAGCAATGATTATGGGCATTTTGTTGCTCAGGAGATTAATAGCTCCATCACTGTAATGACACCCTGTGACTGTTGGTAAGTGACTGTATCTATTAGAGATCAAATAAACAATTGCCAGCATTTTATACAAAATGTCTGGAATTTCTACGTGTGTCAATGTTAATTTGTCAATATAAAAAGGAGATCCTCACAGTAGCAGAGATATAAAAGCCTAACATTGGCCTTACATTGATCGCTTTCTGGACTCTTGACCAACTTGCCATTGGCAATCTCCCCAAACAAGCTCATCCACTCAGAAATAGCCAACTTTAGGCATTTAAATGGCTTTCAAATAGAAAGCCTGATTCAGTCAAAATACAAAACACTCAATTCCACTTAATAGCTAGTCACAAATCAGATTATAAATGCTTTGTGAATATTTTTCAAATAAATGTCAATTAATTCAGAAACTACTTACAACGTCACCCTTCCGAAAAAGCTTCTGTGCTTGCAGATTTCCGCATAATCTTAACAAAAAAACTGCCCAATTATTTTTTCTTTTAAACTGATACTTGTCTCATAAGCCCAGAGGTAAAATATGTTCATTACAGAGATGTGAAAACGTTCCAAAAGAACTGCCAAAACTAGCATAATTATGAAAATATTTTAAACTGGGACCAACTGAAATCACACATACTGAATATAGGTCAAGGTGATATCATAAATAAATTGCAAAGCCAAAAGGCACTTAAAAAACTACTGCAACCCCATATATCTGGCTCATGTTAGATGACAATAAACATGAAAAATGAACATCAATTCTATATTATACATATCACAAAAAAAATCTCCATTGTAAGTGTCTTTAAAATGATAGTTGAAGTCAGCCAAATAGTAGATCTTTGAAGGTCTGCTTACTTGAGTCCACCTAACTCCTACATACTGATCCAATTGGTATTCTTATAGCACCTATATTCCTATAGAACTAACTTACCCTTTTATGCCTTCCAAATTCAGGAAGCCTAAATTATGAAGAATAAACTGTTAAAAGTCTAAAATAGAATAAGGCTAGAAATGCTGTATTTTGTATACTAAACATAAACTTACTGCACCACAAGCTTTGCAAGACCAAGACTGTGCACATGCTCAGTGTGGTCTGGGCTGCTTAGGGATCGTCATAAACAAAGCTGCTTGAATTCTGCATGGCTGGGAAGTAAGGCGGGGGCTCCCCCTGCTGTTCATAAGTATGATTGTTTCCCTGCTCAGCAGTTAGGGACCATCTGACAATTCCTATCCACAGCAGTAAATGAAGGGAGAATTTCACTGCATACAGTCAGGTTTCTTATAAAAACGGTACACATTTTTTAATTAAAGTATATTGGAGATAGGTTTCTTTTTCATTAAAGCAAGTAAAATGGGATTTTATTTTTTTGCCTTTAAATGCCCTTTAAAAAATACATTTCCATCATTGTACACATTAAAATGAATGGAAACACAGGAAGCCTTTTCAACTTGAAAAAGGATCCTTGTAGGTCAAAAACATGTTGTGTTAATAATTGTGTGTTCCATCCTATTCCTCTTTTTATATATTATATTGGTCAGACTGGTGTGGGAAAGAGAGCAGAAACAGATGGTGGATTTCGATAGAACAAACCTGCCTTGTGATTGAAGTTTATCAGAGCACAAGTCACATGACTTGGGGCAGCTGGGAAATTGACAATATGTCTAGCCCCATGTCAGATTTCAAAATTGAATATAAAAAAAATCTGTTTGCTCTTTTGAGAAATGGATTGCAGTGCAGAATTCTGCTGTTGCAGCACTATTAACTGATTAATTTTGAAAAAAAAATTTTTTCCCATGACGGCATCCATTTAATGGTTGCTCTGTGCTGCAACTGCTACATACAATCCAAGTATAAAAGAAGGAACTCATTTGTGTTACTGCAAACAACCTTTTATTCCAGGTAGTGGTAAACACAACATGTTTCGGGTTCAATACCCTTTCTTTGGGTGTAATATGCCTTGAATATCAGAGAAATATATTCATGCCAACTCCAGGTGGAGCATGTCAACAGAGCAATTGCTTTGTGTAACTTCCTGTACCTTACATTTAAAATGGTAAAAAATACAATTATATATATTTATTATTAATTAACAATTCAATTGTTGTTAACATTACACTAGACAATGAAAGTGAAATACGTCTTCTAGTTTCTGCATTTGATCTCATTTATTAAATGCAGTCAAAAAGAAACTCAAAAAATGTAGTGACCAGATTTAGTTAGTAAAATTTGCTATTCTCCATGTAACATAATGGGATAAAGATAAGGGCTTTTTAAATATCAAGGCTTTATAATTACCATGTATGGGAAGAGGCATAAGTAGCCTATAGCCTAGAAATGCACCCCAAAAAGCAGGTACAAGTAGGTCTCATGTTAAACGAACAGTTAAGTGTAAAAATAAAAACTGGATAAATAGATAGGCTGTGCAAAATAAAAATAAATTCTAATATAGTTAGTTAGCCAAAAATATAATCTACAAAGGCTGGAGTGACTGAATGTCTAATGTCTAATGTAACAGTACAGAACACTACTTCCTGCTTTTGAGCTGTCTAACTCTGAGTTAGTCACATGGGACATACTGTATCTGTTCAGTGAGTTTGCAATTGATCCTCAGCATTCAGCTCAGTTATGACCCATGCAGTCCCCCCCTCAAGTCACTGATTGGTTACTGCCTGGTATCAGTGGAAACTAAGAGAGCTGCAAAGCAGGAAGTAGTGTTCTGGCTATTATGTTACACATCCTGTCACTCCAGCCTTTATACATTGCATTTTTGGCTAACTAACTATATTAGAAACATTTTTTTATTTTGCACAGCCTTTCTATTTACCCAGTTTTTATTTTTATACTGAACAATTCCTTAAATGCCAAGAATGACCCTGACTGTTACCTAAAAAGCCAAGATCTGGTGCTTTTTCAGAGAACAATCACAGACTACTCCCAGACTAGTCCCAGACTACTATCATTGTCTTCTATCACCAGAAATTAGAAATTTCAGCATTTTAATGTCTAATATATCTACATTGGCATAATAGATTCCTCTCCATCACTATACATTTTATCTACTGGCTCCTTCTGTACCATTCTGAGAACATGGAAAAGCTTTCGATTGTATTTGCATTATTGCCCATTATGGCCCAAACAATCCCTATCAAAAGGAAAAGCCATTGGTATCTAGCAACCGTTATGGATTGAACTGCATTAAAAAATGACCAAGTCATTAGTATTAGCAACGGGGACTGTCAATTCTGCAAGCACAATTTGTCCTGGCACTACTGGGTACATAGACACAATTGTCTAAGGCAGAATGAGCAACCTGCAAATGAACAACCCCTACTTTGGGTTTTGGAGTAACACATATCTGATTGTTCTTGTTACACAAAAAAAATCAGAAGAAAAAAATGCACCAAAAAAGCAGGGTGTTCATTTTATTTTAGCTGAAATCATTTATTATAAAGATGCCAACTTCTCTCCTCATAAATGATCAGCTTCCTTGCCCACAAAAATTAAACAAGGTTTGCTTGCAAAACAGCAAAACCTGAGGGTGGAAGGAGTACATTCTTGTCATCTGTAGTCAGGAACTTGGTAATAACCAAAACCCCATCTGCACCTGCAAAATTAGGACACAGAGCAGCTCTAACAACCAAGGAAAACATGGGGCAGCTCACACACAAAACCACACTGAGAGCTGAAGACAAATAACAACAAAGCTGGACGATTGGGCCCCAATACTTAGGTGTTACTGGGGCTCCAATGCAAACTTGCAGCAGGACGCAGATGTAATAAGTAGCTCTGCCTGACATGTTCTTGGCATGGTTTGATATAGACTAATGAGAATGAAGGATAAGCTGCAACTCTTGAACAGATTTTACGGCCAGATGTAAAAGATTGAGAGCAAAAGAAAAAAGGCTTTTCCCTCAGTCTTTTTGCCACAACATATCGACCTTTCGTTTTCCCACATGTCCCCTCTGAACACTTAATTGTGCAGAGGCTTTTGGCGCTACTTCAACAGCGCAGAAAATAACTAGTCGACTGTTTGTAAGTTGTGATAGCTTTTATTGGACCAATGTGAAAATTCTTTGTGGATGCAGTTATACTCTTGGTCCAGTTTAAGCTAATTTCTAACAGCAACGAAGGATTGCGATGTTATTTTAAGTAGGGAAGTTGTAATTGAGGGTTAGTGGCTCAAAAGTCCCTTTAGCGGATTCATTTGATGATGTGATTTCTAAATGGTCCAACTAGAAAGCATTACAACATGAAGCAATTTGCTTGGTTTTTATGGAAATAATATGGTCACAAAGGAAAAAGAAAATAAAATGCCTAAAGATATATGTGTGTAAAATAAATAAGTAGATGGGACAAGAACAATTCCTCAAATTGCAATTTGACCAAAAATGATGTAGAGAAATAACGAATCCAAAAAACCTTGAAAAACAATATTCTCACAAGGAATGTTCATCGATGAATTTACAGGAGAGAAGAGCTTTGGGGAGAAGAGAGCCATCCAACAAGCTGGCCAATTTAGTCATCAAATCGCTCTGCTTGTAGCAAAACCAACAGACCAACATAATGTATGAAGAATGCCCAAATGATTGCTCCAAATCTACATGATAAAATCAGTTGATAAACAAATCGGTCAATTGTCTGAACTCACATGTTAACCTAGAGGTGCCAGGTGTGCATTCTGCATTAAGATCTGATACAGTTTACTATGAGATTATTTCCAGTAAAATAATTAATTAGCCTCTACTTAGCAAAAGGATCCCAAAGCGGATCGTGGGCTATGGGTTATTTAGGAAAAGCTATTGTCAAATTCCTTTAGTACAAGACTAGTGATGGGCAAATAATTTAGTCAGGCATGAATTTGCGGCGGATAATGTTGACATGCGACTTTTCTGTTGCGTATTTATTCGCCGGGGGCGAGACCACCGTAAAATTAGCCGACGGCAAGAAATCTTGGACGCGAGTTGGAAAAGTTGATTGCGTCAAAACCGTCGTGCGTCAACATTATTTGCCGCAAATTCATGCCTGCCAAATTTATTCGCCCATCACTAGTCTTATACTGAAGGAATTGACTTTACCACCAATGTCAACATTAATGCCAGTGTCAGAATTGACTTGGGCGTCAAAATTTGCGTTTCATGAATTTTTAGCTGTTTCACGAATGGAAATTCATGAATATTTTGGCAAAGAGGGACAAATTCACCCATCACTATTCAAGATCCCATAAAGGGTCAGTCTCTGTCCAAGGCCAAGGCCCCTCTTGAAGGTCTAACCTTTGGTCAGTGCCCTAACTTAGCTCATAAACCAAATACAGATAAAGGAAAATATCAGTGTATCAGTCATTCAGTAATTCCATTTAAAGAAGAAGACAACAAACATATATTCACTCCCATTCTCAGTATAACTGATCTTTAAGCTGGGCTTTCAGGTATATCTAAGAAAGTAAATTGCTACCTCCAATTTTCACCCTAATTATCCTTCAGGTTAAGCCCTCCCTTTCACTGCTTAAACCCAGACCCACAGCTTGGGAACCTCTTCACCAGGCCCAGATTTAAACCTTCGGCGACCCTAAGCCACCAGGTCCTAGTGCCTGCCCAGTTTCTTAGGATGTGACTGAGGGGTGACCTTGGCCGCCTTAGGCCCAAACATTTTTGGCCTTGCCACAAATCCGGGTCTGCTCTTCACTAAAGCAATTGTGGCAGGCAATGCATCATACCTTGATTTTGTATTACAACAAAGAACTTGACAGAACCTTAGCGATCTAAATACCCATATACCATCATCATCATCATTTATACCATGAACCTACCCGAGCCTGTTTGACATTAGCTGTCGGATGATGAGGGAAGCTGCTTTCCTTCAAGAACTATAAAGTATAAATCCCTGAATTAACTAGTTTAGTTATGGAACAAGGTGTAAAATCAAGGTGTCCTACACTTGTGTATATGTATGTATCCTAAACTATTTTTAGAGAAGAATAAAAAGGGGGAGGGACAGACACACACTTCAGAAAATACAATATGTTATAAGATATAAGCCATGTCTACTCAAGTTTTTACTGGCGAAGAGCCTACCCTCTCAATTTTGGAATCAAAAGAAATACATATGATTTCCATGCACCACCGTTAAAAGCTTCCCTCATATTGGACATTGATATAAACCTTTTCCTGCCAGACCAGGGTTCTGCAAGATGTTGCTTGCCCTCTTGACACAGAAGGAGTTAATGCGCTTCTCAGAAGAGTTACGGTCTGCTTGCTTGCTTCAGCGTACACATGCACATAACACCCACACATCGTTTTCTATCCAACAATATTGTGTAAACATGTTTTATGAGTTTATTCTCTGACTGCATAGCCGCAGCATGAATGACTTCCAAGGGGCCTATTCTGCACATGGTTACACTTACCACTATAAAAAATGAGGGATTGATCATGTCTACATATTTGCATTTCAAAAGAAGTTCCAATTCAAATCTTTGATGACAAATTACCGATACATGAAATATGGGAGGGGGCTAGATGGGGGAACATCTGCACCTGAACACAAAGGTGTTTGGCTATTGTAGTCTCTGTAACACTAGTAGCATTACTTTGTTCTTAATGTGGTTAGTAAGCTACTCGATGTGTGTATTGGTTTGTATAAGTGCCTGTGTTTTTGCTTAAAGATAATGCCTTCATACAGCTGAACACAGCCATAATTAGAGTTATTACTATGCAGTCATGTACTCCAATAGTTTCAGAACTGCAGAGCTAGCAATTATTGGAGAATTATGACATATATAGACACTAAAGAAAAACAGTGGTCTCTCTATTTACCATCTATTAAAGTTAATTGTAAAACACTTTCCTTGTTTTAACACGCAGTACAATTTAAAAAAGCAATTGTAATATTACTATTATCATCCTTAACTTGTATAGTGCCACCCAGGGCAGCCATCAGAATTCACGGGGACTCATACAACAAAACCCTACCAGCCCTGCCAAAGACTCAACACACCCCCAAACCACAGTAAAACATGTAAAACTAAAACTAAAACATGAATGCTAAAACCCATTGGTGGCCAAGGTTCCCCCTACAAGTTCAACAAAACAATTGGTCGTCAGGGGCCCCCAATAAGAATCAAAAAAGCTTTACTGGTGGCCAGGGCCCCCTTACAAGTTAAAAAACCCATTGGTGGCCAGGGCCCCCGTACAAGTTAAAAAAAACAATTGGTGGTCAGAGGCCTCCCCATAAAACATTTTTTAAAAAAAGCTTCACTTCCCCTACAAGTTAAAAAACCCATTGGTGGCCAGGGTTCCCCTTACAAGTTAAAAAGAAAAACAATTGGTGGCCAGGGCCCTCCATAAACATTAAATAAACTTCATTGGTGGCCTGTGACCCCCTACAAGTTATAAAAAAAAACAGTGGTGGCCAGCCCCCACCCTACAAGTTTAAAATACCATTTGTGGTCAGGGCGCCATAGAAAATTTTTAAAAAAAACATTGGTGGTCAGGAGCCCCCCTTACAAGTAAACCAAAAGCATTGGTGGTCAGGGGCCCCATAGAAAATAAAAAACACATTACAAGTTAAAAAAAGAAAAACAGTGGTGGTCAGTGGCCCAATAAAAATTTTAGAAAAAAAACCATTGGTGGGCAGGGGTTTAATTCCACCTTAGATTTTGCCTTTTCCCGCTGTGCCCCCCTGATGACGGCCCTGGTGCCTCCAACTTATGCATTGCAGCTCTCTTGGTTTCCACTGATTGGTTAACAGGCAATAACCAATCAATGACTTGAGGGGGGGGCACATAGCTCATAACTTTTTGCTTTTGAATCTAACCAGCATGCTAAGGCACAATATTTCTTGTGCTCTGGCCCTAACAAATGTAAGGGCATTGTTCTTCAACATTTCACCTATATACTGTAAGCCTACAAGTAGCTGCAGATAGATATTTAATAGCTGATATCTTCATTTGGAAAGTAAAGGTGATCAGTAGATCCAGTTTGTAAATCCCCTTAGGGCAGAGACACACGCTCAGATTCAGGGAGATTTATTTGACGGGCCAGTTTCCTTGTGGCTTTGGAAAATGAAACGTACCAATTGCCATCCCGCCGGGGATTTACATTCTAGCCGGCGGGAGGCAGTTCAGAGAGATTAGTCGCCCCAAAGAAGAGGAGATTTCTCGCTGGGTGACTAATCTCCCTGAATCTTAGCGTGTGTCTCTGCCCTTAGATTGCTAATGTCACTTACACAGTGGCTCAATATCTTGTTTGTGGGAACTACACAGCCAGGTACTTTACTGAATTCTAACAATTTCGCAGTTCTAATTATCATTATAAAATGGAAACAAATTCTCTGTCAATTCTGCTTCATGAACACTCACCTATATTATTCATAATATAGAGAAAGTAAGTGCCCAGTAACAGATCTTATGGAGATTAAAAGACCAATGCTTTTAAGGCTTATGGAATTTGGTTGAAGCTATACATACTTTTTTCCTGTATGTAGTAGTTTATGGATTCTTCTGCTGCTTCCTGTTTCAGTTAGGTTTAATACTTAGTTAATAATTCATATTTTCATGGTTCCAATAAAATGTGAGATTATTTGCAATAAAACACATCATTCATTTTATAACTGAAGGATTAGGGAGGACAGATCAGCAAGAGGGAAATACACTGTCGTGTAAGAAAGATTTGTTAATGCCATTAATTCTGCACATAAAGGTACCAGTTAATATTCTTTAAAATATCATACTGAGGAAATTAAATTTGGAGTGCCCCAGACTAGTGAATGGGTGAATTTGGGGAGTTTCGCTTCGCAGAAAAATGTGAGAATTTCCTGCGAAACGGCGAAAATTTTCCAAAACGTCGCAGACGTCTCGTTTTTGACGCCGGTGTCCATTTTTGGACGGCAAATTTTCACGCTGGTTTTGCGGATTTATTCGCCGGCGGCAAATCGTGGGAATTCGCCCATCACTACCCCAGACAAAACAATCAAAAGTTTCTCCGGATATACCCAAGTGCAAGCATTGCTAACTGACTGAAAACACTCAGGATATCATTGCCTACATCATCTCAAGATTGAATTCAAATGTGTAAGTCTCCTTTAACACATTACAGCTTTAAATGGGATTTGGGATCTTGTTCTTCTTAATTTCACTTTATCTTGAAAGGGTTGTTCATCTTTAAATCAACTTTTAATATAATGTAGTATAATGACAGTGATATTCTGAGACAATTTGCAATTGGTTTGAAATAGAGACTGGAAGAAGAATAGGAAAGGACCTGAACAGAAGGAAAAATAATAAAGTGACAATAACAATACAATTCCAGTATCAAAGAGCAAGAATTTTTTTTTTAGCTCAGTGACCCCAAAAATATCTAATTAAATAATTAAAAAAAACTATAAAAAATAATTAATGAAAACCAATTTAAAAAGTGGCTAAGAATTGTCGATTCTAAAACATACTAAAAGCTGAGCTGCCCCTTTTAAAAGCCTAAGGGTCTGGCCAGATTCTGGGAGATTAGTCGTCAGGAGGATCTGAAGGATCTCTAAGGAGATTTGCAAATTTATTCGCTGGCGGCGAAATGGGGAAATTTACCGCAAATTTGTGACAGGCGAATTTATTCGCCCATCACTTGTCACCTGTAAGCAAGGATCTGCTTGTTTGCTATGGGTTACTGAACCTGGGCAAATGGTATGCCTGAGCAGTGGTGGGCTAATTTGTCCCGTTTCGCCAAAAAAATTGTGAATTTCCCCCGAAATTTGTGAATAAATTCTGAATAATTTTGAAGAGCAACAGTTTTGACCAAAATTTTTTTTTGAGTCCAAATTTTTTGACGCTGGCAAATTTTTGTTGCAGTTTTGCGATTTATACGCCGGCGGCAAAACGCAGAGATTCGCTGCGACTTTGCGTCTGGCGAATTTACTCGCCCATCATTATACTGTATATGAGAGATAAATGTCCCACACAGAAAAGCCATGTTACCCACTGAAATAAAACAGTAATTTACAGGATGTTCATTATTTAATCTTGTAAATATGGTTTTTGGGAGATTTTGAGACGAAGGTATGAGTTGATATTTCCAGGTAACAGTTTCCAGTGAGTATAGATGTGTGAGAGCAGTAGCTAAAGCAGGGCTAAAATAATGTTTTCTGGACATTAAACTGTGCACTTCCAGCACATGCAAAAGGAAAAGGTTACAAGCAGGTCAGCTTGTTAAGGAAAACAGGATTTAAAAAGTAACTGGGGAAAAAAGATACAAGTGTGGGAAAATGTGAAATATTTGGAAACATCTTCCACTCGTCCTCTATAATGCCAAAGGCTGAAGCAGAGGGATCGTTTCATGTGTAAGGCGAAAAGAATGCATTTTGTGTAGATTGAAGACATAGGATAAAGTTTACAGGAATACAGATGTGATTTCTCTAATTGCCTGAGAGAGAAGGACATAACTCCTGTGTACACTGAGAATAGTAATGACAGTCTTAAAGATTGATGCTGGACTCACTTTAGTTACAGTGTGAAAGGCCTCCCATAGTAATATCACAAACATTCATTAAAGGAAAACTATACCCCCAAAATGAACACTTAAGCAACAGATAATTTATATCAAATTAAGCGGCATATGAAAGAATCTTACCAAACTGGAATATATATTTAAGTAAATCTTGGCCTTTTACATCTCTTGCCTTGAGCCACCATTTTGTGATGGTCTGTGTGCTGCCTCAGAGATCACCTGACCAGAAATACTTCAACTCTAACTGTAAAGTGTGGAAGCAAAAGACACAACTCTGTATGTTAATTGGCTCATGTGACCTAACATGTATGGTTTATTTGGTGTGTTTGTGTGCACAGTGAATCATACGATCCCAGGGGGTGGCCCTTATTTTTTAAAATGGCAATTTTCTATGTATGATTACCCAATGGCACATACTACTAGAAAAGTATATTATTATGAAAATGGTTTATTTACATGAAGCAATATTTTACATATGAGCTGTTTTATGCAATATCTTTTTATAGAGACCTACATTGTTTGGGAGGTATAGTTTTCCTTTAAAGACGGTTTCTCCTTAGGGCAGAGGCACACGCTGCTATCTCGGAAGATTGGTCATGAAGCGACAAATTGCTTCTTCTTCAGGCGACTAATCTCCCAAACTGCCTTCCCGCCAGAATCACCGGCGGGATGGCACTCAAAGCGTTTGGTTTTCCAAAGTCGCTCCCAAAGTTTCGTCGTCAACTTCGGGAAACTTCGGAAAACTAAGCACGCCAAGTGCCACCCCACTGGCGATTTCGATTCTAGCTGGCAGGAAGGCTTTCCGGGCAGATTAGTCGTCCGAAGCAGAGGCGATTAGTCGCCGGCCGACTAAATCTTCCCATGTGTCTCTGCCCTCAGAGTCTAGCAACATTTATAACATAACATTTTATTCACCCAAAGGTGAATAATTCTAAGAAACTTTTCAATTGGCCTTCACTTTTTAAATTCATTTTTGAATGGTTTGCCTTCTTCTTCTGACATTCCAGCTTTCAGATGGGGGGCACTGACCCCATCGAATTTGAGTTCATAGGAGTTATTTAAAAATCCCATGAACTCGAAATTCAACCAATTGCAATTTATTAATGAAAATCTAAAATTCGATTCAAGTTGTTTCTCCGAAAAAACTCCAATGTCAGGAATGCTGCAAACAACTCCAAACTGATCCCAAGACGTCTTCCTTAGGCTAAAACAGAAATTCGTCAGGTTTAAGGAGGCAAATAATCAAATTTGAGTTAATGAAGGGCCAGTGTATGATAAATCTCAAAAATCAAATTGGAATTTTTTAAAAAAAAACTCTAATAGAATTTTAACATTTCCCTAGTCGAATTTCACAGTTTTGGCCATAAAAAAAATGTGTGTGTTCTGCTCAGTACAGACCCATGGACTTACTGGTCAGCAGTTGAATTTTAATGACAGCCACAAGAACAACAGTCCCCAACCTTTGTTACACATGAGCCTCATTCAAATCTAAAAAGAGTTGGGAATCAACAAAAACATGAAAAAAGTTCCTGGGGTGCCAATTATAAGCTGTGATTGGCTATTTGGTAGCCCATATTTGGACTGGCAGCCTATAGGAGGTTCTGTTTGGCAGAACACTTGACTTTTAAGCAACAAAACGTATCTCCAAGCCTGGAATTCCAAAAGAAGCACCTGCTTTGAGGCCACTGGGAGCAACAGCCAATGGGTTGGTGAGCAACATGTTGTTCACGCAGGGTCGGACTGGGGGGCCTGGGCCCACCGGGACTCCTGTTCAGGGCCGCTGTCCAGGGCCTCCCTCCGGACCCCCAACTGCGACGCTGCGCATTAGCATAAGAAGCCGCACTGTGTGTATGCGCAAAAGGAGCAGAGAGAATGCACGAGGCGCTGAACGAGGCAGCAAATTGTTTTTTTTTGTAGGGCCGGGAGATCGGGTGAGGGGGTCTGGCCTGGAGGGGGCCCATTGGGTTTTTTCCCGGTGTTCCGCCGGGCCAGTCCGACCCTGTGCTCTTGAGCCACTGGTTGGGGATCTCTGCACTAGATGAAGGGGGTAAAAAAGTAGAAAGAAAAGTTCCAATTGGGGATAAAGCTTGTATTTTTTATACTTTGAATTGTAAAAGAGTAACACAGAAAAATACAATTTATGCCACCTGAACTCAGGTCCATAAAATGTACTGATAACAGACATACAGCTAAACTAGAAATAAAATGCTCAGCAATGAGTAGGTCACCTCAAGTGTACCACACCTTAAACAAAATATGTGTAAAAAATAAAATTACAGCTTGAAAGTTTTAAGTCACTTAGAGGCATATTTATCATGAGTTTTTTAAAACTCCCATAAACTCAAAATGTATTCATAAAATCGAATCTTATCAACTCAGGTGAATTTAATCGATCCGAAAACTCGAATCGTATTTGATTAAAATGAGAAAAACTCAAAATGGAATTTATAAAACTCAATTTCTCAGAAAAAAACTTGAATGTCAGGAAGGCTGCAAACATCACCAAATTGATCCCTGGACTTCTCCCATTGGCTTATACAGTAATTCGGCAGGTGGCGAATAGACGAATTTAAGTTCTTAAAGGGCCAGAGTATGATAAATCTCGAAATTCGAATTCATACTCGAATTGAGTTTTGATAATTCCCATTTCGAATTCGAGTTTTGACCACCAAAAAAATGGAAAATTTGAATTTTTACTTGAACCCTCAATAAATCTCCCCCTTAATGTTGCTGACATTTTACAAACGTTAATACAGACTGAAGTTACTCTAGCATTTCCAAAGACAGCCAATACCATAAACATAGCATGCACCCAAAAACTGTTCTTTGCATAGTGAAAAATATTTTATTCTAAGCAACTTTTCAATATACATGGATTAAACATCTTTAATGGTTTAACAATGATTGGTGATTGAAAACAAATTATGTTTATTGCACTTCTCGTTCTGACTCCTGAAACAGTGTAGCCTAGTGAATAACAGACATGAAGGATAAATCACTTCTGCCACACTGTTTTTTTTTCCAAAAACTGTATTTTAAAAAAGAAGATATATTGTTCATATATAAAAGCAGAAGGTCCCTCCTGCTGAAAATAGCTGTGAATGTAATAATGAAAGCATCGGAAGACAGAGAAAGGCTGACTTGTCCATGAAACACAATTATAATTAGGCTAAGTACACACAGGTGGTGGATCTAGCGGATGGCAAAGCAATAAAATATAAACATCACCGACACTATCATTGATCACTATGGATCTATACACACGTAGGAATGTAAAAGCTGAACTAAAAAATCCCCCAAAAAAGTGTGATCTTTTTCTTCTGTGCCCAGATTTCGCCCTATGTATAAATATCAATAAAATCAATGCTCTCTGTATTCATTGGACTAATAAAAGGGTAAGTGTAAAACCATAAACAAGTTAAGTGTTAATATGTTAGTCACAGGGTGCAGAGATGCTATAATTCACCGGTATTGCAGATCTATGGGCGCGAAACACAGAAGGAAACCACCAAAGCCCGGTGTATTCCACATTCTGGAGTTGACCAGCTGCTATAAATGCTAAAAAGTCAATATTTGTGCACAAAGAAAGAGGAAAATTGCCAGTGCACAGTTTGCCGTTCAAAAATAATAATTATTACAAAAAAATGAGGTGTTATTACCACACTTTGGCCAAAATATGTAAGCTCACGTGCCACGTCAAGGCACCTCATTGTCCTACATTACCCATTAGCATTTAAAATCAAGTCCCCCAGCAAAACTTACATATTTTGGCAAAAGTCTCTTACTAACGCCTCATTTTTTGTAGTAATTATTTTTAAAGGCAAACCGTGCGCTGGCAACTTTTCTCTTTCTTTGTGTACAAATATTGGCTTTTTATCGTTTATAGCAGCTGGTCAACTTTTGGCCAAATATGTAAGCTGTGCTAGGAGACTTGATTTTAAATGCTAATGGATAATGTAGGACTCATGTACAATGAGGGGCCTTGACGTGGCACGTGAGCTTACATATTTTGTCCAAAGTATGTTACTAACACCTAATTTTTTGTAATAATTATTTTTAAAGGCAAACTGTGAGCTGGCAATTTTTCGCTTTCTTTGTGTACAAATATTGGCTTTTTATCGTTTATAGCACCTGGTCAACTTTTGGCCAAATATGTAAGCGTTGCTAGGAGACTTGATTTTAAATGCTAATGGATAATGTAGGACTCATGTACAATGAGGGGCCTTGACGTGGAACGCGAACTTACATATATTGGCCAAAGTGTGGTACTAACACCTAATTTTTTGTAATAATTATTTTTAAAGACAACCCATGTGCTGGCAATTTTTCTCTTTATTTGTGTACAAATATTGTTTTTTTATCATTTATAGCAGCTGATTAACTCCAGAATGTGGGTTAGATGGATCGCTGGCACATAGCAACAGATCAATGCCACAGGGTGGGTATGACCGAACGCTGGCGACTTCTTTCTGTGTTTCGAGTACAAATTGTAGCCAAATATTGCCTATAGCTGCCATTCAGCCTTTAAAACAGGAAATGATTTACAGGTGTATGTTCATGGGCTGGGTGTTAAAAGTTCCCTACTTTGTCACTAGAGCTCCTCAGTTAAGGGTAAGTATACAATGGTCTTACTACTCAGTCACACTGTTTGCTGCAGGGGGGACTTGATTTTAAATGCACTACATACTTAGAGGCTAAAGTATAGTGTAGGACTCATGTACAACGAGGGGCCTTGACGTGGCACGTGAGCTTACATATTTTGGCCAAAGTGTGGTACTAACACTTCATTTTTTGTAATAATTATTTTTAAAGGCAAACCATGCACTGGCAATTTGTATCTTTCATTGCAGAGCTATGGCACCTTACTTATACACTTACCTTCAGTTGCAACAGGTAATGTGCCTACTATCTCTGATAACTGGCCAGATTACATGTGCAACCTGCAGGCCCTGACAGTGCAAAAAGTAGCTCTGAGCTCCAGTATAATAGTAGCACAAAAGTCATACACCTTGCTACAAACTTAGCTGTGAGCTTAGAAGGCTCAGCCAACCTGTTTATTTACAATCTTATGTTTGATAAGATTCTCATTCATCCAGGTCATGGTATATGGTATATACTGGACTTGCTGTGTTTTTCTTGATGACATTTCACCAGTCATCCAACTGGCTTTCTCAATTCAGAATGACTTATACATAAGATGTATCTGGAATAAATACCCTGGAATGTTGCTCCAATCAGCATGTTGGAGCATCATTCCCGGGTATTTATTCCAGATACATCTTATTTACAAGTCATTCTGAATTGAGAAAGCCAGTTGGATGACTGGTGAAATATCTTCAAGAAAAACTCAGCATGTCCAGTTGATTTGACTTATTTCTACAGATATTCACAATATTCCGTTTTAGCTTTGTACAGGTAGGGGATCCATACTTTTCAGTCAGCCATGTAAAGATTGTATGGCTTCTTTAGTGACATTGTGTCTGTATTGATCTTTTGGGGGTCCTCTGTTACCACTCTAGAGCGGCAGGTTAAATAACGATAATAATTAATTCGACCGTTCTGTCTCCATTAAGGATTATTTTTGCTGGGATCAAGTACAGATATGGGTCCAGAATGCCCAGTGACTGGGGTTTTCTGGGTAACCGTTCTTTCTGTAATTTAGACCTTCATACCTTAAGTCTACTATAAAATCATGAAAATATTAAATAAACCCAATTTTCCAATAAGGATTAATTATATCTTAAATGAGATCAAGTACAAGCTACTGTTTCATTAATACAAAGAAAAAGAAAATAATTAAAAATTGGATTATTTAGATAAAATGGACAGGGACAGAGTTTCCGTAATTCTGAGCTTTCTGGATAACGAATTTCCGGATAACATATCCAATACTAATAAAAGGTACTGTTTTATTATTAATGAGAAAAATGAAACCATTTTAAAAAATAATGAATTTTGATTACAATGAAGTCTATGGGAGATAACCTTCCTGTAATTCAGCTTTCTGGATAACGGGTTTCCAGATATCAGATCCCATTCCAGTAGTCACTTGAAAATGAGAAAGGTCACCTTTAAATTAATGTTCAGCACAATTTAGAATGTATTTTAAGACAATACATAATTACTGCGAGTAAATTAATTGTAAGGATGAATATTTATTATTATATTTAATTACAGCTATTTTTGCCCTGTCCTTTTTAAATAATGCCAGAGACCCAACCCATTTATTTGTTATTTTTAAAAAGGGGCAAAAAATGAACCATAAATAATATGATCACCGGACGTTTAACTGGCTTATGATAAAGTTTACCCTTATGTGTGTTAATATAAAATCTAAAATATATAATATATAAATATAAAATATAGACGTGACATTTTAAGCTCCACTGGTGCAGGGACTGAATGAAAATCTCTGCAAAGGGCTGTGGAAGATATAAATGACGAAATTCACCACAAATTCACGCCTGGTGAATTTATTTGCCCATCACTATATATAAATAGAGCATAACAATAATAATATTGTTGGTTGTGGGGCCTACAGTTTAAATTAAGGGCTTTCTCGCGCCAAACAGAAACAAAGTTCAAAACTAAGATGCTAGTTTACTACAGCAGTAAAGCAAGGAAAGTTTTACAACAAATTGTTCTCCACTCAGGAGAAACATTTTTTTTTTTTATTTATGAACACTTTCGCAATTTATAGGAAAAAGGATTGTACAGCTTAAAGCAGTCAAACAGATTCTGTGGAACTGGCAAAAACTTCATAGAGTAATGCTTAAGCTTATTTAAAGAACAGAATATCATTTTCTTGTGTTGAAACTGAAATCTATACACAACACTGAATTCTATCTCAGCTAAGCAAGGAATGTGGCCATTTTTTATAGTTTTTTTCCCTTTCATCTGCAAAATGGAAATTAACTTAAATTCAAGGAGATTGCCAGTCCAAATGTTCTTTTTTAAAACAATGAAATAAAATGTAATTCTAAGCAACTTACCAATAGTAATAAATTAAAATTTTTAGTGGTTTTAAAGGGCATGTAAAGTCTAAAATAGAATAAGGCTAGAAATGCTGTATTTTGTATACTAAATATAAACATGAACTTACTGCACCACAAGCCTAATCAAACAAATAATTTATGCTTTCAAAGTTGGCTACAGGGGGTCACCATCTTGTAACTTTGTTAAACCTCTTTGCAAGACTAAGACTGTGCACATGCTCAGTGTGGTCTGGGCTGCTTAGGAATCGTCATAAACAAAGCTGCTTGAGTTCTGCATGGCTGGGAAGTAAGGCGGGGGCTCCCCCTGCTGTTCATAAGTATGATTGTTTCCCTGCTCAGCAGTTAGGGACCATCTGACAATTCCTATCCACAGCAGTAAATGAAGGGAGAATTTCACTGCATAAAGTCAGGTTTCTTATTGAAACGGTACACATTTTTTAATTAAAGTATATTGGAGATAGGTTTCTTTTTCATTAAAGTAAAAGTAAAGTAAAAATGGGATTTTATTTTTTTGCCTTTACATGCCCTTTAAAGGTATTTGTAAATGTAGTTGCTATTGAAAGTATTAGCTAACTTTTTACATTCTCTGCACTTTTGGTTCTGACTATCGAAACAAAGAAGCAGAAGTCAGCTGATTAATGTTTCAATGGTCAGAACCAGAGAACTTAATTGGACAAATAAATACTGCTTTTAAAGGAACAGTAACAACAACAAAATTAAAGTCTTAATATAATTCACTAGTGTGCTGCACTTGTAAAACCGGTGTGTTTGCTTCAGAAATGCTACTATAGTTTATATATACAAGCTGCTGTGTAGTCATGGGGTCAGCCATTCACAGCTGAAAAGGGAGAAAAGGCACAGGATACACAGCAGATAACAGATAAGTTCTGATGAATCCAATTGTATATTTTGGAGCTTATGTGTTCTCTACTGTGCATCCTGTGCTTGAGTGGTTGACACTAAGGAGCAGATTTACTAAAGGGCAAAGTGGCTAACGCTAGTGTCAAATCACCAGCGTTACTGCCCGCAGGGACATCGCTAATTTACTAACGGGTGCAAGCTACAATCACTAGCGAAAGAGACAGGCTCTAGCAGTCATTCGCACTCTATAGCTAGGCGACAATTCACTCTGGTGGATGGACGTTATTCCGCTAATTCACTAAACTGCAGATTTTACTGAACGTTACCTCTTTCGCCAGACTTGCTTTCATCAGCTCAGACCAGGCGAAGTGCACTGGAGTGCATAGATCTTCCTCATTCTTCTGTTCACATATTCTGTGAGTGGAAAATGCATCAAAGTTCAAAAAACATTTTTTGGTAACTGGTTTTCTTCATACATTTTCTAACATATGGAACATTAACTTTAGAGTGGGCTCATGTGTAGGGCATTATAACAACTCTATTAGCTGTACTAAGGTTCCCTGGACACGTGTTTTAAAAAGTGGAATTTGTAAGTATATACACTAACATTTAACATAAAGGCGTCCATACAACTTTAAATTTCCGGCCCTATGCAAATTTACCTGAGCACAAGATCCCTAGCGAAGTTTCGCGAAGCAGAAATGAACGCCAGTGCATCTTCACTATGCTCGTACTGCAGAAGTAATACTAGCGAAAAGTCACCAGCGTTCGGCACCCATGACGAAACTCCGCATTCTAGTGAATTAGCGTTGTGTGAGCAAATTTTCACCTGGCGAAGTGTTGCACTGGGTGTGAAGTGGACGATGTTGAATTTATGCCGGTTAGTAAATCTGCCCCTAAGGCTACACAGCAGCTTGTTTATATAAATTAAAGTTGAGTTTCTGAAGCAAACACACCAGTTTTACCAGTGCAGGCCGCAAGTACATTATATTGTTATTCCTTAAAAACACTTTCATTTTTTTGGTGTTAAGCTGGCCATAAATGTAAAGATTTCTAAAAGATCCGATCGTCATTGTGAGACCCTGATTATCTCAAAACGAGTCCATCAACTAAAAAGACCATTTCAGGCGATATTGCCAGGAAAACAAAGGGGAGCTGCCTGCTTGTCCCCGCAAACATAGATAGATTGCACTGGGACCGATAAAGATTTTTTAACCTGGCGATCAATTTTTTGACAAAAAATCGGAAGATGTACGATCGTTCGAATCCCAATAACCGCACGATAATTTCGAAGGATTGGTCGGACTTCGCTAAAATCGGTCGTTCGGCAAGAGAAGTCTATGCATCTATGGGGAGCTTTACTGTTGCTTTAAATACAATTCAATTTACTGGCAACTTTATTGGGCATGTTAAGTTCATGTGTGTTGGAGAGCTGATGAGAATTGCATTTCTTCCATTATGCAAAAACAGTTTTTGGGTGGAGACACCATTTCAAACCTATAGCTTTACGGACATATGTAGAGTGTAAATAGAAGGCAATCAAGTTTTCCATGAATGAGGTCAGTAAAATGATTGAAATGTTTCCACTCGCTCACCTGAAGCATTTCTGAGATCCATTCAGCTTATTTGGAAAGTTCCCTCGCTAGAGACACCATGCTGCTTGTTTTGTGAACTTTTGAAACGGAGTCCAATTTATGTAATAAATACATCTCTCTTTTATGCAACAAATCTCCACACCTACTCAGTGGTCTTTGAATCTGCAGATTCCAGTGTTGTAAAATGTATGGGATACTAAGGAGCCCTACATTAAACGTCCATCTTATTCCACATCAAAGTATCCTATGGATCAAGCTAAAAGGGAAATCCTCTTGTTAACTCCAAGAATCGACATATGATTTTATTAACAACATGTGTTTGCGGGTCTTTCCAAAATTATTTTCAAGTAGACTCTCTTCAAGAGACTTCTTTTATATAAGGTTCTTCTACAGCCACTCATTTTTGGTCGCAAGGATTTTCACGTTATCGGTCTCAAAGATGAGCAACAAAATGATGGCAGCTGTCTTTTTTCACTTCAGATTCAAAAAGAAATATAAATTTTGAGGGCAGATTTATTAAGGTTCAATAAAATTTGAATTTTTAAATTGTTTTCGTCAAAACTCATAAATTTGAATTTTAAATCACCAACTCAAATTTGAATTTGAATGTCAGATTCATCCCACCACGACCCTGGAAACAGTTCTAATTTGAATATTCCCCACCAAAAACCTGTTGAGTTAATTCACAAGTCAATGTCAGAGGTTCGTTGAACCATCTGAAGATGTTAACAGCCTTCCTGACATTCAAATTCGATTAGAGTTTTCGAGTGTTTGTATTCGATCGAATATTAGACGTTCGAACCTCCCATTTGAGTTGTGAGTACATTCAAATTCATTAGAGTCAAATAAAATTCACACAACTTCGGAATTCGACCTTTGATAAATCTTCCCCTTAAAATTCTAATCATTATTTGCTCTTCATAATGTTAAATCAGTTTGTGTCTGGCCTAACTTTCTGAGCTGCTACTGGATAAAATGAGAAGAGGAAAACAAAAATGAAAATGTAGATTAAAGGACAATGAAACACTTTCCTTAAAGGCTTCAGTATTTAATCGAGAACCCCCAATGTTTTCTGATCGCTAGTTTTATTTTAAACACCAACTATTTTTTGTCCGGATGCAAATTATACCATTTACACCTCCAAAGCGTCATGTTTCATCATGAAGATGGCAGCTGGAATTCTTCTACGCATGTGTAAACAGTTATCTAGCCATTCTAACCTATCAAATGAAGATATCTGCCCAATTTCTGGTCAGATATCCATTGGCCATGCTCCACACAGGGATAACAGGCTACCAAGTTGACAGCTTTAATTGGCCCAGTTATAGCCAGCGTTACTCAGATGTTGTATTAAAGGATAAACGAAAAAACCCTTATTTTGTAGGCAATTATGAATAATACCTGGTGTTGATTTCACAATGTGCTATTAATTAATATTACC
The DNA here is from genome assembly GCA_038501925.1 of Xenopus petersii. Lineage (NCBI taxonomy): Eukaryota > Metazoa > Chordata > Amphibia > Anura > Pipidae > Xenopus > Xenopus petersii. The sequence continues at coordinate 120,619,328 of CM076683.1, forward strand.
TTTAAAAATAGCCCCTGTATTTGAGCTCCATATAGATGTTCAGTGGTCTCTGTCCATGCTTCAAATGAGGAGTGGGCATGTCCTAACGGTCCTTGCCAGAAACTTAGGACGTAGGAGGGGGACAGCCAATCACAGCCCTGCATTCACAAAATGAAAGACAGGCTTCAGGTCCCTAGCAGGTCAGCCTAGCAGCTGATTGGTTCTTATCCTACAGTGCAGTGTGCTGAATGCCACCTTCTCCCCTGCACAGCCTGGGAAAGAAGGCAGCAAGTGGAACAGATGGGCGGGACTAGTAGGTTATTTACAGATATTTACAATAAAGTAACCGGAAACACAACTTTTTAAAACACATTCCTTCTATATCTAAATGAGTAAAATGCACTGGTACAGTCTTCTTTTTTACATAAAATGTCTCCTTTAAGACAACATTTTTGGAATAAAAATGTTAAAAAAAAAGCCATTAAGGACAGGCAGAAACCAAGAAAGCTGCAGAGAATTGGTTTAATATCTAATTATAGTCCAGCTTTTAACTGCAAAAAATAATGTTGTGAATTTTAGGGAGAGATAGAGAGAGAAATAAAAGTAATACCGTTTGAACTGGTATAGGAATCATACACTGGCTTCCAAGCAGAGCGTCATATATATGGATCCCCGCCCTCTCCATATACAAAGCCTATGCTTTATTGGACTCCAAAATTACTTTCTTTAATTCTGTTATTCCAAAGTTAAAGATTTGTTTTTGAATGTTTAATGTCTTTGGGAAGCCAAGCCACTTGATTTGCACTTACCTACAAGGATGGGGGAGGAAAATGTTCTCTCTCCATTACCTGAACTTGAATTACTATAGGTGCCAAGCTCTTGTCAAGAGCTATAAATACAACCATTAAGATAGAAACTTTATGTTGATTTCCCAAAAGCTGTATAAAAACAACTTCATCTCAGGGAAAAGTATTTTATCAGTTTGAGATTTTATAAAGCATTAAGGCATATTTGGCACGGAACCTTATAACAGCCAGAATAGCAGAAAAATATTATCCAAACAAAACAAGCACCACTTTGTAAGCTCCCTTTATTTTCTAATTGCTCCAGTAACGTAGTTTACTAGCCACTCAGGAATTATGTGAACCTTTCACTCCACTAAATGTGTGATAATACCAACAAAAGTTGCACTATTTATGAGTGCGATTATCTTAAAAGAGTTTGAAATATGCTTTCATTCGTTATGGGAATCCCGAATTAAACGTTCCGAGCGCATAACAATGTGTCTTGGAGGAAATGTGTGAAAACCGTTAGTTCAAGTGAAGCCAAACCGAGATGTCTCCCACCACCATCCCATGGTAATGCTACACCGGGCTACAAACACTTGGATAAACGAAAGCTGAGGCAATAAATCTTGGCACTCTGGTCGGCATTGGCCATAAAATAAAACATACGTTTCAAATCTCAGCATTTCATGCAAAGCAATTTAAATTAAAATTTAACCCATTTCGAAACAAGGCATTTAACAACCCCTGCAGATATATAATGAAGGGCTGGCACATACTGGACCACACTCCGTAAATAGATGTAGTAAAAAAGTATTTACTAGAGCAAAAACATTAGAATAAAGCCTAACGCGTTTCGTGCCTTAGGGGCACTTAGTAATAGGCTGAACATACAATTAACCATGAAGTTATATTTAAACGAAAAGGGACCAATCACAGACATGTATTCAACTGCCAATCCAACGAGGCAGTAATTGGAAATGGACCAATCAAAGGTATTTTTTGAAAGGCCAATCCAAAGTATTGTTACCGACTAGGTACAACCATTAGTTAACCTATACACAAAGTTTTCTTAAAGGTACAAAAGTTAAAAAAACATATAAAGACATTTTTGCAGCACAATAGAGCAGTTAAAAAGCATGAGTATAAATGTGTATTTTAAATAGGGTGACAATTAATTATTACATTTCATATGTAGAATAACTATTTTAATTAAGGTATTTAAACGAAGAATGAGACATTGTATTCCAGATTCATTCCAACTGGCTGTCTAGTTTCCAAGAAAAATATCCACTTTGCTTCTTGTTTCAAAAGTTTATTTAAGATGCTCCCACCTTCTCTATACCCGTTACATAAAGAAAAAGGAGGGATCTATTCGTACATGTGGCAAAGTGTTTAGCTACTTTCGTGGAACTGTTTAGATCTTTTATATTGCGTATATGTTCTCAGATTCTCTCTTTTAGGGGCCAGATTTATCAAAGGTCAAATTTCAAAGTAAAATATACTTCAAAGTTCGACCATCGAATGGCTATACTTCGAATATCGAAGTCGAAGTTTTTTTTACCAAATTTTGCGGTCAAAGTAAAATCGTTCTATTCAAACGATTTCAGCGATCGATCGAACGATTATACTTCGACTACAAAAAACTGTAAAAAATTCATTAGACCGTCACCATAGGCTAACATAGCACTTCGGCAGGTTTAATTTGGCAAACTATTGAAGTCGAAGTTTTTTTAAAGAGACAGGACTTCGATTATCGAATATTCGAAGTAAATTCGAAGTCGTAGGGACAGATACAAGGGTTGAATTTCGAGGGTTAATAAACCCTCAAAGTAAAATCCTTCGAATTTGAAAATCAAATTCGAAGGATTTTAGCGCAAATGCTACGATTGAACAATCGAATAAAAATTGTTTGATCTAACGATAAAATCGTTCAAATCAAACGATTCGAATGATTTTAAGCGATCGACCGAAGGATTTTTATTTGATCAAAAAAAGCTTAGAAAAGTTCTGGGGAAGGTCCCCATAGGCTTACATTGCACCTTAGTAGGTTTAAAGTGAAGTCAAAGTATTTTTTAAAGAGACAGTACTTCGACTATCGAATGGTCGAATAGTCGAACGATTTTTACTTTGAATCATTCGAATCATTCGATTCAATCGAATTCGAGCTTAGTGAATCTGCCCTAATCGATGGTCGAAATATCCAAAAAATTACTTCAATTTCGAATTTTTTTATTTAGAAAATTCCCTCTAATTCACTTCGACTCTTGATACGGTAAATCTGCCCCTTAGTGTGCGATTTGTTTGTCCCACATATTGTTGGAGATGTTTTTTTACATGTAATGAGGTAAACTACGTTCTTGGAATTACACTTGATATATTGCCTAATGTTGTATGTTTTATTAGATGCAGAGGACGAGAAAGTAGTAGTTGTGTTGACATAATTACATGTGACACATCTACGAGCACCACATTTGTACATTCCCTTTTTATTTAGCCAAGTATGGCAGACGGGTTCAGAACTCGGTGTAAGGTTTGGTGATAACAAATCTCCAATACTTTTGGACCGTCTGGAAACAAAGCGACAATTTGATCCTAAGATTTTATCTAGTGTCGAAGGATAGCTAAATTCTTATTAATAATATACCTGGTTTGTTTGAATAGGGCACTATATGCTACAACACAGGATAATGTTTCAGAATTGTTTGCTGTTTGTTTATTGGGTTCAATAGAAGAAAGATGATTAGTTCGATTACAATCAGGACTGGCTCTATATTTCTTAGACAGATTGTGTGGTTTCTTGTGCAAGGCTTTGGAAAAGTTTCCCATATTGAAACCACCTTTTAGATAATAAGTGAAACCAACATCCACCATAAAAAGTTAAAATCATGTGGAAAAAGTGTAGAAATTTTTTTTGTAAAATTTGTTACTATGTTTTGGTCATTATGTATCCAGTATTAATATTTATTAGGTACAAGAAGTCTCTGTTCTTTTTCTTTTTTCCTCTGGATTTGGGACATTCAGTAAATGTTGGACACTATGAGGTTGTTCTCTGGACAATATGGGACCTGGATATTGAACATTTATTTTGAAGTTTTTTAAAAAAAAATGTACAAAATTTTTTTCTACACTTTTTCCACATGATTTTAACTTTTTATGGTGGATGTTGGTTTCACCTATTACTGTGATAATATATTTATTGTAACAAACAAATTTTTAAATACTTTTATCCTATTATATTTGATAGTTGTTACGATGGTGTTAATGATTGGTACATGCCTCCAATTAATTATGTTAATTAACTACACTTGAGGTGGTGTTAAATAGTTTGGTTCACAATCGGTTTGTATGCTTGACAAAGGGGATCAACCCGAAACGTTGCATCACGCAAATAAAAATTTAGCAAGGGTTATCCCTGCTTGCAACTAAAGACCTGTGTGCCGGTGGAATTATTTGTGCTGGAAGTTTGTGGGTTTCCGAAGCCCTCTCGGCCGGGCACCGGGCAATACACGTTTTGGAGAGCCAGGGTGTGCAAGCTGGTAACTATATTTGTGTCTGTAAGATTGTGTTACCTGCACAGTCTTTTTGGTGAAGTATAGAAAAAACTTGAAGATATAAATGTGATATCTAACAACCCCTGACATACTGCATGGACCAATTTCATCTCTTCTGTTATTAGGGTTGTCATCTGTACAGTTTTTGAACCGGACATTCAGGTTTTTACACCTGCTGTCCGGCTCAAAAATACCTGCCCGGTTTTCAGAAGTTGGAAAATCTGGCAAGCCTGTTACCTGATTCCCAGATATTGTGGCCAATCACGGGTTGCCACGTCACAGGCCCACCCCTTTGCATCACATGCCCGCCCCTTTGCATCACATGCCCGCCCCTTCACATGACAGGCCCACCCCTTTGCATCGCTGGCCCATCCCTTTACATCACTGGCCCCGCTTCTGACATCACGGGTACCGCCCCCTGCCCGGATTCCGAATGTAGGAAAGGTGGCAACCCTACCTGTTATGCAGGAAGTATGCACTAATGCACTGCATAACAAAGATGGGCAATTAATGAGGCAAAACTAGGCTCTTAATCAGAGGGTTCAATATTTTGCCATGTGCATATGATATTTCAAGCAGAAACGAGTGAACCACATAAAATTTTCCATGGAGTCTCCCCCTTCCTCAAAAAAAAGTGATACAAAGCCTTTAAATAGAAAAAAACCCTGAACACATACCGTATATACTCGAGTATAAGCCGAGTTTTTCAGCCCCCAAAATATGCTGAAAAACTCTACCTCGGCTTATACTCGGGTCAAGCGCAAAAACGGTCGCCGGCGCCTAAGAATATTCGCCGGCACCTTAGAATAGTAGCCGGTGCCTAAGAATATTCGCTGGCGCCTAAGAATAGTAGGCGGTGCCTAAGAATATTCACCGGCGCCTAAGAATATTCGCCAGCACCTTAGAATAGTAGCCGGCGCCTAAGAATATTCGCCGGCGCCTAAGAATATTCGCCGGTGCCTAGAATAGTAGCCTGCGCCTAAGAATAGTCATCCAAAAACGAGATTGAAACTTACCAGAAGCTGCTGCATTTCTCACCCTCGGCTTATACTCGAGTCAATAAGCTTTCCCAGTTTTTGGAGGTAAAATTAGGTACCTCTGCTTATACTCGGGACGGCATATACTCGAGTATATACGGTACATGGTGTGGTCGGCACAATTTCGGCAGAAACACTACTGACATACAATTTTAATAATCAGGAATAGTCGTGATGATTTCAGTTATATTATAGATAACACTAGTGGGCAGATACATCAAAGGTCGAATTTCAAATTGATGTGAATTTTTTTTTTACTCTAATAAATTTGAATGTATTTACAAATCGAATGGGAGGTTATTTATGAAAAAATGTGAATGTCTAAAATTCGATTGGGTGGAAACAATACAAAAATTTGTTTCATATTCGAATCGAATACAAATTAAACTCGATTCGAATTTTCCTCTGATAAAAAACGGAAAAATGTCAGGAAGGCTATTAACATATTCAAATGGGTATATGGACCTCTGCCATTCATTGTAAATGAATTTGGTAAGTTTTAAGTGGTGAATATTCAATATTATATTAGAACTGTTTCCATGGTAGAGGTATGATAAATCTCACATTCAATTTTACATTCGAATTGGGGGATTAAAACTCGAATGTGTGAATTTTGACAGCAAAAATATTTCGAAAATTTGAATTTACTATTCGAACCTTAATAAATCTGCCCCTAGGTATTACACAATGAGCAAGTCTATTATTTACACACTTACATAATCAAGTGGGCCACTTACAATCCCATACGTGGGATTGCCGTTTTTTAGTGCCCTATTACGGCAATATGGCAATGTAACTGTAAAGCCTGCAAAACTGCATGGATTACCAATTTCTGGGTAAAGCTGGCCATAGGTCGTACAAAATGATTTTCGGACAGTTTGTTGACGGTCTTAAACAAACAATTTTTGCACCATGGCATTCGGTTGTTTAGGCAAAAGGATAGGTTAGTCATATAGTACTGCATTCAGCAACTGCAGCAGAGAGAAATTAACAAACATTTAGGTGTTAACGCTTTTGTTATCCACAAGTATTGGTGTGTGGCTCTGTCCAGGAGTAGAATAAATAAATAGTCCAGAAATAAAGAAACTAGAAAAATGAAATAAGGAAGAGGTAAAAATAACCACCAGAAGAACCCCCAGTCCAAGGGTTGCCATTCATTTTTCAATATGCAAAAAGTAAGGTCATAGCCATTTCCAAGTAAAGCAGTAGCTCTGGTTTTCAATAAGTTAAAAAGGCTTTATTAGGACATTCATAGTCGTAACGCGTTTCGTGCCTGTGTGGGCACTTACTCATAGGCTTTTAAAGCTTTTGATCCCCAAATTGGCCTTTTAAAGAGGTAGGGAATCTTTTTTTCTAAAAGGCACAATCATTAGTACAAGGCACAAGTACAGCTGAGGGTGAAAGGTGAAACATTTCACTAATATAACACTTGAGAGTGCTGAGAGTAAAGCGGTTATCTGGTATGCACAAAGCATAAAATGGCTGACGATAGCCACTATGATTATTTTCCTTTCTCTGTCAAAAGTAAAAGAACCAAATGACTAATGCAGGCCCGGACTGCCAATCTGCAGGTTCTGGCAAATGCCAGAGGGGCTGCTGTAAGTTGCCAAAGACAGTCACTATATTGGGCTGGTGGGGGGCTGTTTGGGCTACTGTATGGCCTATTTGGGCCTTTATGTACCTGAAATGCCAGGGCCTATTTTGAATCTTAGTCCAGACCTGGACTAATGATAATATTAATCACATCTTTAGAACTTAGCAAACGTGCAGCATGTGGAAAAAGCAGTCACCTATTATATATGTTTAAGAGAGGCACAACTTATGTCATAGCTTGGCAAAAGCTGTTTTTGGCTCCCACCTATACAATCATCAATACTGTATATTCCATTTAAATTCCAGCTACTTGAAACCATAACTGGCAGCAGTCCAGAGCTTGCTCTCCTGAGCTGTACATTGCACTCAGTGATTTGTCCAAATGTCAGTAAAGTCCCCCGCGCAGATGTCATATGAACTCTGCACTTACTAGGCAAAGAAACAAATATATGAATTAACAATAAACACAGGAAATTGGAGAAGAAAAACATATACACGTTTGAAACCTAGTTATTGTGGATAGAGAGCACATATTCATGGGTATGGGATCCATTATCCGGAAAACCTTTATCCTGAAAGCTCTGAATTACGGAAAGCCTGTCTCCCATAGACTCCATTAAAAACAAATAATCCAAATTTTTTAAAATAATTTCCTTTTTCTCTGTAATAAAAAACAGTACCTTGTACTTGATCCGAACTAAGATATAATTAATCCTTATTGGAAGCAAAACCAGCCTATTGGTTTTATTTAATGTTTACATGATTTTCTAGTAGCTTTAAGGTACGAAGATCCAAATTATAGAAAGATCCGTTATCTGGAAAACCAAAGGTCCCAAGCATTGATAACAGGTCCCATACCTGTACCAGAATTTTAGGCATGGGTAACAATCTTATTTGTTTAAGCTTCTTAAAATCAGTCTTCACAAATCTTGATATGACTATAATCTTTCTGTAACATAAAACTGAACTCTTTTCAACAAATTATGCTCCAAGTTCTGAATAAAACGATCTTCCTCTTTCATATTAATAGGAATGTATTTGTTTTCTATGGTTAGCTATGATAGGTCTGGAGTACTTAGAATAAAGAAAGCCGTCTAATTGTCTACTAGGAGTTGTACAGGAAAAATATGATGAAATTAGTTGCACAGGAAAAAAATAGAATAAATGAGCTCAACAGGAAAAATGAGATAAAATTAGCTGCACAAGAAAAAAATTAGAAACCACTTGGGGGACAGCAAATGTGTGGCCTTCTAGTGGTTTAGAAACTACAACTCCCTCCACAGCTTTCAGCTGCTACAGAATGACTTGAGTAATTTGTAACAATTACGACCTACTCAGCTTCTTCTGTTATAAATGAATTCTAAGTACCAGCCAGTCTCACATATGTAGCTTCTTCCATCACTAGTTTTTTTATAGCAAAATACTATATAACAAATTATATATAATATAATAAAGTTTTTTTACTGTCCCTTAGTTTGGCAGTATGGAATGTGAACATAACATATAGTTTGTGCAAACATTAGGGGGCAGATTTACTAAGCTTGAGTGAATTTTCAAAGGCCAAAAAGTTTTGAATTACAAAGTAATTTTTTTGATACTTCGACCATCGAATAGGATACTACGACTTCGAATTTACTTCGACTTCGATTCGAAGTAAAAATCGTTTGAATATTCGACCATTCGATAGTCGAAGTACTGTCTCTTTAAAAATCCTTCGATTTCAATACTTCGCCAAATTAAAGTTGCTATATTAGCCTATGGGGACCTTCCAGAGCATTTTTTAAAGTTTTTGGCATTGAATAAAAATCCTTCGATCGATCGCTAAAAATCATTCGAATCGTTCGATTGAACGATTTTTATTTGATCGATCGGATGCTATTTTAGCGCTAAATCCTTCGAATTCGATATTCGATTTCAAAGGATTTCATTTCGATGGTCGAATTTCGAGGGTTTTAACCCCTCGAAATTCGACCCTTGATAAATCTGCCCCTAGTTGACTTTTGCATATTTATGTTTATACATAACAGTGCCCTATGCCATATAGCTTGAATAATTTTAGCTGTTCTACAAAGGCATTATGGAGAGTATATGAGCTAAAGGGGAACTATCGCGAAAATGAAAATTTAACATAAGCTTCATAATACTAAAATAAAAAACGTTCTAAATATAATCAATTAAATTTTCTGTATTGTTTCTGAAATAATCATGTTTATATTTACTATTCCTCTCTCAGTATCTGTTTCTCTTCATTCTGTCTTCATTCAGCAGTTGGGTGTCAGATAGTCACTGACAGTTAGATCCAATATATCGTATAGGGGGGACTTCCTTTCCTAATAGATGAATTAGAGCTCACTCAAATAATAGAACTCACTTCCAATAATTGATTCCAGTACAAACAAAATGTCAAAATAACTGCCTTTTGCACAAATTCTGCATGTAGAGAGACATGATGTCTGGTGATTTAATAGAGTGAGCTCTAATACATCTTCTAGGCAAAAGGAGCCCCCCTATAAGATATATTGGATCATTTAACGGACACCAACTCCTGAATGAAGACAGAACGAGTAGAAACAGATGCTGAGAGAGGAATAGTGAAGATGAACTTGATTATTTCAGAAATGGTACAAAATTTTTAATTGATTGTATTTAGAAAGTTTCTTATATCAGTATGAGGAAGATTGTATTACATTTTTATTTTCGCGATAGTTCCCTCAGTAAATAATATGGCAGACCTTCTCATTTGTAAATTGCAAATATACAGAACATTAGTACAGTATGCTACTGCTTACCTACCTGTGCCCCATCTTTTAGTTTCAGGATACGCTCCATGGTGTTGATAGTTATCACAACAGATTCTGATCCAAGTTTCGTCCATGGTACATGAAGGCGTAACTCGTGTATATGCCCGCTGAGGAATGTGAATGGCAACTTCAGTCCCTGAAATAAATTCAAACCTTAATTAGTGTTCTTACTATATGTTGGACTCCAAAAATTTCAATTTTTTTTAATTAGTAGCTTGTACTTGATCCCAACTAAAATATAATTAATCCTTATTGGAGGCAAAACCATCTTATAAGGATTATTTAAGTTTACATGATTTTCTAGTAGACTAAGGGGCAGATTTATCAAGGGTCAAAGTGAATTTGAGGGAATTCGAAATTCAAAGTAATTTTTTGGATACTTCGACCATCGAATAGGATACTACGACTTCAAATTCGATTTGAAGTAAAATAGTTTGAATATTCGACCATTCAATAATCTCTTTAAAAAAAAACTTCGAATTCAATACTTCGCCAAATTAAACTTGCCGAAGTGCTATGTTAACCTATGTGGACCTTCTAGAGCAGTTTTCTAAGTTTTTTTAAGTCGGAGAAAAATCTTTCGATCGATGGATGAAATACTTCGAATCACTTGATTCAAAGGATTTCATCATTTCATTGATTTTCTTCGACCACAAATGGCCAAATTGGATGAAAAAAAACTCGACTTCAATATTCGAAGTAATTCAATTTGATGGTTGAATTTCGAAGTATTTTCAACTTCGAAATTCGACCCTTGATAAATCTGCCCCTTAAAGGGCATGTAAAGGCAAAAAAATAAAATCCCATTTTTACTTTAATGAAAATGAAACCTATCTCCAATATACTTTAATTAAAAAATGTGTACCATTTTTATAAGAAACCTGACTGTATGCAGTGAAATTCTCCCTTCATTTACTGCTGTGGATAGTAATTGTCAGATGGTCCCTAACTGCTGAGCAGGGAAACAATCATACTTATGAACAGCAGGGGGAGCCCCCGCCTTACTTCCCAGCCATGCAGAACTCAAGCAGCTTTGTTTATGACGATCCCTAAGCAGCCCAGACCACACTGAGCATGTGCACAGTCTTAGTCTTGCAAAGATGTTGAACAAAGTTACAAGATGGTGACCCCCTGTAGCCAACTTTGAAAGCATAAATTATTTGTTTGATTAGGCTTGTGATGCAGTAAGTTCATGTTTATATTTAGTATACAAAATTCAGCATTTCTATCCTTATTCTATTTTAGACTTTACATGCCCTTTAAGGTATGAAGATCCATTATATTGAAAGATCTGTTATCCGGAAACCCCCAGGTCCCTACCTTTCTGGATAACAGGTCCCATACCTGTATAAATCTTTAGCCATACTGTATATATCACTAATGGCTTTAATAAAATTCTATGGATCTTTATTGTATATATGATATATATACAGGAAATCAGGTCTGCACACTCAAACAAAGATCTTTTGACTCAGGAGGTAAGATTGAAATATGTTTTACTAGTAAAAAAACAACCAAACAGCAACATAATATTTACAAAAACAAAAAACATTTCACATGATAATAGTATACATACCACCCTTAGGTACAGAAAAAGGCAGAAAAGAAACTACAAGTAGTGGATACACCTGCCAAGATGAGAATAACCCCAACGTTTCGGCAAAATAGCCTTTGTCAAGCCTTTGTCAAGAGAATCCCCTTGACAAAGGCTATTTTGCAGAAACGTTGGGGTTATTCTCATCTTGGCAGGTGTATCCACTACTTGTAGTTTCTTTTCTGCCTTTTTCTGTACCTAAGGGTGGTATGTATACTATTATCATGTGAAATGTTTTTTGTTTTTGTAAATATTATGTTGCTGTTTGGTTGTTTTTTTACTAGTAAAACATATTTCAATCTTACCTCCTGAGTCAAAAGATCTTTGTTTGAGTGTGCAGACCTGATTTCCTGTATACGTTATATTTAGTTGCTCTGTAGGGGCGACTTATAGGTTTTTTTGCACCTCTCACTGCATGTTTGTTCCTCTATAGTTTGAATTAGGTGTGCCCTCCATTTACCTGTATTGTTGTATATATGTCATACCTGTAAAGGCTTCAACCAAAAAAATAGCTATGAGTCTTGTCTAGATGACAACAGTAAAATCCAGGGAGTTTCTTGCTTTCACTGAATACCAAACAAACGGATAGATAGTACTGGATAAGAGGCCATCTTCTAGGCAGCTAACTACTGCATTTAATTGGCCAATAAAGCTCACAAAATAACTAGCACCCACTGCTATATCAGATGAAATAACCTGCACATGCCATGGTCTCAAATAACCAGATATCTGGGGCTATCACATATGAACACAAGAGCATAAAATGTAACTGCAAATGACCTCTAAGGGGGAAACGATTACTGTAGTCTGTAGACAAATGTTTAGGGCATCCCAAAGTAGACTATACTTATAAATACGACAGGCCACACAGATTTGCAAACATGCTGCCTTTAAATATGTTTCCTATGCTATCTGTTACTAAATACTGCCTTTTCCTTTTTCCTGTTTAAAACATTCCATGATGAGCCCCACAAACAGGAGCCTCATTCAGGTTTGAAGATTAAGTGGCCGCAGAGAATCATTAAGAAACAGGTGAGGGTTTTTTTTTTTAATTCCGTGCAAATAAAGATAAACACGGAGACGCCACACATCGTGGAATAACTCAATATAATGAAAAATAAATAAGCACTCTCAATATCCAGATAACCTTAAATACAATGAATCTATTTTACATTATTTCCAGCTGTTTGTCACATTTAGAACATGTTTATCTAGAGAGTAATGTCAAGGGCCAGTGGGAATGTGCCTGATCCTCTCAACACAATATGGAGGCCATTATGTACTTCAAGTGCCCTATAAAATATATAAATAACTTTAGAGTTGTAGCCTGTAGAATTCTTCCCAAAGGACAGTTCTTTTTCCCATGTAGTTCAGTATTTCAATTTACCATCAATATCCACAACACAAATCAATGCCATTAAAGGTTTCTGAACAGAGATATTTGTGAAACCAGTGGTTGCTCCGGTAGTTTTTTTTTTTATATCACAGTTGAATGAACCCTTTAATAAGTCTATAACAACATAGAAACTACAGGGAATAACTAGAAACTGAATTATAGTAAAATTCTGTTGTTTTTATTAACGCTCTATTTCCTGTACATGTGTTTTTAGACAGATAACCTCCCATATTCCCTGACAGTGAAAACGGAAAACAGTCCTATTAGTGATAAAGTTGCCAATTATTTACTGTATTACCAAATCACTAATTTGGGGGCAGATTTACTAAGGGTCGAATTTGGAAGTTAAAAAAACGTCGAAATTCGACCCTCGAATTGAAATCCTTCGACTTCGATATTCAAATTTTTTTTTTTCCACCAAATTGTGGGGCAGATTTACTTATGGTCGAATATCGAGGGTTAACCCTCGATATTCGACTGTCGAATTTAAATCCTTCGACTTCGAATATCGAAGTCGAAGGATTTACTGCAATTCATTCGATCGAAGATGAAATCCTTCGAATCGATTAAATCCATCGATCAAATGATTTTTCTTTGACCAAAAAAAGATTGCAAAGCCTATGGGGACCTTCCCCATAGGCTAACATTGACTTTGGTAGGTTTTAGGTGGCGAACTAGGGGGTCGAAGTATTTTTTAAAGAGACAGTACTTCGACTATTGAATGGTCGAATATTCGAACAAATTTTAGATTAAATTGTTTGATTCGAAGTTGAAGTCGTAGTCGAAGGTCAAAGTAGCCCATTCAATGGTCGAAGTAGCCAAAAAAACGTTCGAAATTCAAAGTTTTTTTTATTCTATTCCTTCACTCAAGCTAAGTAAATGGGCCCCTTAGCGTTTGAACAATCGAAGGAAAATCGCTCGATGGAACGGTTAAATCCTTCAAATCGAACGATTTTAGCGTACGATCAAAGGATTTTCCTTCGATGTACAAAAACTTGTAGAAGGTCCCCATAGGCTAACATAGCACTTTGGCAGGTTTAATTTAGCGAAATATTGAAGTCGAAGTTTTTTTAAAGAGACAGTACTTCGATTATCGAATGGTCGAATATTTGAACGATTTTTACTTCAAATCTAAGTAAATTCGAAGTTGTAGTATCATTTTCGATGGTAATTCAAAAAATTACTTCGAAATTCAAACTTTTTTAACTTCGAAAATTCACTCGAACCTTAGTAAATCTGCCCCTAAAATGTATAGTCTGTTCTGGGTTTTTTTGCATTGTTTTTTTTAGTTGGTTCATCTGATTTATATAGTAGTAGAAAAATTTACAGGATTGCACCCAAGATATCACAAAATCAGCCAAGACCCTTACACAATGTCCACCAATGGTCCTCTACTTCTGTATAAGATGATGACGCTGGTGTAGAGGCTGACTTTACTGCAATCGTATTAGAGATTTCAGCTGATTTTATAAAAACTTAGAAAATAAGAGGGGAGAATATGAAAATCTGCTAATTTGTATTACCAAGTAAAGAACCAAATCCTTCTGCCCAGCCGAACCAAATCCGAATCCTAATTTGCATATGCAAATTAGGGGCGGGAGGGAAATTGCATGACTTTTTGTCAGAAAACAAGGAAGTAAAAAATGTTTTCCCCTTACCACCCTTAATTTGCATATGCAAATTAGGGTTCGGATTCGGTTAGGTATTCGGCCGAATCTTTCACAAAGGATTCGGGGGTTCGGCCGAATCCAAAAAAGTGGATTAGGTGCATCCCTAATTATTATTATTTTTTTAAATGTTTTAGCTTTTTGTTTGGAAGCTCCCCCAGTTTGGAATTTTAGCATCTGGTTGCTAGGGTACAATTTACTCTAGCAACCAGCCAGTGGTTTAAATGAGACTGAGGTTTAAAAAGAAGAGGGACTGGATATAACCAATACCATACATAATAAAAAGTAACAATAACAATACCAGTAACAGTAACAGTGAAGATGGGGAATAACAATAACAGTGAGAGCTGTGAAGATGTGGAATTCTCTCCCTGAATCAGTGGTACAGGCTGATACATTAGATAGCTTTAAGAAGGGGTTGGATGGTGTTTAGCAAGTGAGGGAATACAGGGTTATGGGAGATAGCTCATAGTACAAGTTGATCCAGGGACTAGTCCGATTGCCATTTTGGAATCAGGAACGATTTTTCCACCTCTGAGGCAAATTGGAGAGGCTTCCTCTGGATCATCTGGCAGTTAGGCAGGTTATACATAGACTAAAAAGGTTTAAAGTGATGGAAGTGTGTTTTTTTCCCAACCTAACCTTTATGTAATAATTCAACTGTAGCCTCAAAGAGCAATATATTTTTAGTTGCCAAGATCAGTGACCCCCATTGGTAAAATGAAAAAGACTACACATTTAAAAACTAGTGATGGGTGAATTTATTCGCCAGGCGTAAAAAAGCAGATGCCGGCGTCCAAGAAACGGATGCCGGTGTAAAAAGTGGACGCCAGCATCAAAAACGGGAAATTCGCAAATTTTTCGGCAAAGCAAAACGCCCCAAATTTGCCCATCACTATTAAAAAAGAAAATGAAGTTAAGTGATACTAGATACTTTAGTAAGATAATTAGTAGGTTAGATACTATAGTCTGTTATTTTCTGGTTGAAACCCCAAGGCTGCTAAAAGTCCGAATAAAAACGTACTCCATCTCAAACCTGCCAGGGTCAGGTAGAAGTCATTGGCTGATGTCCCTTTTACAATTGGAAGATATCACCATCTGCACTGGGTTTTAAGCAATATCCAAATAATTTGTGGTTATTGGACAATAGTCCAAAGTTTTTGGGCATCAAATCCGAAAAAAAACATCTGATTCCGATTTTTTCACTATTTTATCGAGTTTTTTCCCGCACCAGAGTTTATTTATTGATAAATAAGGTAAAAATGTGGAAGAGAGTTTGGTCAAAGTAGTTTTAAGAAAAGCAATGAGAAATATTTGAATTTTAGTAAAAAAAAAAAAAAACCCTAAAAGTTATATTAAATTGCCACTTTCATAAGTGTCAGTAAGTTTTGGGCTTAAAAAATTTTGAGATGAAATATGAAACCGTATAGTATACATTTATGGTTTGAAAGCAGAAATTCATCGATTACCTTAAAAATCAGATGATGGGATCTATTCCACAAAAATGTTATTATTGGGGCTTTCCTATAAAGTATTACAGGTATAGGATCCCTTACCCGGAAACCCGTTATCCAGAAAGCTTCCGAATTACGTAAAGGCTGTCTCCCATAAACTCTATTTTATATAAATAACCAAAATGTTTAAAAATGATTTCCTTTTTCTCTGTAACAATAAAACATTACCTTGTGCTTGATCCAAACTAAGATATAATTAATCCTTATTGGAAACAGAGCCAATTTATTCAGTTTATTTAATGTTTACATGATTTTCTAGTAGACTTAAGGCATGAAGATCCAAACTACAGAAAGATCCGTTATCCGGAAAACCCCAGGTCCTGAGCATTCTGTATAACAGGATCCATTCCCGTATAACTTTGTAACAGTGGAACATTTGATTTCTACATTGCCAGTCTGATTGACTCAATTCCACTAGATGGAAATATCATGAAAGATTTATGGGGGAATAAAGTGCAGAACAGAATAGTTTGTTGATGTATGTAGTGTGGTGTAGCCTCCATGAGCTACAAAATTCGAAACTCATGGAAAAAAACAATCCTGCAAGAGTCACTGTGGACTGTAAAGAAATTTGCTTTGGCTCCTATACAGCATAATCCTTATTAAAATTGTTATGTCTACTACTTTATCTGAAATATTTAAAGTCCAAATCTCCCCTCACCCCTTTAAAATAATACAATCTGATATCTTGTGCTGCTCCCAGTGCATTTATTTTCCAGTGTTCAAGTTCCAATATTTTCGGCTGTCATTGCCTATACAATCTGCTTACTCTCAACAGGAGCTTACACTCTGTTCTGGAACATAAATACAAATTAAGGGCACCGGCATTTTACTGTCACAGTGGCAGTGGGAAATGATTATCAGCTTGCAAAAGTAGAAAGCAGTCACTTTTGGTTCTTTTGCTGCTTATTATACCAGCAGTAGCATCATTAGAAGGGGACGGGCCCTGGTGCGTGACGCGCAGCCGGGCCCCACCCCCCTCCGTACGGCTGCATTTGTCAGTGGCGCACGGGCTGCCGGGGGCCCTGAGGGGGTGCGGGCCCTGGCCCGCTCGCACCCCCTGCTCCCCCGGTAGTTCCGCCACTGTATACCAGACACAAACTTGACCTAACTCCCATCCGCAAATTTGGCTTATTTACGAATATTGCAGGTCGAAAAAATCTGATTAAAAATATTGAGTTTCAATTCAAATTGTACAACTTTATCAAATTGCCAACTAAAAAAAAATAATATATATATTTTTTTTTTTTTAACAAAAACCAGCGTCAAACAAGCCCAAACTCCCAAAATTTGTGAAGGTTAAAGGGGACCTGTCAACCTAAGAAATAATTCCAAATTATTTTCATGTTCATTGAGCAAAATAAACTTTACTTACACTGCAATTATTATTTAAATTTTGTTTCCTTCAGTCTTGGCATCTTGGGCCATTTTGGGGACACAATTACAGAGCCTGAGGAGAGAAGGAGAAATTTGAGTTGTGCAGTTACATCTTTACTGAACAGAAAGTGAAAGCAATTGACTGGAGTTATTTCACTTCTAGAATAAAATTGAGTTTTATAAATAACCCCCTTAGTAAATCTGCCCCTATATGTTACTATGCATGCAGGAAAATGACACATTGAAAAACACATTGAAATCAATGGGCATCAACATTTTTTTTACACTTGACAAATTTTTTACGCACTAGACAATTGTCAATGGGCATTTTTCTTGTGGCGACTTTGTGGCCAAATGTCTTGGTGAATTTTTTGTCATTTTGAAATGTTTTGAGGCAAATTTTTGCTGCAGATTTTCAGATGGTTAACGGTAGAAATTTGTCACAAATTCATGCCTGGCAAAAAAAAAAAAAATGCTCATCATTACTGACCATAAATGTTCAGATGTAGACAGAGCCACATCAAGAGCTGATTATTCAACCTCCAGGTAAACTCAGCAAATGTGGCATCTCAGGTGGACCCTTTCACCAGAGCATCACTGGATCACAGTCAGTCTGTCCATACAAAAAACGTTTATCTGGCACTGCAACTTTCTCGGTGGCTGAATGGTGCATTGACAGATGAGTGAACAGTTTTTCATCATAATGTAATTTCCAGTTCTTTCGCAATTTCTGCTAATACTGATCATTCAGGCTATTGTCCAGAATGAAGAGAACAACGTTTTGGTTAGATAATTGGAAGGGAGATGACAAAGAGATGACAGGGAGATGGCAGAGAGGTGGCAGGGAGATGGGAGAGGTTTTTCAAGCTACAGCAGTAGTGATGTGCGGGCCGGCCCGATACCCACAGGTTTACCCGCGAGTCAGATGGGTTCGGGCACTCATATTAGCGGGTGCAGGTTGAGCTCTTCTCCTGCTCTCCCCGCCCGCCACCTTCAAATGCCGACTTCTGGCTTTATAGCTGTGTGCCTGCTTGCCCCGTCCCTTTTGTGACATCATTGGCTGGGCGGGTCTATAAAATGATAGTCGAATACGGGCGGGTGCGGGCTGAGGGAGGGTCAGGTGTGGGTCTGGAAAAACCCGACCTGCACATCACTATACAGCAGAGCTCAGTCTGTGCTATGACAATTTCCTGTGAGAGAATGAACAGACACTCCCACCTCTCATTTTAGCCTAGCTTCTGAACTGAGAGGTTCTCATTGCAGCTCTGATGTTAGGACAGTTTCAGCAGGTAAAATGCATTCAAAAAAATTTTTTTCGGCATCATTGTATAGTTAGAGGAAAGATAAATCATCATATATCTGAATATGAAGGTTGTATAAAATGTCTCCTTTAAAATATGTTCCTACTACTTTTATAATTTTAATGCAGTGGCAGTTTATTCCTCCCATGCTATACACAAAAGGTGTTCAAGGCAACTGTCTGTGCTTTGTACTGTAAAGTTATGAAATGAATATTTTAAATTAACATTACAGGAATTTTAGATTGCATTTTCTCCGCATCCTTCAACAGAACCAGCTGGTTTCTTGATCCCTGCAGTTGATTTGCCTTCTGGGAAGACTCGTGGGTAGTGATGGGCGAATTTGCGCCGTTTTGCTTCGCTGAAAAATTCGCGAATTTCGCGCGAAATTCGCGAAACGGCGAAAAATTTGCGAAACTGCGCCGGCGTCTCGTTTTCGACGCCGGCGCCCGTTTTTGACGCCGGCGTCCATTTTTTTCGAAAAAAAATTTTTTGACGCCGGCGAATTTTTGACGCGAATTTTTGCGGGAATTTCGCGAATTTATTCGCTGGCGGCGAATCGCGCAAATTCGCCGCGAATTCGCGCCTGGCGAATAAATTCGCCCATCACTACTCGTGGGATTTGAAGATAACCAAGCTTATTTTATCTAGAGCAGGGATCCCCAAACTTTTGAACCATGAGCTACATTCAGAAGTAAAAGGAGTTGGGGAGCAACGCTAGCATGAAAAATGTTCTTGGGGTGCCAAATAAGGGCTGCGATTGGCTATTTGGCAGCCCCTATATGTAATGGACTTACAGGAGGCTCTGTTTGACAATACATCTGGTTTTTATACAACTAAAACTTGACTCTGAGGCAGGAATTGAAAAATAAGCACCTGCTTTGAGGCCATTGAGAGTAACATCCAAGGGGTTGGAGAGCAACATGATACTCATGAGCTACTGGTTGGGGATCACTGAACTAAAGCATATTTGGCTCCTATTCTGATCCAGTCCTCCCTCCTTCCATCTCATTTCTGCTAATGGATTTCTAATAATTAGCATTTTATAAACGGTTATTGTTGTGGTAGCTTCCTCTAAATTCCCTAATATAATTTTGATATGAGTGAGTAACTCCTATAACCCCAACACGCCAGAAGTCTTCTTGAAGTTCACCAACAGTATGAGGATCACAATCTGAACAGTCCTGCATAAGCCCACAATTATAAGTTAATTTCTGTCAATGCCTATATATATATTTTTTAATTACTTGCTTTATTATGCTTTGTCTTCTGTTGCTCATGGACCATCTCTAATGAAGCACTCAATGATGCAAAGCACTTTAGGAGGGAGGAGCTCATGGAGCACTGAGGTAGCTCTTTTGGTGTGTTATGTATGTTGGATACATTCATGTGTGATACTGCCTATGGTTTGCATTAATATATGGGTCTTATGTTCTTAGTTTTAACTTTTACTAATATTTCATGATAACATCAGGTAGTGGTCATTTACCCTACTCTGCAATGTCGATGAGCGACCACATTCACCAGGGAATGCTGCATTTTTTTTTACTGGGGATATCTCGATAATTTTGCTCATGACAACTCAGAGAAGTGAAACAAGTAATTTCTGAGTCCCTGGCCTAATTGAGGAGAAAGTACAAGTTCATATTTGAAGTAACTGAAGTGGTCTTCTGCTACTTTAGTTGAGATTGTTTTGGATTTAAGCTCCCTTAGGACGGCCAGACCCATAGTTTGGGAATCTCTGATCTAAGGTCTAACCATGGCACTCTCCCAAAAACTTTTGTTTGAAAAGCCAAAATGAAACTGTATTCTCAGGGGCAGACAAACTGTACTTAGCATCAACAGATCATTGGTTTGCGTAACCCCTTCCCAGCAGTTCTTTCAAATAGTTTGATTGGCAGGGGAGTTTGTTTAAACTTTTTCAGCACCATGGGTCAGCCCTTCTCTAAATATGAGTTTGTCCTGGTATTAACCTTGTGAGCACCAGAGAGCTCTTAGTGCCCTTACAAGATGCATGATCACGACTGACTTATGCTTCAGACCAGCTTCACAATTTGAAGGGTATTGAAAGAAAAGGTTGCTGGTTTCATGCGTCACTGATTTATTTGTGATTATTAAATTCACTTGCCCATTTCAGGCTCTCGACTCTTTGGAAGGTGCCCGCAGCTGAGCCTCGGTGTACTGCACAATGTCTACTGTGGCATTTACAGACCCCTCTGAGTTATGGCTTTATGCAGTGACCTTGGTGGGCAGTTTCGTTTGTTTTGAATTAGTTGACTAATACTCTTGTGTGGGCCTTTATTAGAGTAATTGTTTGCTGATCATCGCACGTATAGATTTAAAGTTCACGATGCAAAGCAGAACTAAAATAATGTGGATTCAAGGTGAATTATTTCTTTGGTTGACCTTTGCTCCTCCCTGCCTTGGCTACCCACATCTGGGAGGAAACCCAGCCATATGTTTCCAGTTTATCCCAATAAATCTTTGTGCAGTAATACACCCACCATGCCTCAGGACATATCAAACTGGTGCTTCACACAGTAGTCAGGGTCCACGCTCTGCATAATACTCCACATTATTCTGTGACCAGAGCAGCATTCCAAAACCCCACATTTTACACCCTCTGATTTAGCAACATAATTATCTATAAAAAGAATATTACATTACTTTCACCACAGACGCTAAATTCATTTTTTAAAGATTACACATAGAACTGTGTAGAAAGTGGTTCACCTTTACGTTAATATGTTACAGAATGTTGACATCGATTTTGAGTTAGTCCCTTCCTCTTCTGCCTCTGTTCAGCTTTAAGTTGGTTTGAATTGGCAACAGTGGCTAAAAAAACATTCTCTGTGATACTATTTTATCGTTCTTTCCTTTTAATGCATACCTTGTAGTACTTAACAAAGATTATCCATCATTCCCATTAGTTCCTGCCCAGTGAAGCTTACAATCAATATTTATGATGTTTACACAATGCACATAAATAGCTAAACAAATTGTAAATCGTTGAATGGTCTATTGAGAGCCATTATTATGTTGTGCCTCCCCATTAAAGGACTAGTTTTTTTTAAAAAAAATTCGTTAGTATACAGTGAAAAAAAAACACCAAGACAAATTAAACTTTAAAATCGAAAAAAACTTTATTAAGAAATAACTTACAAAAACTCCCCTTGCGCTCCTCTTCAGAAAAGGCAATAGTGATCCATCGTGCAGAGCTCGATTTCTCCTCCCTATCTTCCTTATACTGTAGGAGATAGTCAGGGAGGAGAAATCAAGTGCCGCACGTTGGATCGCCGTCCTGCCGCCTTTTCTGAAAAGGAGTGGAAGCTGAGTTTTAGTAAGATATTTTTTGATAAAGGTTTTGCGATTTTAAAGAATAATTTGTCTTTGGTGTTTTTTTTTTCAAAGTATACTAACGATTTTTTTTAAACATTTTTTTAATGTTAGTGGTCCTTTAACCAAGGAACTAAAAAGAACAAAACAAATAAATGGTGAAATATTGCTAAATCTAATTATTTATAATTTAAGAAACATAACCTATAGCTCTAATTGCAACTAATGAAACTTCTACAGGTATGGGATCTGTTATACGGAACTCTGCTATCCATAGAGCTCCAAATTACGGACAGGCCCTCTCCCATAGACTCCACTTTATCCAAAAAATCCAAATTTTAAAAAATGATTCCCTTTTTCTCTCTAATAATAAAACAGTGCCTTGTACTTGATCCAAACTAAGATATAATTAATCCTTACTGGAATCAAAGCCAATATATTGGGGTTATTTAATGTTTCAATTATTTCCTAGTAGACTTAAGGTTTGAAGGTCCAAATTACAGAAAGATCCAATATACGGAAAGCCCCAGGTCCCGAGCATTGTGGATAACAGTTCCCATACCTGTACCAGCTGTTTATGAGGGCAAGACATATTTCTGTTCAAATCTGATCATTTCTTTCCCCCCTCCCCAATTCCAGATTCCCGATACCTTCTTAAATGGAAAGAAAGTATTTGTTTAAATGCATAAAAACAAGTTAAATCAACACAACAAATGGTAATAAAAGTTGAATGCCATGTTGACTTCTCCTAGATGTTGTTAAAAAAAAATGAATGAAGTCTACAATTAGGCTTTTAGTTTTTACTACAAGTGACTGGTTGACCCCAGAAGCCTGTGACAGAATTTTCCCGCAAATATACATGTACATATTTATTTTTCCGTTATGGTAATATTTCTAGTCACAGCTGTGACTATTTTTCCTATGAGCAAACGTATTTTTCCTTGTTTTCACAGACAAGCCTGGCCTGACTCTTCTGTCACTGCTTGTCTGGGTCATTCATTAAACTGTGAAAATAAGTTCTTTACAAAAATTCACTTAGATACGCAATCAAAGGTCAAAAAAACTCTTATTTTTTTAGCAATCCATTAGAGTGGCCTAATTTAATTATACAAAGATTTGTCAAGCTCTTTATCTGAAGTGCAGATCCCAAGAGGAAAAGGGAAAAAAAGATAAAAACTGCAGGAATGGCATAAGATGTACTTCATTTGCATTTGGCACTTCTTTGCGCTTTAGGGTAAGGCCAGACGAGGAGGTAACTTTGGGCGACTATTGAAAACGCATTGCCGCGTGTGCATTAGCGCAGGTGATTTTGCGCTGTAGCCTATGGCGAAAAAATGTTGATGCAGTTCGGGGAGATAGTCGCGCAAAAGATGTGGCGATAAATCGCCAGGCGACAAAATCTCCCCGAATCTCCTCGTCTGGCCTTACCCTTAGGGCAGAGACACACGATCAGATTCGGGGAGATTCGTTGCCCGGCGACAAATCTCCTCTTCCTCGGGGCGACTAATCTCCCCAAAATTCCTCCCCTGCCTTCCCACCGTCTAGAATGTAAATCCTCAGTGGGATGGCACTCGGAGCGCTTTGTTTTCCAAAGTCGCCTCATAGGAAACTTCGGGCAACTTCGGAAAACGAATCGCCATCCCGCTGGTGATTTACATTCTAGCCAGCGAGAAGGCAGGGGAAGGCAGTTCAGGGAGATTAGTCGCCCAGAAGAAGAAGAGATTTGTCTCCGGGCTTGACG
Organism: Xenopus petersii; assembly: GCA_038501925.1. Taxonomy (NCBI): domain Eukaryota; kingdom Metazoa; phylum Chordata; class Amphibia; order Anura; family Pipidae; genus Xenopus; species Xenopus petersii. The sequence continues at coordinate 120,643,000 of CM076683.1, forward strand.
CGACTGATCTCCCTGAATCTGATCGTGTGTCTCTGCTACAGGGTATAACATCACACTGCTTACAACTGTTACATCTGGGGCAATTTCAGACACTTTGAATTTTGCGTTTAAGTAGCCCAAGTACCAGACTCCCCAAACTTGCCCATTGACTTCAGTAGGTATTCCCTGCAAGCAATTGTACTTGGCAATGTGGACTGGCACTCTTTTTTTAGGAGCTTCCCAAAAAAGTCATTTGGGAGAGGGGACGTCTTGGGTGCTTTAGTACGTTGGCGCCAATTAATTAACAATCAAATTTTGTTTTTCCCACGAATCTTAAAAACTACATGGTTTCCTATATTTCTAAAAAAAAAAAGCTCTAAAAAGGTGAGATTTATTAAGGGGCCGATTTATCAAAGGTCATCGATAATTAGAATTTTTGATTTTTTTTTTCTGGTCAAAACTGTTATTCAAATTCAATACGAGTTTTTTTTTTTTTTTTTTTTTTAAATTGACAAAACTCCTAAAATTCAGTTTTTTAAAATTCGATTCGAGTTTTCGGGTTGATTCCATTCATCCGAGTTTAAAAAATTAAATTTTTTAATAAGTTTCGATTGTTCGAATTTTGAATTTATGTGAATTTAGGGGAGTTTTTAAAACCTCACATGAATTCGAAATTCGACCCTTGATAAATATGTGTCTAAGGGGCATATTTTTAAGGGTTGAATTTCAAATTGAAAAAATTCTAATCGAATTTGGATTATTCCCTAGTCGAAGTACACAAAAAATAGTTCGAAATTTGAATATTTTTCATTCGAAAATTCACCTCGACCTTTGATAAATATGCCCTTAAGTGTAAAAACCACAAAAACCTGGTATAAGTTGTTGAGGTCCTATAGAAGTCAATGGGAGCTGCAGTGATCTGATTGGACCACTTTAAATCAATTCAGACTTTCAGAGGTTTTATGAATTTTTTTTCACTAGGAAATGCACATTTTTTTGCACATAGTTTATTCAGCTGCGTAATCTTAATGGAAAGCTAAACATATGCGAGGAGCTGAGGAAAAATTCGCTGTAGAGAGGTGCTTCTCAGTCCTACGTAGCACATGTTTTGCTCTGAAGTTTAGACAGTTAGGGCAGAGACATACGCTCAGATTCAGGGAGATTTTAAAGCAGCTGGGGAGCCAAAACTTTTGCAACATTGTTTAAGGGCTTTAGCACATGGCAGATTCGGGGAAATTTAATTTAATCGCATCTTCTGCGGGGCGACAATCTCCCTAAACTGCCTTCTCCCTGCCTTCCGCCTGCTATAATGAGAAAACGCCAGCGCCAATGCACTCGTAGCGCTTCAATTTCCGAAGTTGCCGAAGTTGCCTTCACGAGGGAACATGGCACATTTATCAAGGGTCAAATTTCAAATTCATGTGAGTTTTTTAAAACTCCCATGAACTCGAAATTCGACCAATCGAAATTGATTAATAAAAACGAATTTTCTCAGCTCGGACTAATTGAAAAACTCAAATTGTTTTAAAAAAAAAACTCAATTTGAGGTTCTTTCTCCGAAAAAACTCGAATGTCATGAAGGCTGCAAACCAGTGATGTTCGGGTTGGGTTCGGGGAACCCCGACCTCCACCGACCCCGGCTTCCTTTTATAGACCCCCACATCACAAAAGAAGAAACCGGAAGAGGAGTGTGAGGTCGGCCAGAACCTGTCCGACCAGCGGGTCCCGCGGGAATCGGGCCGGCCCGCACATCACTACTGCAAACATCACCAAATTTATCCCTGGACCTCTCCTATTGACTTATACAGCAATTTGGCAGATTTATGGTGGCGAATAGTCAAATTCAAGTTCTTAAAGGGCCAGAGGACAATAAATCTCGTAGTTCGAATTAAAACGCGAATCGAGTTTGGATAATTCACAATAAGAATTAGAGATTCTTGACCAATAAAAATTTGAAAATTCGAATTCTCACTTCGACCCTTAATAAATCTGCCCCATAATGTTTCCATTCTTAAACGTCATAATGGATGTAAATGTTTATCTGTTACTCCAACATCCATCAGTGATTTAGTTTGATCATGGCTATAACCTACAATGTAACTAGGCACTTGGGGTGTCCAAAATTCTTCTGAACTGACATAGCACACCAGCCTGTTTGAAAGCTGACACCCAGGCTGTTAGTTGGAAAAGTTCACGCAGACCAAAGCTTGAGGATTCCAGTCCACACATTCTTCTTTGGAGGCTAAGCAGACTGTGTCTTTTCCAGAAGGCAAATTGCTTCTGTTGGGTGAGTGCCTGCAGCCCAGAGATTACTGTCAAATGCAGGTCAAAAACGTCTGCATTACCTTACAGGCTACTTGGTATGCAGCAACTAATATTTAAATTGAACACATGGTTTAGAACTGTCTCCTATGCTGGTTATTTCTTTTGGATCATCCATCATACTTTCACACAGCCTGACACATAAACGGAATATACCACTATGCCTAACAAGGAAAATTTGCATGAAAAGTAGCGTCTAAAACTGGATGTGGCAGGTGATGATTAAATGCAAATGACGGTATTATGTAACCACTTTTAAGATTATTACAATTTAAAACAGAGCTTTCTATCCTCCTCTCCAAGTTAGTGAAATAAATAAAAGCGGAGCAGAGAGCTAACACACAGTTACTGCAAAAGTACAGGCAGATAGCATCAAACCTAATGTAAATGTCGAATTAGGTTAGTGCTGAACTCTTCAAAGCACAATGGATGGCGAAACAATTCTCCATAAAACCTGGTTTGCCAAGAAAATACTTGTTCTCCGGTGATGTAGTCATGTTCTCATGGTTTAAAGGGGATCTGTCATCGACCTATTAAATGTAAATACTTTTATCCAATAATAAATGTAATTTTTTGGATACTTCGACCATCGAATAGGATACTACGACTTCGAATTTACTTCGACTCGAAATAAAAATCGTTCAAATATTCGACCATTCGATAATCGAAGTACTGTCTCTTTAAAAAAACTTCGACTTCAATACTTCGCCAAGTAAAACCTGCCGAATTGCTATGTTAGCCTATGGGGACCTTCTACAAACTTTTTCTAAGTCTTTACACATCGAATAAAAATCGTACGCTAAAATCATTACAATCGATCAAACGATTTTTATTCGATTGTAGGATTGCCAAATTCGGTGAAAAAGCTTCGAATTCGATTTCGAAGTTTTTCAATTCGATGGTCGAATTTCGAAATGTTTTTTGTACTACAAAATTCAACCCTTGATAAAACTGCCCCTTAATATTCTTTAGTAAAAAATAAATTCTCAAATTTAGCATTTGTGTGTATTTATTTTAAAAATGTTCATTATGTATCATTAAGTTTCATTATTATCATCATTATTAGTAACTTATTTTTATTAAAGCACCAATATAATCCCCAGTGCTGCAGAATATATGGTTGTGTACATTTAGCATGAAGATCACATACAAAAAACAGTAACCAACACACATTATAAAGAAGACCCTGACCATTATGCAGGTACAGGAAACACATTGAAATTCATGTCTATTAGACACGTGTAATAGAAACGGATTCTAAACTGAAAAGTCATTTTTATTCAAAAGATATAATTAGACATATACATTGATTTACAAAAAATGCTATAGAAATCATCTCAGTAGATCCCATTTAGTGTAGGGATGCAGTGAATCCAGGATTTGGTTCAGCAGTCGGCCTTTTTCAGTAGGATTCGGATTCGGCCGAATACTTCTACCCAGCCAAACCGAATCTGAATCCTAGTTTGCATATGCAAATTAGGGGTCGGAAGGGAAATCTCGCGATTTTTTGTCACAAAACAAGGAAGTAAAAAATGTTTTTCCCTTCCCACCCCTAATTTGCATATGTAAATTAGGATTCGAATTCGGTTCGCTATTCAGCTGAATCTTTTGCGAAGGCTTCAGGGGTTCGTCCAAATCCAAAATAGTGGATTCGGTGCATCCCTAATTTAGTGCTTTACTTTTAACCCCATCCTTGAGTTTAGCTTTGCCATTAAGTCCTCAACACCCAATGTCTGCCAGACCTGAGGGAACTATATTAACAATGTTATCAAATATGTCTGTGGGGCTTATTTATCAACACTGGGTAAATTTGCCCATGTGCAATAACCCATGGCAACCAATCGGATTGTTGCATTCATTGTTCTACTTGCAGCTGTCTTTAAAAAGCTAATCACTGATTGGTTGCTATTGGTAACTGCCCATGGGCAAATTTGCCCAGTGTTGATAAATGAGCCCCAGTGTGTCTAGTGTATATTCCAGGTGTTACTGACTTTGATGAATTACCATACGCTTACGCTGTGCTTGATTCTCTTCATATTTGCAAAATTGTTTTTAAGGATTTTTGTATGAAAAAACAGGCATGTTAAGCTTAGATTTTTTTGGGCTAGCCTAGGGACGTACTAAATTCATAATTATTCGATTTTGTCAAGTCTGTCACAAAAGATTTGTTCAAATCCAACACCTTTCAGCAAATACATTGTCTTTTTTATTTGGTCTTTACAGCTTACAGACAGCATGCAGGAACTACATGACCCACAATGCATTGCACTGTGATGTTATGTTCCTTATTGAAATCACGTGTGCAGGGAATTGTGGGGTTTGGAGGATGCAGGCTGAGGACAGATGGCTGTTGATACAAAGTAACAGTAGTCAGTCAGCTCAGCAAAGAAGTCAGACAGATCAGCAGGAGAGCAGGGGGCTAGGCTTTTGGTTCCAAACCATTGAAAATCTTGAAAAGTCCGCATATTTTGTAATTGATGTATATTGCAAAGTTGCTTGAAATTATGTTTACTTTTCAAAAAGCTCAAGTTATGTTTCAGTGGAGTTCCCCTTTAAGAACTTGGGCACAAAACTACATACTGAAGGTGAGGCCTTCCCAAGGATATATAAAGTGTCAAAATTGTGTTTTCATCCCTCGAGTTAATGCCCTTGTACTGATGGTAAATGTTCAAGGCTGGTATCACTTGATCATGTACATGAAAGATGTAGCTGCAAGACAACTATTTGGCCCTGTCTTTGTAAATTCTCCTGGATGTCTGTCCCTTTGTGTGTGCCAATATAAATGTATATAATAAGCAATAGTTTTAACTTTATATATAAATAAAAAAGTATTTTTAGTTGCACTTCCCAGGGTGAACTCTGAGGCATGGTAATACTGTAATGGGATTTGTAAACCCGTAGAAGAACGCTTACAAAGAAAAATCGAGCAATTTGAACCTTTTCAAGAAAAAAATCGGGATAGACGGAAATTGACGCCGGCGAATTATCACCGGTGAATTTTTTCGGGAGATTCGCGAATGTATTCGCCGGCGGCGAAATGCAGGAATTTGCCGCAAATTCGTGCCAGGCAAATTTATTCGCCCATCACTAGTGCTTTTAAATTCAAATTTGTGAGTTTTGACCAAAAAAAGATTTGAAAATTCGAATTTACCATTCGAACCTTAGTAAATCTGCCTCTATATGTGAAGCCTTTCAGGGCATGTGTTTTTAGAAGGGGTCAGTGACCCCTATTTGAAAGCTGGAAAGGTTCAGAAGAAGGTGGTAAATAATTAGTAGTTTCTACATTTAGATACACCTCATGGTATGACATGGAAAGCTTACAAGGCACTAACCCCTTACGCCTAACTACAACGACAGTAACCTGACAATATAATCAGCTGCCTCCCAGAGTCCATTAAATATATAGGTAGCAACGGATATTTTAAGGGGCCGATTCACTATGGGTCGAATATATAGGGTTAATTAACCCTCGATATTCAACTGTGAACTAAAATCGTTCGACTTCGAATATCGAAGTCGAACGATTTTGCGCAAATCCTGCGATCGAGCGATCGAAGGATTTTTCGTTCGATCGAACGATTAAATCCTTCGAATCGTTCGATTCGAAGGATTTTAATCCAACGATCGAAGGAAAATCCTTCGATCAAAAAATCACAGGCAAGCCTATGGGGACCTTCCCCATAGGCTAACATTGACTTCGGTAGCTTTTAGCTGCCGAAGTAGGGAGTCGAAGTTTTTCTTAAAGGGACAGTACTTCGACTATCGAATGGTCGAATAGTGGAACGATTTTTAGTTCGAATCGTTCGATTCGAAGTCGAAGGTCGTAGTCGAAGGTCGAAGTAGCCCATTCGATGGTCGAAGTAGCCCAAAAAAACTTCGAAATTCGAAGTTTTTTTTATTCTAACCCTTCACCCGAATTTAGTGAATCGGCCCCTAAATGTCCACACCTTGGGCAAACAACGGTCTTATTTAACCCCATTTGGATTATTGAATGTTTTGTTATTGTTTTGTTTTTATATGGTAAAGAAAAAGTCCCTCATTACTATCTCAGTCAGATGTAGTGGCAAATTTGAAAGTGTGAATGCCGATATTATTTTTCAAACTATTTCATATCTCATTCAATCCATACCATGTTAACATTGTTTAAATATTAGACATGTTGGAAAAATACACACTCAAGTTTTCCATTGATCAGAATGTCTTTTTCGATATTTCCTTCTGCATAAATGTGTAAAATGTAATTACAGAATTACTGTAATGAATCGTTTGTGGCTATGTTAAATAAAAACATTTGGAAAGAAAAACTAAAAAAAATATTGGAAAAGTTCCTTAGAATTAGCCATTCTATAACATCATATGGGTTATCATAAAGGTGAGCCACCCCCTTAAGTTCTGCCCCTCAAGTCCCTCTATTTACCCTGTGGACCACCCTCTATTTACCCTGTGGACCACCCATTTTGGATCAGCTGTGCCAGTTGCCTTGATCATGGCCTGAACTGTACCTGTGTCGTTGGACCTTCCAAAATGAACCATTTTTCCCTTTAAAGGGCATGTAAAGTCTAAAATAGAATAAGGCTAGAAATGCTGTATTTTGTATACTAAATATAAACATGAACTTGCAAGACAAAGACTATGCACATGCTCAGTGTGGTCTGGGCTGCTTAGGAATTGTCATAAACAAAGCTGCTTGAGTTCTGCATGGCTGGGAAGTAAGGCGGGGGCTCCCCCTGCTGTTCATAAGTATGATTGTTTCCCTGCTCAGCAGTTAGGGACCATCTGACAATTCCTATCCACAGCAGCAAATGAAGGAAGAATTTCACTGCATACAGTCAGGTTTCTTATAAAAATGGTACACATTTTTTAATTAAAGTATATTGGAGATAGGTTTCTTTTTCATTAAAGAAAGTAAAAATGGGATTTTATTTTTTGCCTTTACATGCCCTTTAAGGGCAGAGAAACACGGTCAGATTCGGGGAGATTTGTCGCCTGGTGGCAAATCTCCTCTTCTTCGGGGCGACTAATCTCCCAGAACTGCCTTCCTGCCGGCGATTTACATTCTAGCCAGTGCGAAGACAGTTCGGAGCGCTTCGTTTTCCGAAGTCGCCCAAAGTCACCTCACAAGGAAACTTCGGAGAAATTCGGAAAACGAAGAGCTCAAGTGCCATCCCACCGGCGATTTACATTCTAGCCGGTGGGAAGGCAGTTCAATGAGATTAGTCGCCCCGAAGAAGAGGAGATTTGTCACCGGGCGAATAATCTCCCCAAATCTGACCATGTGTCTCTGCCCTAACACGTGCGTTATATAAATGTTTTTTGTTCCTTTCCCTAAAACAAAGTATCACTTTTATTTAACATCACTCTGTAAATTAAGCGGAATTTACCCCAAGAAAAAAAAAAGAAACATATAAATTTCTTATTACAACGGACTTTTGACGGCTGTACAAATAACACGATTTAAAATTCAATTACAGGGCTTTGTTGCATACAGCCATTCTGGGAAGATTTAGTTCCTCGTACATTACACACACATTAAATAGTAAAGCAGGATTATTTAAGTAGACATAAAACTGTTCTTAGTGTCGGTGTTGATTTACAATGGCTTCTCAACATCAGAAAACAACTTGTTGTAACCTTGTTACCAGTGCCAAATTTTGCATGTGAAAATTACGTTCTAGGTTATTAGATGTCACAGAGCTGCCCATGTTGGCTCAGGAAACCTTGCAATAGCCAGCAAAAAGTTTATATAAAATTCAGTGGCACATTTGAAAGAGGGCAGATGTCATTTATTCGATTTTCCAATTAATTTTCCAGCAGCGTTATATTCAGTGCCAGTTAAATGCTGCCAGGAAGTGAATTTTAATCTGGAGGAGACTATTCTGTGCATAATGAATCATTTAAATTGCACTTTTGTGGTTCTGTAAAGGAGAACTAAGCTTTTTTTTTCATATCTAATTAAGACAAGTGTATGTTAAATATATTTATTGCTGTGCTTTAGAGTTGCTCAGTTTTTGATTATGTTAAAAGATCCTTTTTCCTTTCGCCCTTACTTTATATGGTATGTACTGAGTAGACTGAAGAAAAGTCTACCTGAAAGAACGGCATTCCGTGGGGTAGAATAGCAGCAATGTTTAGGTAAACTCACTGTGATTCGATGAGAATGATGGATAATCTCTGTGAAGTGCTGTAGAATATGATGGTGCAATATAAATACAACACAATAATAATCTGATGATTGTACCATGTAGGATGTTTCCCGTAGTTCCCATTTTATATACATATACATGTTGCAGCTAGAACCCAGCCCTGGATTTCTATTTTGCAGGGCACTGCCGCTTGTGTTAAAGGGGAACTATCGTGAAAATTAAAATATAATATAAGCTTCCTCATACCGAAGTAAGAAACTTTCTAAATACAATCCATTAGAAATGCTGCATTGTTTCTGAAATAATCACGTTTATGTTCACTATCCCTCTCTCAGAATCTGTTTCCCTTCATTCTGTCTTCATTCAGGAGTAGTGTGTCGGAAGAATGAACCAATATATTTTATAGGGGGGGGGGCTTTCCTAGCAGATGAATTAGAGCTCACTCAAATAACTGATTCCAGTACAAACAAAATCTAACAAAATAACTTTGCACAAATTCTGCATGTAGAGAGACATGATGTCTGGTGATTTTAATAGAGTGAGCACTAATATATTTTCTAGGCAGAAGGAACCCCTTATAAGATATATTGGATCATTCATCTGACACCCAACTCCTGAATGAAGACAGAATGAGGAGAAACAGATGCTGAGAGAGGAATAGTGAAGATAAGCTTCATTATTTCAGAAACGGTACAGAATATTTAATTGAATATATTTAGAAAGTTTCTTATTTCAGTATGCTGAAGCTTATATAAAATTTTAATTTTTGCTATAGCTCCCCTTTAAACTTCCCAGCTTGCCTAATGGCATGGGGCACCCCTGTGCCTGCCGGCCCCATTCCCTCTGATGAAGTCAGAGATGGGTGTGTTGGGTGTAGACATATAAATAATGACATCAAGTTGAAAGCGCACATCACTAATGTCCACTAAAAAGACAGGAGGATGATCTTCTTTCTGTGTGGACTTTACTGATGTGCACTTGCTCCCAACACAAACCCTAAAAAGGACCAAGCAGTCTTTGTACGTCTTTATTTTCCATATGAGGTACCTTTCTACCCCATATATCCCTACACAGAACATTGTACTTACATGTGTGAATGATATGTACATTACACAATACTGAGGCACTTTTAATACAGTACTGTCGTCTACTCAACTGAGTCTTCTTAATGCCACCCTGTTGGCAGGAGTTAGAATTTTCATCATGACCTAAGAAAGGAAATTCTAAAAATACAAGCTAAGCTGTTGCAGTTAGATTTAGGAAGTAAAACCCTGTTTGCAGGGTTCCCAAGCACTGTATAAATCTTTTCTAGATGTAATAAGTGAATTGCTGATGTTGACATGTAGCTTGGGAAGCATCTCCATGGCTTAATGAAGTGGAAATGTAAAATGTTGGCCCTAAATAAAAAAAGAATGAAGTTGTGTAAGGACAAGAACACGTGAAAATGCACTTCTTGGCAAATTTAGAAAAATCTTTGTACCATTCTGTTAGTCGAGATAAGAACATATTAAGGCTATTCCAATATGTAGAGAAGGCTTTCAGGAACCTAAACGTGTGTGTTTATCTGTATGAGGCATGCGTTTTATCTATAGTTAATTCATGAAAGACAATAAGCCAGGGTGTACCATTAAAATGAAAGGAGAAAAAGAATGATGGTGAAATTGAAATATTGGACAAATTAATTAATAAGTACAGGTATGGGATGCCTTATCCAGCAACCCATTATCCAGAAAGCTCCAAATTACAAGAAGGCAATCTTCCATAGAGTTCATTTTAAGCAAATAATTATAATTGTTTAAAAAAGTTCTTAATAAATCGGTACTTTGTACTAGTGAAGTGAACAAAAGAGAATACCCTAATAAAGGAATACATCAAGTGCAGTGAGTGTGGTCTCTCATTCTATATGGGTAAAAGTAATGGTTTCCTAGTAAGTGTGATATTGTAGATTGAGGTTTTAAAGTCTATGTATTTCCCAAATAAAGTTTTTGCTCCATAAGATATCTTTTGATCAGAATCCTCTCTCAGATTATTTAAAGGAAAACTATACCCCTCACACAATGTTGGTCTCTATAAATAGATATTGCATAAAACAGCTCATATGTAAAACCCTGCTTCGTGTAAATAAACCATTTTCAAAATAATATACTTTTTTAGTAGTATGTGCCATTGGGTAATCATAAATAGAAAATTGCCATTTTAAAAAATAAGGGCCGCCCCCTGGGATCGTATGATTCACTGTGCACACAAACAAACCAAAATCGTCCGAGAATTCGAATCGTATGAATTTTTTAGATTTTCTGCCCGAAAACTCAGGTTTTTTTGGGTCTTTGACTGAAAACCATGAAATCTTTGGATTTCTCCAGTGCAGATCAGGATATCTTCGGGACTTCCCCCATTGACTTATATACAACAAAGGCAGATCTGAAATGCCAGATTTTCAGATTCTGACTTTTTCCAACCTCACTTTTTCTCACTAAAAATTTTTTGGCATTCGGACTTTAATAAATAACTCCCATGAGTGTGCACTTGTGTTTCTAAGGGCTCCCATATAACTTGTTTAGGGCCAAAAGTTTCTGATAGTGGCCCTGCCTAGATGTCTGGCTAGGCACCACCATGCAGAATTACCTTAAAGGGATTCTGTCATGATTTTATGATGTAATTTTTATTTCTAAATTGCACTGTTTACACTGCAAATAATTCACTCTACAACATAAAATGTAATTCCTGAACCAGCAAGTGTATTTTGTTCTAGTTGTAATATTGGTGTGTAGGTGCATCTCAGGTCATTTTGCCTGGTCATGTGCTTTCAGAAAGAGCCAGCACTTGATTGTGGACAGCTGGGAAACTGACAATATGTCTAGCCCCAGATTTTAAAATTAAATATAAAAAAATCTGTTTGCTCTTTTGAGAAACGGATTTCAGTGCAGCACTATTCACTGATGTGTTTTGGAAAAAAAACTTTCCCATGACACTATCCATTCAAATAACAACTGGAATGGGCTCACATGCATTTAAGGCATTAAGCCAATTTTATTGAACCACAGACTGGCTTGGAATTCAACATTTTGGGTTTTTAACTCACTCTTCATCTGGATTATAGTCTGTATTTATTGATAGCAGGGAATTGGCCCAAAACTGGAAACTACAGTATAATCAAACATTAACCAAACCTACACTAAGTGCTTGCGTGTGTAAACAGTAGTAAACCAATTGGTAACCCTGACATTTTCTATTTTTCTGAATGATTTAGTTTATTGAAAAGCTGAAATGCTGCATATTTGAGCTTCAAAAAGCCAAGACCAGGTTACTTTGTTAGTATCATACCCATTAACTGAATCCCAAACATTATTCAAGGGCACGGAACCAACTAGCAAAGCGAGACGTCGGGGTATTCCTGAACGTTCAATATCAATTTCAATGTAAATTCTGGAAATTATTAGCCTAGATGTGCATAAACAGATATTGTTACTTTAGCTTTGGCATACGCGCCATTCAACTGAAATTTTACATCGATGTATGTTTTTGTTTATGAAGTTCAGCTTCTCCGATTTATTCACTCACATAGTTACTGAACAGTGTTTATAAGTGTATAGCATGACTCAACATCACTATTCTTACCAACATCTAATGTCAGAGCCAAAGATGAAGGGAAAGCCAAAAAGTTGGGGGAACAAATAACAAATTAATCAAGCCTAATGACTCGTTTTGCTTTATTGAAAATGTCGTATGATTCTGGCACATTCCCTTTCTTCTCATGTTAATCAAGACAAAAGCCGCAGCAGTCACGAGATAATGTGTGAGTTTGATTTGTAGAAAATAAGGAACAGCCATTGTCGGCCACGTTCCACAGATACTCAAACCAAGATGGGAAGGAACATTCAGTACAGTATGGGAACCACATTAGTCTTTCTCTGGTCTTGACACTGTTTTACATTCCTGAAGGGTTAGTAAACTGTATTGCGAAGTGCAAGAGCCATCATTTCCCTACCCCAAAAAGGAATATGATAAATTACGAGCCTCTTGTACTCTAGAATGTGGTAGGCAACACACCCAGATATTCTGTATATACACATTCCAAACACCAATACAACAACTTATATGTTGCCACATTACAGTAAACTACTGTACATTTCTATTCTTTCATTTTTGATTGGACTGAAAGGACTGAAAAGAGGTAAGAAGCAGTGTTTACTGCTGCCTGCTGGAGTACAGCTCATGCAACATTTCCTATGTTAAGTGCCATTTGTTTTCCTGCTGCAAAAAAACTCTTGTGCTGTTTGGTGGGTTGGCAGTCTAAAACTGACCATACAGATACAGCATCAGACATGACCAGCAGAGTAAGACAGAATGTCCCGTGGGCCCTGACGATTCAGGCCCACTACCTGCGGGGGGCAGGGGGGATGGTTTGTGCCGGCTAAAGTGGGGCAGCAGGTCGAGCAGGTTGCAACAGAGGGTTTGTGACGTGGGAGCTCCATGGCTGGGGTAGTTGAGATTTGAGGTGGTGGCCCTCTGTAGGGTCTGGATACTACTGAGATAAGAGATGATGAAGCCTTATGGGCAGAAGAAGACATGACAGTAAAGCATGGGGGAGAGGAATAAAAGGTCAAGAACAGGAAGTATCAGAGCTGCACAGGTGGAGGGTTGGAGGTTAAGAAGAGAAAAGTGCGGGAGAAAGAGCCACTTCTAGATCCTTACTGGCAGAGAGGTACCCAGGTCAGAAGTGGTCCCATGGGTAAGCAGTGGATGGAGCAGTTTGGAAAGGTTTAGTTATGGCGTTAAATGTCACAGCAAAGGCGGTGGTCCGGGGATGGAATTAAAAGAAGGAACTATGAGGGGTTCCGGAGAGAAGGAGGAACATTTTATATCGGGCCAACTCGGGCATGGGGTCCCATGGTGGCAAAAAAATTGTAAAAACCATTGAGTCGGTGTACTGCGGCTGAAGTACAATTCACAAGATGGTAACCCCACAACCATCTGCCCAAGGGAATTAGGTCAGTCAGAAATATGTAGGGTTAAAAAACAGATGTCTAATGTTTTGCATGTTATGATAACAATTGTGTTGTAAACAGTTAGAAAATTTTCAGATTATTGATGGTTAAAAAAAAAGTTTGTACTATAAAAAATGAATAAAGAAGCTGCGGCCATCATTATCCGACTAATATTGATGTTTTCTGTTTTCATTCAAAAAAGGGCATGGTCGCAGCCAAGGGGGAGGGATTGGTAAGTATTAGGTCCCATCGGATTCCCTCCACTCGGGTCTTTAACAGTCGTGCTTGTTCAGTGAGGTCAGACAAGCAAATCGCTACCTGACGGACAACGATTGAAGGGCCATTTCATCAATGTACCAATGTGTCCTTCCTTGTCTGAGGATTTTCAAACCTGCCTGACATATAATAGATATGTATTGCTTGTTCAGGCAAATGAGTGGGATCAGATTAAATAAAATCAGACAATGTTGTGGCCGTGACTAACTTAGGAAAAAAACAAATACAAATGCATACTTGTTTGTTTAAAGTGCACCGAACCCCCGAATCCTTTGCGAAAGATTCAGCTGAATACCGAACCGAATCCGAATCCTAATTTGCATATGCAAATTAGTGGTGGGACAGGGGAAGTTTTTTTTTATTTCCTTGTTTTGTCATTTACCTCCCCGCCCCTAATTTGCATTTGCAAATTAGGATTTGGATCCGGTTTGGCCGGACGGAAGGATTCGACCGAATCCGAATCCTGCTGAAAAAGGCTGAATTCTGGCTGAATCCCGAACAGAATCATGGATTCGGTGCATCCCTACTTTAAAGGGATGCTGTCAAAAAGCTCCAGCAGACTTCTGCATTGAAATCTGTTTTTCAAAAGAGCTAATAGGTATTTTTATATTTAATTTTGAAATCTGACATGGGGCTAGATAAATTGTCAGTTTTACAGGTGCCCCCAGTCATGTGACTTGTGCTCTGATAAACTTCAGTCACTCTTTACTGTTCTACTGCACATTGGAGTGATATCGACCCTCCCTTTCCCACTAGCAGTCCATCAGCAGCACAATGGGAAGGTAACCAGATAACAGCTCTCTGATAGATATAAGAAAAGCACTCAATAGTAAAAATCCCCCTCCTCGGATTATATGCAAATTAGGATTTGGATTCTGTTTGGCTGTGCAAAAGGATTCAGCCAAATCCGAATCCTGCGGAAAAAGGCCGAATCCAGAACTGAATGATGGATTTGGTGCATCCCTTCTTAAAGGAAAACTATACCCCCCAAACAATGTAGGTCTCTATTAAAAGATACTGAGTAAAAAAGCTCATGTGTAAAATCCTGCTTCATGTAAATGAACCATTATCATAATAATATACTTTTTTAGTAGTATGTGCCATTGGGTAATCAAAAATAGAAAATTGCCATTTTAAAAAATAAGGGCCGCCCCCTGAGATCGTAAGATTCACTGTGCACACATACAAACCACATGTAAGGTCACATGAGCCAATTAACAGCCAGAGTTCTGCCTTTTGCTTCCTCACTTCTTCCTGTTACAGTTAGAGTTGTAGTATTTCTGGTCAGGTGATCTCTGAGGCAGCACAGATAGAGTCTAGGGATGTAGCGAACGTCGGAAAAAAAGTTCGCGAACATATTCGCGAACTTGCGCAAAAATGCGAGCGGTTCGCGAACGGTTCGCGAACCCCATAGACTTCAATGGGAAGGCGAACTTTAACATCTAAAAAAGACATTTCTGGCCAGAAAAATGATTTTAAAGTTGTTTAAAGGGTGCAACGACCTGGACAGTGGCATGCCAGAGGGGGATCAAGGGCAAAAATGTATCTGAAAAATCTGCCTGTGTGTGCTTGGAAGAGATAGTGTAGGGGGAGAGCTGTTAGTGATTTCAGGGACAGATGATAGTAAGTTTGCTGGCTAGTAATCTGCTTGATACTGCTCTGTATTGGAACAAAAAAATAAATAAAAGCAGTCCTTACAAGGACTACTGTTATTGCAGCAGTCAGCAGATGAGATCAGAAGCAGGACAGCTGCCCACTGCAGCTACATACAGAGCACTGCAGTAGAAGGTAGATTACTAGCCAGCAAAGCTACCTAAGCTTAAATGTCCCTCAAACCCCTGCAGACTTCTGTCCCTCCAATAACAGAGCAGTATCAACACGATTACTAGCCAGCAAACTTTCAACTGTCCCTGAAATCACTAACAGGCAGCAGCTCTCTCCCTACACTATCTCTTCAGCACACACAGGCAGAGTGAAAAAAACGCTGCAGGGCTTCGGTTTTTATAGGGAAGGGGAGTGGTCCAGGGGAGAGCTTCCTGATTGGCTGCCATGTACCTGCTGGTCTGGGGTGAGAGGGCAAAAAAAAGCGCCAACAATGGCGAACCCAAAATGGCGAACGTCGCGCGACGTTCGCGAACTTCCGGCGAGCGCGAACACCCGATGTTCGCGCGAACAAGTTCGCCGGCGAACAGTTCGCGCCATCTCTAATAGAGTCACGAAATGGTGGTTCAAGGCAAGAGGTGTAAAAGGGCAATATTTATGTAAATATATATTCCAGTTTGGTAAGATTCTTTAATATGTCATTCAATTTGATATAAACTATCTGTTGCTTAAGTATTCATTTTGGGGGTATAGTTTTCCTTTAAGGGACAGTTAGTATAAAGTGACAGAATTAGCTGAATCCCTGCTTAAACAGTTGTCCCTAGGGCCCACGATTGGATCAGCCGATATCGCACACCTTAAGGTTGGCATATCAGGGAGAGATCTGCTTGTTTGGCGACCCTGCGTGTATGGCCAGTTTTAAAGGCACAAAGGCATTTGGGGTTGTACCTAGCACCACATTGAAAATCCACAGGATTAGTTGTAAGAACAGGGCACAGTTGTGGCCTGCATCGTCATTGCTCTCTATATTGAGCTTCTGAGTAATGCCTACTTGCCTCCTCTCATCCCACCTTCATTAATACATTTTGTCTGAAAGAAAGTATCGCTTCATACATTGGGGGAACGCAGTTGGGGTGCATAGACCTGTGGAAAATTAAGAGAAATGCAGGACATGGAGCAAAGTGTAAAAAATGCTTAGATTCAGCTGACTGTGCTTGCAGTTAACATATGACAAATGGAACTGTTAATTAATCTTAATTAAGAAAAGAGGATATTTGCGTTTTTCCATAAAGTCACTAAAAAATGGTTTTAATTAATCAGGGATGAAATGAAAATTTCTCATGCGTCACGCCACCAAAGCGATTGTTGCACAAGTGTGTTAGTAAAAGAGAATTAAATATTTGCCTTGTGAGAGAAATTATTAAGGGGTAGCGGTTTGATCCTATGGAATAAAGAGCTATTTGTTATAGACGTGTTTATGTGACTTGTAGAAAGTGACGCACATTGTGTAGTCTGAAATGATGTTTGAGGCATCACGTCACAACTCTTGTGTGCGACAGTAATGAAAAACAGACTGCTGCACCGATTCCATTTGCTTACAAACTTTTATGAAAAGAAAAATGTTGCTTATAGAGTCACTTGCTAATTAATTGATGCTGAAATAAGGTAAGCTTCAGAACTTCAGAAGTCATTTATGATTACAAGTGCAATTTTGAGCATATGTCGCAATGGTTTTTATCCACAATTCAGCTTTTCCCCATAGTTCCATTGTATTTATGGTCACATGGGGGAGATGCTCTTGAAAAGAACAGTATATGAATTAGGTTACTGTCAGCCTTACAAGCAGTAAATAAGACAGGAAACACGGTCACTTAAAAATGAGTAAATAATTGGCTTTATGTCTTAAATACATTGTATCATACAGGGCACAGATTACATACAACAATGACAGATTTAATATACTTAAGGAGGTTTTCATGATTTGTAAGTGGTTTTCATTTTTTATTATTTGTGGTTTTTCAGTTATTTCTCATTTTATTCAGCAGCTCTCTAGTTTACATAGTAACATAGTAACATAGTAAGTCAGGTTGAAAACAGACACAGGTCCATCAAGTTCAACCTTTTAACTTTCTTTTAACCTGCCTAACTGCCAGTCCATCAAGAGGAAGGCAAACAACCCCATCTGAAGCCTCTACAATTTGCCTCTGAGGGGGAAACAAATTCCTTCCTGACTCCAAAATGGCAATGGGACCAGTCCCTGGATCAACTTGTACTATGAGCTATCTCCCATAACCCTGTATTCCCTCACTTGCTAAACATCATCCAACCCCTTCTTAAAGCTATCTAATGTATCAGCCTGTACCACTGATTCAGGGAGAGAATTCCACATCTTCACAGCTCTCACTGTAAATAACCCCTTCCAAATATTTAGGCTGAACCTCTTTTCTTCTAATCGGAATGGGTGACCTTGTGTCAGCTGGAAAGACCTACTGGTAAATAAAGCATTAGAGAGATTATTATATGATCCCCTTATATATTTATACATAGTTATCATATCACCCCTTAAGCGCCTCTTCTCCAGCATGAACATCCCCAATTTGGCCAGTCTTTCCTCATAGCTGAGATTTCCCATACATTTTACCAGCTTAGTTGCCCTTCTCTGTACCCTCTCTAATTCAATAATGTCCTGTTTGAGTGATGGAGACCAAAACTGTACAGCATAATCTAGATGGGGCCTTCCCAGTGCTCTATAAAGTTGAAGAATGACTGCTTCCTGTCTTGAATCAATGTCCCTTTTAATACAGCTCAAGGCCTTATTTGCCCTTGATGCTGCTGACTGGCATTGCTTGCTACAGCCAAGTTTATCATCTACAAGGACTCCAAGGTCCTTTTCCATAATGGATTTGCCTAGTGCAGTCCCATTAAGGGTATAAGTGGATATTTTTACATCCCAGGTGCATGACTTTAGATTTATGAACATTGAATCTCATTTGCCACTTAGCTGCCCAGATTGCCAAGATCGTGTTGCAAGGATGCCACATCCTGGATGGAATTAATTGGGCTGAATAGTTTTGTGTCATCTGCAAACACAGATGCATTACTTACAACACCCTCCCCTAAGTCATTAATAATCAAGTTAAATAAAATTGGACCCAATACTGAGCCCTGGGGGACCCCACTAAGAACCTTACTCCAAGTAGAGAATGTCCCATTAACAACCACCCTCTGTACCCGATCCTGTAGCCAGTTTCCTATCCATGTGCAAACGACTTCATTAAGCCCAACAGACCTTAGTTAAGAAAGCAGTCATTTGTGGGGCACAGTATGAAACGCTTTGGCAAAATCCAAATAGATCATATCTTCTGCCCCCCACTGTCCAGCATCTTACTTATCACATCATAACAAGCAATCAGATTTGTCTGACATGACCTATCCTTCATAAATCTATGCTGATTGCTCCTCATAATGCCATTCTAGGACAACATTTTGAATGTGATCCCTTAACAAGCCTTCAAATAATTTGTCCACCACAGATGTCAAACTTACTGGCTTATAAATGCCAGGCTGAGATCGTAATCCATTTTTAAATATTGGAATAACATCAACTTTTCTCCAATCCATAGGCACCATATCAGATGAAAGCGAATCTGAGAAAATCACAAATAGGGGCTGGTCTAAAACTGAACTAAGCTCTCTTAAAACCCGGGGGTGTATGCCATCAGGCCCTGGAGCCTTGTTTACATTAATTTTTATTAAAGCTTTATGGGTCATATCCTGAGTCAGCCACTGACTAGATTGAGCTGAGCCATTAGTGCAGCTATAAAGTGAGCCTGGGAATTCAGACTCCTCTATTGTATACACTGAAGAAAAGAACTGATTTAGCACATTTGCCTTCTCTGTATCTGTTACAACCATACTGGTACCATTATTTAATGGAGCAACACTCTCAACCTGCATCTTTTTACTATTAATATATTTAAAAAACCTTTTGTAGTTATTCTTAGCCTCATCCGCAATGCACTCTTCAATCTTCCAATTCTGGATTGGTGTTTTACAACATTTATTATAGTGTTTATATTCATTAAATGCAGCTTTTGTCCCAACAGACTTGTAGTTTTTCTATGCCTTTCTCTTCTTTCCTATTAACTTCTTTCCTTCTATAATAAGCCACATAGGGTGATTCGTAGAGCTTCTAAATTTACTCCTTAAGGGAATAAACTGAGAACAGTAACGATTTAATATCATTTTAAATGACAGCTATTTCTGTTCTGTGTTTTTAGCTGATAACATAATGCCCCAATAAATGCTCTGAAGAGCAGCCCTCAAGGCACGAAAACAGCTTTAAAAGTGCCATGACAGAATGTTTCTTGGGGACATTCTCCTGCTCTGAAAACTTAATTTTGCTTTTACTTAAAGGGCATGTAAAGGCAAAAAATAAAATTCCATTTTTACTTTCTTTAATGAAAAAGAAACCAATCTCTGATATACTTCAATTAAAAAATGTGTACTGTTTTTATAAGAAACCTGACTGTTATGCAGTGAAATTCTCCCTTCTTTTACAGCTGTGGATAGGAATTGTCAGATGGTCCCTAACTGCTGAGCAGGGAAACAATCATACTTATGAACAGCAGGGGGAGCCCCCGCCTTACTTCCCAGCCATGCAGAACTCAAGCAGCTGAGCACACTGAGCATGTGCACAGTCTTAGTCTTGCAAAGATGTTTAACAAAGTTACAAGCTGGTGACCTCCTGTAGCCAACTTTGAAAGCATAAATTATTTGTGTGATTAGGCTTGTGGTGCAGTAACTTCATGTTTATATTTAGTATACAAAATACAGCATTTCTAGCCTTATTCTGTTTTAGACTTTACATGCCCTTTAACAAGTAATGTACTTCTGTTACACAAAATTCCATATGAGTATAGCAATATATTGTACATGTTTATATTGTAAGCCCTTGTGGGCAGGTCCCTGCTTACATCTACTATAGTGGCATATGCGCATACTTGTTTTTTTTTTTTTTTTTAAAGAAACAGTAACTACAAAAAAGAAAAATGACCAACCAAAATTAAAAACTGTCATGATTTTATGCTGTAGTTATTTCTAAATTACACTGTTTACACTGCTATTAATTCACTCTACAATATAAATGTCATTCCTGAACCAGCAAGTGTATTTTTTTAGTTGTAATATTTGCCTGGTCATGTGCTTTCAGGAAGAGCCAGCACTTTAGGATGGAACTGCTTTCTGGCAGGCTGTTGTTTCTCCTACTCAATGTAACTGAGTTTCTCAGTGGGACCTGCATTTTACTGTTGAGTGCTGTTCTTAGATCTACCAGGCAGCTGTTATCTTGTGTTAGGGAGCTGCTATCTGGTTACCTTCCCATTGTTCTGTTGTTAAGGCCCCCATACACAGGCCGATAAAAGCTGCCAACAGACCAAGTCGGCAGCTTATTGGCCCGTGGAGCCCTCCGACGGGCTTCCCCGATCAACATCTGGCCGAAGGTTTGCCAGATGTTGATCCGGCAGGGTAAAAAATCCCATCAGATCATGGCCACATCTGTTCGTTGATGTGGTCCCGCGATCCAACCATCCTTATAGCCTCCATTCTGATCCGATCGCTGGGCCCTTGGGCCCACAATCAGATCAGCCCGATATCGCCCACTTCAATGTGGGCATATCAGGGAAAGATCCGCTCCTTTGGTGTCATCTCCCTGTATGGCCACCAGGCTGCTGGGGGGGAGGGGTGATATCACTCCAACTACAGCAGTAAAGAGTGACTGAAGTTTATCAGAACACAAGTCACATGACTGGAGGCAGTTGGGAAACTGGCAATATGTCTAGCCCCATGTCAGATTTCAAAATTAAATATAAAAAATCTGATTGCTCTTTTGAGAATTGGATTTTAGTGCAGAATTCTGCTGGATCAGCACTATTAACTGATGTGTTCTGGCAAAAAAAAATTCCCATGACTGTATCCCTTTAAAGTTGAACCACCCCCATCAGCTAACCTTTTCTGTCAGTATATTCTCCCTTATTTGAAAAACCCCAGGTCCCGTGCATTCTGGATAACAGGTCTCACACCTATTGTAGGAATTTCCAAAACTGCAGATGATGTACCAAATTTACTTTACTGCCTGACTCTACGCCCACCCCAAGTTGAGATTATTCTAAATATATCTATACATCATGCATAACTGGCGTCCCTGGATATAGACATCACATGCAGTTTTAAATTAAGGTGTTAATCTTAAATTAATGTTGACCAACATAATGTGCTAGAATATGTTAAATGTAAAGAAATCATATTCTGCTGATTCTTGTTCCTTTTCTTTGCGAAATCATTAAAGTAGATCTTGCGTCAGCTTCAATGTCCTACTCCATCCTTCATCTCGTTGGGCCGTATGCATGAATGTTATTACAAGAAGAAAACAGATTAAATGTTTTGGGGGTTTTCATTGTGAACAATTTTGTCTTTGCGAACCCTTTGACCCTGACATGACAATAGTACCAGAAGTACCAAAAGTATTGGGTATATAGAAGGTGAGTACTTATAAAACAAGCTATTGTGTTTAAATGCTGAACCCTCCATGTGCCCTATACTTTGCCCACTGCACCTTATTCACCAAAGCAGAAGCAATTTTTTGGAAAATAGCACATGTTTTGCATAAATAGCTGTGCTTTGCACAGATAACCTGTTGTGTATTACAGTATGTACCTAACCCATATTTTAGTATATAGGATACACCTTTGAATTTATCAACTGGGCTCTTGCCTTTATGCTGCCATGAAATTCCTTTATCCTTGTTTTATGAAACGGTGAACATTTATTGCTTAAAAGAATACTGTCATGGGAAAAAAAATTTTTTTCAAAATGAATCAGTTAATAGTGCTGCTCCAGCAGAATTCTGCACTGAAATCCATTTCTCAAAAGAGCAAACAGATTTTTTTATATTCAATTTTGGAATCTGACATAGGGCTAGACATTTTGTCGATTTCCCAGCTGCCCCTGGTCATGTGACTTGTGCCTGCACTTTAGGAGAGAAATGCTTTCTGGCAGGCTGCTGTTTTTCCTTCTCAATGTAACTGAATGTGTCTCAGTGGGACATGGGTTTTTACTATTGAGTGCTGTTCTTAGATCTACCAGGCAGCTGTTATCTTGTGTTAGGGAGCTGTTATCTGGTTACCTTCCCATTGTTCTTTTGTTTGGCTGCTGGGGGGGAAGGGAGGGGGTGATATCACTCCAACTTGCAGTACAGCAGTAAAGAGTGATTGAAGTTTATCAGAGCACAAGTCACATGACTTGGGGCAGCTGGGGAATTGACAAAATGTCTAGCCCCATGTCAGATTTCAAAATTGAATATAAAAAAATCTGTTTGCTCTTTTGAGAAATGGATTTCAGTGCAGAATTCTGCTGGAGCAGCACTATTAACTGATTCATTTTGAAAAAAGAATTTTTCCCATGACAGTATCCCTTTAAATATATAAATATGAATTCAGCTGGGGGAGCATTACTCCTTGTAAATGTTATAAATAGTGATGGGCGAATAAATTCGCCTGCCACGAATTTGCAGTGAATTTCCTCTTTTCGCCGCCGACGAAAACATTTGCATATAGCATATTTTTTGTGAAAACTTTCGAATTTCTCGATTTTTTTTGTGAACTTTCCAATTTCACGATTTTCCGCAAATTTTTCACCGTTTCGGCAAAGCGAAACGGGAGAAATTTGCCCATTACTAGTTATAAAACTATAAACAATATTATATCAAAGTTAGGGTTGCCGCCTGCCCGGTATTTTGCATGATGCTTGATGCCCATGTTATTATTGGGAAAAAACGGCTAGAATATAGGAAGGCTGGTATTTTTTTCCAGAATAGGTGGCAACCCTATTTGCAGTACAATTTATAACAGTTGCACAGATGCGTTTTAAATAGTGATGGGCGAATTTGTCCTGTTTTGCTTTGCGGAATAAATCATGAATTTCCAGCTAAATCTGCGAAATGCGAATTTTGACGCCCCCGTCAAATCTGACGCTGCCATTAAAGTCAATGGGCGTCTGATTAATATTGACGCACAATGGTTTTGATGCAAGCGACTTCTCCGACGTGCGTCCAAAAATTTTTGATGCCGGCAAATTTTAGCTGCAGTTTCGCAAATTTATTCACTGTCGCCGAAATGTGGAAATTCACCACAAATTTGCACCTTGCAGATTTATTCACCCATCACTAGTTTTAGGCACAATGGGGCTCATTTATCAACACTGGGCAAATTTGCTCATGGGCAATTACCTATAGCAACCAATCAGTGATTAGCTTTTTGAAGCCAGCTGCAAGTAGAACAATCAATGCAGCAATTTGATTGGTTGCCATGGGTTACTGCCCACAGGCAAAATTGCCCAGTGTTGATAAATGACCCCCAATGAGATTCATAAAAGTCAGCTTTTTACAGTATAAGCCAGCGCTGTAACTGCCTTACCCTTGCTCTAATATCTTCCTGTACTGCAACTATATATAAACTCACCGTCTGAAAAGAGACCCCAAAGTACCTTGTAGGAAACGAGCACTGCCAGCGCTGCCTCAGGACAGACCTCAATAGGGCTATTTATAAACGTCTGACAAACTTAGTAAATCTGGTGCCGTTTTGTTTTTTCCACCGCCACTTTCTAACCTGAAGCCTGACGGAAATACAGGACATTACATTCTAACCACAGACACCGTCGTGTATTTGCAATAGTTCACACTGGGTTGTGCAGCCAGATGGTTTTGATGTAAAAAGAGTAATTGTTTTTAATGGGAAACAGTCTTTTTTTTTCATGATAAAATTAGTGCACATTCTTTGCACCTGGACACTTTGATGGATGACACAGAAAATGCGGCTAATGGTATCCCTTTCCATCAGCTTGTGTATTTGCATTTGCTGTGATAAATGACCTGCTCATGGGCTGAGCTTTGCTAGGCCATGTCAGACAACAGGGTTACTTTAACAGGCTAAAGCCCTTGGGTTTCAGAGAGAGAAGCTAAATTATTCCTTGCAGGATGTCTCCTAATATTTTAAATGTAAAATAAGGCTTTCTTCATCCCAGGGTGTACGATTTACTAGGCTCAGAAATATGAAATGAATGTAGATGCATGGCAAGTTTAAGGGTAGGTCTTTTGCCCTCAGCATTACAGGAGCCCAATGGGAGAGCCAATAAAAGGACATATATATTATCATAGTTAGCTATACTTAGTTACATAGTAGGTACATATATACACGTCTATCAAGCTCAACCTTTGGTTCAAGTAAATCCATTCTAACCTCCAGTTGATCCAGAGTAAAGTTAAAGCTGTCTCCTGACAGCAGGAAAAATTCCTTCATTATTCTTAAAGGGCCATTGGATGAGTCTGTGGGTCAGATTTGTACTACAGTTGGACAGAACACTGACAGATCTGCTTGTTTGCTGACCTCCGTGACTAATTTGTATTAGCTTTATAGACCTCTAATGATCATAATAGTTGTCTATGCAAAACCCTTGGACCAGGATTTCATCAACAGCCAGACGTGGTCCTCACCAAATGGGGCAGGGGTGGGAAGAAAAATTTATTTATCCATGTGCCCATCCCCAACATGCAGTCTTCCCACATTTGGTGGCATAGTTGAAGTCAGGAGGGGAACATGACTCTTTACCGGGTCCCTTTCTTGTAAATACTGAATACTGGTGGGGCAGGCTGTTGTTTGGACTAATGTTGGACTATGTGTACCTTCTCTCTTGACAATATGACAGTAAGAATCCTTTTTCCATTTAAACTTAGGATGGACTTAGAAAGGGTCTCTGTAGTTGTGTATATACAGGGTTGCCTTTAGGAAACTTGGGGTACCATAATCTTGCATACCCATCCTGGCCCTTTAGTAGAAAGTCCTGCTCCTCTCATGACAGTCCAGCTCCCCACATTTTTGACTAGTGTCCTCACAGGTATCCAGCCTATCCCCCATGTATGTATGTCTCAAAGGTATGCTGGTCCTTGGTAGGACATCTCATATTTACCACATTATCATCATCATTTATTTATGATACGCAGTGCGTTACCTTAGTTATAACTAGGGATGCACCGAATACAGGATTCGGTTCGCGATTCGGCCAGGATTCTGCCTTTTTCAGCAGGATTCGGATTCGGCCGAATCCTTCTGCCCAGCCGAACCGAATCTGAATCCTAATTTGCATATGCGAGGAGCAGGTTGCAGTAATCAAGGTGGGAGATGATGAGAGACTGAATCAGTGTTTTAGTTGATTCTGAACTGAGATATGGTTGTATTCGGGCAATGTTGCGCAGTTGAATACGACAAGATTTTGCAAGTGTTTGGATGTGTGGTGAAAAAAACAGATGTGAGTCTATTATAACTCCTAGACAGCGTGCCTGTGTTGTGGAATGAAAGGTGCTGTTGTTTACTGTGATATCTGAGGGACAGGGGAAGATCTTGGAGGAAATATAATTGCCATGGGCCCCACTCATTAACTTGGACCCCATTTAGACAGAATATTATTCATTTTACAGTGCAAAGTTTAGGACAGAATGCATCAGCGCAGGCTGTTAATTCTGCCAAACTAAGACTTAAGAAGTACAGTTTGTCTTTTTATTTCTTTTTCTTTACTCTCCTTATTTACTTATTTTATTATTTCCTTCCTTCTGCTTTTTGGCTCGTAAAATAGGTTCATGTTGGGCAAATATCTGTACAGTGTCAGAATACTAAATAAAAGACAGGCAAGGCTCTAAAAATACTTCTTCTTGTGCAATCATAAGATCTTCAATGAATTTTGCAGAATAGTACATCACTAATAAGTTTGGAGATAACACTCAGGAGCCTTGAATATTCTGTAAATTATCCTTATAATACACAAAAGTCATGAATATCTTGTAAATTATATCCATATAAAGGGTGAGTTCTGATGTCATTTCTGTCACATGACTCCCTAAAACTTGTGTATTATAATAAATAAAGTACCCCCAGTTGCAAAATATGAGGATATTAGAAGTTACCTCGGAGTTCCATGACCTGTATAAAAACACTCGGCCTTCGGCCTCGTGTTTTTATATGGTCATGAAACTCCTCGGTAACTTATAATATCCTTATATTTTACAGGAGGGGGTACTTTATTCACTATATAATTGGTGCTTAATGGTGTCATTAGTTATAATTAGTGATGTAATTTGTGTCGCATGACTCAATGAAATGTATTGTATTATAATAAATAATATTTGAAGCCAGTTTACAGTCTTATCACCTGTAAAATTACTTTGCCTTCAGTATTATACTTTTATATGGTTATGGAACTTCTAGGAAACTTAATATTTTACAAAATGGTTACATCGCAATTCTATATATGGAGCTATATATACTGTATACTCTATATATAGCTACTGATTGTCCCATTGGATATATGATTAATGACACACAGTTTAAGCTTGGAATGAAATTTTCCTACGATGAAGAGTGCAGTGTATAAAAAGAAGAATAAACCCTGTTTACAACTGGTAGCCATTACCTAGTATTTTTATACAATGAGTTCAAGGCTTTTATTTCTATTAAGTGTGCAATTAGGGGCCGATTCACGAAGGGTCGAATTTCGAAGTTAAAATTACTTCGAAATTCGACCCTCGAATTGAAATCCTTCGACTTCGAATATCGAAGTCGAAGGATTTAGCGCTAATCGTTCGATCGAACGATCGAAGGATTTTTCGTTCGATCGAACGATTAAATCCTTCGAATCGAACGATTCGAAGGATTTTAATCAAACGATCGAAGGAAAATCCTTCGATCAAAAAAAGGTTAGCAAGCCTATGGGGACCTTCCCCATAGGCTAACATTGACTTCGGTAGGTTTTATCTGCCGAAGTAGGGGGTCGAAGTTTTTTTTAAAGGGCAAGTACTTCGACTATCGAATGGTCGAATAGTCGAACGATTTTTACTTCGAATCGTTCGATTTCGTTCGACTTCGATCGAATTCGAACGAATTTAACCAATTCGATGGTCGAAGTACCCAAAAAAAACTTCGAAATTCGAAGTTTTTTACATTCGAACCCTTCACTCGAGCTGAGTGAATCGGCCCCAAAGTATCAGAGCATTAATATAAATAAACCCATAACCATAAAATGGCTCTGCTGTTGGCCTCTTTGCTCCTAATTCACTAGCTGGTTAAATTCCAAGAAACTGTAATGGGCTGTGCGGAGGGACCTGCTGTTCTGAGTATAAAATATTATATTAGGGCTAATATTCCCCCTGAACAGGTAAAAGTACAGGGTCAGAGCTGGGAACATGACCAGTTTAAAGGGATTCCGTCATGATTTTTATGATGTTGTTTTTATTTCTAAATTACATTGTTTATACTGCAAATAATTCACTCTAAAATATTAAATTTCATTCCTGAATCAGCAAAATATTTTTTTTAGTTGTAATATTGGTGTGTAGGCGCCATCTCAGGCCATTTTGCCTGGTCATGTGCTTTCAGAAAGAGCCAGCACTTTAGGATGGAACTGATTTCTGACAGGCTGTTGTTTCTCCTACTCAATGTAACTGAATGTGTCGAGTGGGACCTGGATTTTACAATTGAGTTTACCAGGCAGCTGTTATCTTGTGTTAGAGAGCTTCTATCTGGTTACCTTCCCATTGTTCTGTTGTTAGGCTGCTGGGGGGGAGGAAAGGGAGGGGCTGATATCACTCCAACTTGCGGTACAGCAGTAATGAGTGACTGAAGTTTATCAGAGCACAAGTCACATGACTGGGGCAGCTGGGAAACTGACAATATGTCTAGCCCCATGTCAGATTTTAAATAAAAAATATAAAAAATGGATTTCAGTTTTTTTTCAGATTTTTCCCTTTAAGTTACTTCTTTAAGTGGCCATAGATGCATAGATAATATTGTATGAAAAAATTTTCGTACGATATTCGTTGCATGTATGGTGGAAAAAGAGCCAACCGATATCGGCAGAAGACTTGGAGATCGGTCTGCTGGTTGATCGGGCTGGACAAGAAATTTTGATCAGGTGCGTTTGAAGGCACCCAAACATTGGCCATTGTTAGTGCTGACTCATCAGCTACAGGTAGAAATCTACTGTTTCTACCTGTATATCTGATGATTCAGCTCTACACATGTGTATTGAAACTAATGATCTTTTCCAAGAAAGATCGTAATTGTTACGTCTATGGCCACCTTTAGTCTAAACTACAGCAACGATACCATGATAGTCCCGTAATGGGATTGCAAAAAAGTGGCTTTAGAAGTAATTCAAATGCACATCTGGCCTCTCTTCTTACTATAAACCTCATTTACCTAATTATTGAACACCCCAGGGAAAGATAAAACAAAAAACGTTTCTTTTTCTTGTGGGTTAGGGAAAGTTTCTATCCTGGTGTATTATAATCCTTACAATGTTGAGTGAATTGTATGCGGAGCAATAGTTATTTAATTTAAATGTACGTTTCTTCATCTTTGGTTTGGTTCTTGGGCAACTTTAACTTTTACTGGTGCTTCAAGCGACTTGGCCCATTCTGTACATTTTTAACAGGAGATATGAACTCTTTGAATTCCTTGGACATTAAAAACTTGTGAACAATTACATGGAATTTTGGGAACTATATTCTTACGGACTATATGTCTATTATTTAGTCTTCAGCCTATGGAAGAATCGATTCCGTCCCCTGCCCAGCGTCACTGAAACAACGCAGAAGATCCATTAGCAGTGTCAGAGGCTGTTGGCTGCACAAAGGTTCGAGGGGCTGGGGACAGCTTTGAGGGGGGCTTTTAGTGGTAACTATTCCGGCTGCAGCAGCTCCTTGACTTGGACATGTTCCTATGATACAGCTGCAGGATTCTTTGTGCCCTGTGCTATGCAAGCAGAATATATCATGATCATGAACTGTAGATTACTAGGTTCTTCAATTGGTGCTGATAGTATGACAATTTGCTGCACTTCACAACAGTAAGTTGTTATCCATGTGTCTGTTAGGGCCTAATTCCCTCCCAACTGGGCATTAAAGGAGAAGGAAAGCTCCAAGATTATTGCCAACAGATTAGCCACAATAGTGCAAGATAGAATGCTATATTTATTCTGCAGAACACTTTACCATACCTGAGTAATCAGCTCTAGACACTGTCTCTGTTTGTTTAGAATAGAAGCTGCCATATAAGATTGGTGTGACATCACTTTCTCTCCCAGCTCACATAGAGCACTGAGCTCAGATTACAGCAGGGATGGGAGGAGGGAGGGAGAGAGGAGCAAACTGAGCATGCTCAAGCCCTGCCCTGGAGGTTTATGCTGAAAACAGGAAGTCTGATACAGAAGCCCATGAGAACACATTAAAAGGAAAGAAATGCTGTGTTTCTTTTGACAGAGGACTCAGAGCAGCATTAAGCTGGCCATAGATGCAAAGATCTGATCATACGAATGGAGGATTCGTACGATTTTCAGACCGTGTGTGGAGAGTCCCGACATTTTTCGTCCAGCGGAGATCGGTCGTTTGGTCGATCGGACAGGTTAAAAGATTTCTGTCGGCTGCCGATAATATATCTGCGTGTATTGCCGATCGTAGGATTTTCAGAGGGAGACTGTCACCAGCTTTGGTCGGCCATAACTTTCGTACGATTGCTGTCAGGGGCAGAACATCGGCTGATCTGTTCTTTTGTACTTTATTTGATCGGAATGGTTAGTGGCAGGTCGGGAGATGGGAAAGTCTGATCATTAGGGATGTAGTGAACGTCGGAAAAAAAGTTCGCGAACATATTCGCGAACTTGCGCAAAAATGCGAGCGGTTCGCGAACGGTTCGCAAACCCCATAGACTTCAATGGGAAGGCGAACTTTAACATCTAAAAAAGACATTTCTGTCCAGAAAAATGATTTTAAAGTTGTTTAAAGGGTGCAACGACCTGGACAGTGGCATGCCAGAGGGGGATCAAGGGCAAAAATGTATCTGAAAAATCTGCCTGTGTGTGCTTGGAAGAGATAGTGTAGGGGGAGAGCTGTTAGTGATTTCAGGGACAGATGATAGTAAGTTTGCTGGCTAGTAATCTGCTTGATACTGCTCTGTATTGGAGGGACAGAAGTCTGCAGGGATTTGAGGGACATTTTAGCTTAGGTAGCTTTGCTGGCTAGTAATCTACTGTTCTCTTTAAACAACTGCCATACGTTGACCTTGTAGGCATTGTTTGCCCAGTTTTTTTGGACGCAGCCACTGAAGCACAGTTGCCAGAAAAAATATGCCATATAAATGCTGAAAATAGTCATTTTTCGCCATACGTTGACCTTGTAGACATTGTTTGCCCAGTTTTTTTGGACGCAGCCACTGAAGCACAGTTGCCAGAAAAAATATGCCATATAAATGCTGAAAATAGTCATTTTTCGCCATACGTTGACCTTGTAGACATTGTTTGCCCAGTTTTTTTGGACGCAGCCACTGAAGCACAGTTGCCAGAAAAAATATGCCATATAAATGCTGAAAATAGTCATTTTTTGCCATACGCATTTTTTGCCATACGTTGACCTTGTAGGCATTGTTTGCCCAGTTTTTTTGGTCGCAGCCACTGAAGCACAGTTGCCAGAAAAAATATGCCATATAAATGCTGAAAATAGTCATTTTTTGCCATATACGTTGAGTCAACGTATGGCAAAAAATGACTATTTTCAGCATTTATATGGCATATTTTTTCTGGCCTCTGTGCTTCAGTGGCTGCGGCCAAAAAAACTGGGCAAACAATGCCTACAAGGTTGACCTTGTAGGCATTGTTTGCCCAGTTTTTTTGGCCGCAGCCACTGAAGCACAGAGGCCAGAAAAAATATGCCATATAAATGCTGAAAATAGTCATTTTTTTGGTCGCAGCCACTGAAGCACAGTTGCCAGAAAAACTATGCCATATAAATGCTGAAAATATAAATTTTTTTGGTTGCAGCCACTGAAGCACAGAGGCCAGAAAAATTATGCCATATAAATGCAGAAAATATGCATTTTTTTGGTCGCAGCCACTGAAGCACAGTTGCCAGAAAAATTATGCCATATAAATGCTGAAAATATAAATTTTTTTGGTTGCAGCCACTGAAGCACAGAGGCCAGAAAAATTATGCCATATAAATGCAGAAAATATGCATTTATTTGGTCGCAGCCACTGAAGCACAGAGGCCAGAAAAATTATGCCATATAAATGCAGAAAATATGCATTTTTTTGGACGCAGCCACTGAAGCACAGTTGCCAGAAAAAATATGCCATATAAATGCTGAAAATAGTCATTTTTTGCCATACGTTGACCTTGTAGACATTGTTTGCCCAGTTTTTTTGGTTGCAGCCACTGAAGCACAGAGGCCAGAAAAAATTAAACCAGTAGGGTTTGCACCCTAGTTTGTAACGGTGGCGGAGGGAGGAGGACGCTAAAGGACAGCTGTGTGTGGAGTCATGAGGCTTGAAGAGAAGGACAGCTGCATAGAAGTCAGAACAAGTCTTCCGGCGTGCAGTAACCCTCCGAGATCCACCCCTCATTCATTTTAATAAAGGTCAGGTAATCGACACTTTTGTGACTCTTCTCAGTTACAATCCCTCCTGCTGCACTGAAGGTCCTTTCTGAGAGCACACTTGAGGCTGGGCAAGACAAGAGGTTCATGGCAAATTGTGACAGCTCTGGCCACAGATCAAGCCTGCGCACCCAGTAGTCCAGGGGTTCATCGCTCCTCAGAGTGTCGATATCTGCAGTTAATGCCAGGTAGTCCGCTACCTGCCGGTCGAGGCGTTCTTTGAGGGTGGATCCAGAAGGGTTGTGGCGCTGCCTTGGACAGAAAAACATTTGCATGTCTGACGTTACAGACCGGCCAAAGGGCTTTGTCCTTGCAGGTGTGCTCGTGGCAGGATTACTGGCACCTCTGCCCCTGGAATGTTGATGAGTTCCTGAAGTGACATCACCCTTAAAAGCATTGTACAACATGTTTTGCAGGCTGGTTTGTAAATGCCGCATCTTTTCGGACTTGTGGTATGTTGGTAACATTTCTGACACTTTATGCTTGTACCGAGGGTCTAGTAGCGTTGCGACCCAGTACAGGTCCTTCTCCTTAAGCCTCTTGATACGGGGGTCCTTCAACAGGCATGACAGCATGAAAGACCCCATTCTCACAAGGTTGGATGCAGAGCTATCCATCTCCGCTTCCTCATTATCAAGGACTGCATCATCCACGGTCTCCTCCCCCCAGCCACGTACAAGACCAGGGGTCCCCAAAAGGTCACCACTAGCCCCCTGGGAAGCCTGCTCCTGTTGGTCCTCCTCCTCCTCCTCCACAAAGCCACCTTCCTCCTCTGACTCCACTTCTGGCACCTCTCCCTGCGTTGCAGCAGGTGCCTGGGTTCGTTCTGGTGATTCCGACCATAAATCGTGCGCTTCCAGCTCCTCGTCACGCTGGTCTACAGCCTCATCTGTCACTCGTCGCACGGCACGCTCCAGGAAGAAAGCGAAGGGTATTAGGTCGCTGATGGTGCCTTCGGTGCGACTGACCATATTTGTCACCTCTTCAAAAGGTCGCATGAGCCTGCAGGCATCGCGCATAAGCACCCAGTAACGGGGGAAAAAAATCCCCAGCTCTGCAGATCCAGTCCTACCACCCAGTTCAAAAAGGTACTCGTTGACGGCCCTTTGTTGTTGCAGCAGACGTTCCAACATAAGGAGCGTTGAATTCCAGCGAGTCTGGCTGTCAGAAATCAAACGCCTGACTGGCATGTTGTAGCGCTGCTGAATGTCAGCAAGGCGTGCCATGGCTGTGTAGGAACGTCTGAAATGGGCCGACACCTTTCTGGACTGGGTGAGAACGTCCTGGAATCCTGGGTACTTGGAGACAAAACGTTGGACTATTAAATTTAACACATGTGCCATGCAGGGCACATGTGTTAAATTGCCCAGTCTCAACGCTGCCAACAGATTGCTTCCATTGTCACACACCACTTTTCCGATCTGCAGTTGGTGTGGGGTCAGCCACCGATCGGCCTGTGACTGCAGAGATGACAGGAGTACAGATCCGGTATGGTTTTTGCTTTCCAGGCACGTCATCCCCAAGACAGCGTGACAACGGCGTACCTGGCACGTCGAATAGCCTAGGGGGAGCTGGGGGTGCACAGGTGTGGAGGAGGAGAAGGAGGACCCAGCAGCAGAGTAAGAAGAAGAAGAGGAAGAAGACGAGGTAGAGAGCGATGGAGGAGTAGAGGTGGTGGCAGAACCGCGTGCAATCCGTGGCGGTGACACCAACTCCACTGTTGTTGTTGTTGAGCTACCCATTCCCTGCTTCCCAGCCATTACCAAGTTCACCCAGTGGGCAGTGTAGGTGACATACCTGCCCTGACCATGCTTGGAGGACCATGCGTCAGTAGTCATATGGACCTTTGGCCCAACACTAAGTGACAGAGATGCGGTAACTTGGCTCTGCACATGTTGGTACAGGTGTGGTATTCCCTTTTTAGAAAAAAAATTGCGGCTGGGTACCTTCCACTGCGGTGTCCCAATTGCTACAAATTTGCGGAAGGCCTCAGAGTCCACCAGCTGGTATGGTAAAAGCTGGCGGGCTAAGAGTGCAGACAAGCCAGCTGTCAGACGCCGGGCAAGGGGGTGACAGTCAGACATTGGCTTCTTACACTCAAACATGGCCTTCACAGAAACTTGGCTGGTGGCAGATGACTGGGAATGGGAACAGGTGGTCAAGGTGGAAGGTGGAGTGGAGGGTGGTTCAGACGGGTCAAGGAGAGCAGAGGTAGAGCAGTAAGATGCTGGACCAGAAGGAGTGTGGCTTTTAGTTTGCCTGTTGCCTTTGAGGTGTTGCTCCCAAAGTGCTTTGTGCTTGCCGCTCATGTGCCTTCGCATAGAAGTTGTACCTATGTGGCTGTTGGGCTTACCAAGGCTCAGTTTCTGACTGCACTCATTGCAAATTACAATGCTTTTGTCAGAGGCACACACATTAAAAAAATCCCACACTGCTGACTTTTTGGAAGTGTGCGATCTGGCGGTAACAGTAGAAGTTGGCGGCATTGGCGGCAATGGCGGGTGCGTTGGCCGGCTGAACACAGGTGCCGATACATGTTGTTGCCCTACTGATCCCTGCGGGCTGTCCTCCCTGCTTCTTCTAAGTCTTATTCTCCTACTGCCTCTCTGACTCTCCGTCTCTCCATCTGAACTACCCTCCTCTTGCTCTCTTCTACTAGGCACCCACAAAACATCAATCTCCTCATCATCATTCTCCTCAGATGCATCAATTTCTTCTGACACATCACAGAAGGAAGCAGCAGCGGGGACCTCCTCCTCATCACTCATCATTATGTCCATCTCTGTCGTGTTCTCTGCCAGAATTAAATCTGGTGTAACGTCCTCATCTCCTTCATCTTCTTCTGGCAATAATGGTTGCGCATTACTCAGTTCAAGAAACTCATGGGAAAATAACTCCTCTGACTACAGTGAAGAAGGGGCACCGGTGGTGGAGGAAGTGTTACGTGGGGTGGCCATAGCAGTGGAGGATGAGGAGGATGTTGTGGTAAAGTTAGAAACGGTAGAGGATGGGGTGTGCTGTGTAAGCCAGTCAACTACCTCTTCAGCATTTTGGGAGTTCAGGGTCATTGGCTTTTTAAAACTGGGCAATTTGCTAGGGCCACAGGATTGCATAGCAGCACGGCCCCTAGCACGGCCTCTGCGTGGCGGCCTGCCTTTGCCTGGCATTATTTTTAAAAAAACAACAACAACAAAAACTCAGTTGGTTTTTCTGGAAACGATAATACACACAGCTAGATGGCAGTTTGAAGAAAACAGTGTGCAAATAATGCCTACAAGGTCAACGTATACACAGCAGTGGATACGGATTACGTAAAATATATGAATGCTGCTTGAAAAAAAGTAACTCAAGTGGTTTTTCTAGAGACGATAATATTATCAATATTTAGACAAAATGTGAACAAGCTCACACAGCTAGATGGCGGTTTGAAGAAAACAGTGTGCAAATAATGCCTACAAGGTCAACGTATACACAGCGGTGGATACGGATTACGTAAAATATATGAATGCTGCTTGAAAAAAAGTAACTCAATGGTTTTTCTAGAGACGATAATATTATCAATATTTAGACAAAATGTGAACAAGCTCACACAGCTAGATGGCGGTTTGAAGAAAACACTGTGCAAATACTGCCCACAAGATCAACGTATACACTACTACAGCGGTGGATACGGATCTCGTAAAATTTATTATGGCTGCTTGAAAAAAGTCACTCCGGTGTTTTTTCTGGAGACGGTAATATTATGGATATTTAGACAGAATGTGAACAAGGTCACACAGCTAGATGGCAGTTGGTTGAATAACACACTGGGCAAAAAATGCCTACAGGGCAAATAATGCCTAAAAGGTCAACTTATACACTACTACAGCGATGGATACGGATTACGTAAAATATATTATGGCTGCTTGAAAAAAGTCACTCCGGTGTTTTTTCTGGAGACGGTAATATTATGGATATTTAGACAGAATGTGAACAAGGTCACACAGCTAGATGGCAGTTGGTTGAATAACACACTGGGCAAAAAATGCCTACAGGGCAAATAATGCCTAAAAGGTCAACTTATACACTACTACAGCGATGGATACGGATTACGTAAAATATATTATGGCTGCTTGAAAAAAGTCACTCCGGTGTTTTTTCTGGAGACGGTAATATTATGGATATTTAGACAGAATGTGAACAAGGTCACACAGCTAGATGGCAGTTGGTTGAATAACACACTGGGCAAAAAATGCCTACAGGGCAAATAATGCCTAAAAGGTCAATTTATACACTACTACAGCGATGGATACAGATTACGTAAAATATGTTATGGCTGCTTGAAAAAAGTCACTCCGGTGTTTTTTCTGGAGACGGTAATATTATGGATATTTAGACAGAATGTGAACAAGGTCACACAGCTAGATGGCAGTTGGTTGAATAACACACTGGGCAAAAAATGCCTACAGGGCAAATAATGCCTAAAAGGTCAACTTATACACTACTACAGCGATGGATACAGATTACGTAAAATATGTTATGGCTGCTTGAAAAAAGTCACTCCGGTGTTTTTTCTGGAGACGGTAATATTATGGATATTTAGACAGAATGTGAACAAGGTCACACAGCTAGATGGCAGTTGGTTGAATAACACACTGGGCAAAAAATGCCTACAGGGCAAATAATGCCTAAAAGGTCAACTTATACACTACTACAGCGATGGATACAGATTACGTAAAATATGTTATGGCTGCTTGAAAAAAGTCACTCCGGTGTTTTTTCTGGAGACGGTAATATTATGGATATTTAGACAGAATGTGAACAAGGTCACACAGCTAGATGGCAGTTGGTTGAATAACACACTGGGCAAAAAATGCCTACAGGGCAAATAATGCCTAAAAGGTCAACTTATACACTACTACAGCGGTAGTAAAATAAAAAAAAGTAAAATAAAAAAAAAATGAATATTAAAAAAAAAAAAATTAAAGTTGGTGCTGCTGAACTACTAGGAGCAGCAGATTAGCACACCAGTCCCACTCCCCAACACTGCTAGACTAATAGCACTGGGCTCTTATAGTAGTAGTAGTAGTAGTAGTAGTAGTAGTAGTAAAACAACAAAAAAATAAATAAAAGCAGTCCTTACAAGGACTACTGTTATTGCAGCAGTCAGCAGATGAGATCAGAAGCAGGACAGCTGCCCACTGCAGCTACATACAGAGCACTGCAGTAGAAGGTAGATTACTAGCCAGCAAAGCTACCTAAGCTTAAATGTCCCTCAAACCCCTGCAGACTTCTGTCCCTCCAATAACAGAGCAGTATCAAAACGATTACTAGCCAGCAAACTTTCAACTGTCCCTGAAATCACTAACAGGCAGCAGCTCTCTCCCTACACTATCTCTTCAGCACACACAGGCAGAGTGAAAAAACGCTGCAGGGCTTCGGTTTTTATAGGGAAGGGGAGTGGTCCAGGGGAGAGCTTCCTGATTGGCTGCCATGTACCTGCTGGTCTGGGGTGAGAGGGCAAAAAAAAGCGCCAACAATGGCGAACCCAAAATGGCGAACGTCGCGCGACGTTCGCGAACTTCCGGCGAGCGCGAACACCCGATGTTCACGCGAACAAGTTCGCCGGCGAACAGTTCGCGCCATCCCTACTGATCATACAATGATTCGTACGATCGGATCTTTGCGTCTGTGTCTGGTGTATTTATATAGATAAAGCTGATAAAGCTTACTTCATTTCAGCCTGCCCTTTTCCTTTAAGCTTGCTATGTCCCTGATATGGAGTACGTCAGGAAAATTGTATCTTGTACTTACCGTGATTTTCCTTTCCTTGACATACTCCATATCAGTACATTCCCGTCCCTTCTACAATGGTTGTCTGAAAGCTTGATAGCCCATGACTAAGTGCCCTTGTGGGTCCAAAACGCGTAGGGCTGATGGAGATGCAAGTATACTTTTTGACTAATAAATATATTTTTTTTAACTAGAATATTTTGGTCCTGTGGATCCGTTTGAGTTCCGGACAGACCTGCTTCTTTTTCAAATTGTCTGAAAGCTTGTAACAAAGATGCCATAGAGTGGGTGGGTGGCATTTAAAGCTTTGGGGAGGGTTCTCTGACTGGGAATGGGCCAGGGATATCCTGGAGTGCAGATATGTAATTGGAGCTTTCTGAAAAGTGGGTTTATGGATAGCAGATCCCATACCTGTAAAAAAACACTTTTTGCCTTGGTGCGGTAACCCATAGCAACCAATTGGCAGGCAACATTTACTGGTCATCTGTTTAGAAGCAAATCTTTGGTTGGTATGAGCAACCTGTACAGGTGCGGAGGACACAGTTTTAAAACAATTGCTTAAGAAATGGGTTTTGTTCATTTAGCCCTGTCTGTTTTCAGTGCCATGCAATGAAGTTACCTTTTACATGTCAGAGTAGTGACTGAAGAGGAGTTGATGTGACAACTTTACTTAATATAAACTCCACATTAGGAAAGTCTGGGCACCCCTGATCTAAGGTGTTTCTAGGTTTATTCTGAGGGCAGGTATGACAAAAATGCTGCTGTTCCACCGAGCAGGTACGAAAATAACAATTTGGAAGGTGCACACCCTCTATTCATTCTGAGGTGCTAATCCCAGGGAGACCACCCAAATATAGCCTCCTTAAACATAAATCCAATATTCGATATAAGGATTGCACACTCAATTGTAAAAAGGCAAAAATGTATTCCACCAGAAAAACACACTTACGTATCAGCTTTGGCCCAATAAGGTCCTACGCGTTTCAACCACCAAGGTGGTCTTCATCAGGGGCATAGATTACAGAAAAAGAATGTGATTGCACACATTCCCAAGGTTTAAATGCTTTTCAAAGCCCTCCGAGTGAAAAGTGGTGTGTAATGTCACATCCGCTGTTGCGGTATGTGGACGCAGAAGTACATGCAATCCTTATATCGAATATACCACCAAGCATGTGCAGCAGCCCTATCCTATGGGAAATTTAGTTTAGACTTTGATTTCACTTCTAATGTAAAGTATAATGTGCAGGAAAGAATATATATGAAATATAACAGTAACATCTGATTACATTGACCATATGGGATACTGATAAAGATACTGATTGGTTGTGCATTTGTTCTAAGTGTCTGGTATAAAGGTCAGGTATGAGCACACAGAGAGACTATGAATAATCCAGCTCTGAGCACAGTGCAAGCTAAAATTATCCCTCTCGTCTACCCCTAAGTTGTATTAGTAATAACTAACTCATAATAAGTGATGATAAATGAGTATTAACTAGTTTAGCAAGGCAAATAGCTGACTGTCCCATTTGCCGGGCAGTGAACTGTATTAAGATCATTTATTCTACAAACAGTCATGAGGCCTGAGCCTAAGTGAGGGAAACTGCAGCAATGCATGGAAGCTGGGGCCCCCAAATTTACAGAAAAGTACTACATAATATAGGAATGTCCAGCCATAGGCTAGACATCTCTAAACTCATCTAACAATTACTGCACAATATAATATGCACTTTTTTACAAACGTGCCTTAAGGTACTGGCCTCCCCTAAATCTTTGCTTTAACCATTCTCATTAAAGAAATAAATATGGTGCAAAAACACATGTTAGGGAAACTAAAGGCTTCTGTTCCTCTGAACAGTTTTCCAATGAACCCAAAATCTTGTAAATCAGCCATTTCGAGAAAGAAAAAAAAAAAGATAGGAATTAATACAGGGCTCCCTGTATTAGAGTGTCCTATATTTGGGTGCACAACTAGATTGCATCTGAATGGTGTGCATTCTAGGGGGTGTTCCTGGGTTCGCCAACATACTACCCTCTATAACCCCCCTGCAAATATATGCAGCTCTGTGAGCTTAGCAGGACACTTTTATGTTCTTGTGGCCTATCGATAATAAATTAGGCTTATTGTCAACTAGAAAACTGAACAATATAGAAAGTCATCATGGCTGGAGTTAGGCTCTCCTTACAAAGAAAGGTCTTCTCATTTGGCAACCTTATTACCCAATTATCTGTGCATCATAACACGTGCAAGCCTGGATTTGTAGGAAGACCCACAAAGGCCCAGGTCTAGGGTGGCAAGATTTTAGAGCTGAAATGCTGCCCATGAGCCACATTGTTAGTAATAGTAAAAAGGGGTGCCACACTAGAAACTGTCCTGAGTGTGGTCCCCTTTTGCTACTTTTAGCAATAATAATGTGAATAGAGAGGGTCTCGGGTGTGTAAAGGGGGTGTGATATATGCGAGTGGGACTAGGGGGACCCCAAGTACAAATAATTCCTCGAGGAAGTGCCAGTATAGACCTCTCTGGAGAGGGCTGCATCAACAAGCCAAAAAGGTCCTAACCCAGTTTGATATTCTAACCTGTGTGATAGATACCTGGTCAATATCTAGCAAGATATCAGTTATTATGGCAGCCAAAAAAGGGGCAAATATGCTGCCAAATTTGGATGGGGTGGATAAGTCAGCAGCAAATATCAGACAGTTCTTAAATAGAGGGGTCTCTGCTCCAGGAACCAGTCTATTCATTAAGCCGAAAACCTTGGTTTTTATGCAGTATTAACTACAACAAGCAATAGTAAATCAGACCAGGCAATGTCGGACTGGCCCAGTGGGCCCTCATGCTGCTATACTTTTGGCTTATTTCATGGCCATTCCCTATTTCTATGAGAACAAAGTGGCTAAATAGGTGGTGTCCGCTACATCAAGACAGAATGAAGAAAAACAGATGCTGAGAGAGGAATAGTGAATATAAACTTGATTATTTCAGAAATGATGTAGAATATTTAATTGATTGTCTTCATCCCAGTTACCATCACTATCAAGCCTGTTCCATTTAAAATGAATGGGGGGGTTGAAGTGTTGGGCAGTGTTTTCTGGCTGGTACAGAATTCACACATTATGCCATAGCCTTTAGGAGATGAGGGGAAGGAAGGAGTTGCAGTAAAAATCACATAAACCAAATAAATACATTTATTTGAGAATATTAAAACAGGAAAAAATAACAGGTTGAGTTGTAACATTTTAACTGGCAGCAAACATCCAAAAACAAACAGAAAGGTTTTACCTTACAGTTGCACCTCCTGCCAAGCAAATAAATGCCCTTATTTTATTTTATTTTATTTTACTCTGTGGTTATTTAGAACCTCTGGGCTCCATCCACTAAAGGTTGCTATTTTTTATTTTTAAAGGGTAAATTGACTGTTTCTTAAAAATGAGAAACATCTACTGATTCACTGCTCTGTGTACAGAACAAGTTGTGTGAGGCCAATCCACACAAGCTAAATACTTTTCCATTTATAATTATGACCACATGAGCAAATGAGGATCACATTAAATTACTGGACAAACTGTCAGTTTAAAATAACTGGCACCTTCAGTGAATTGTGGGCACCTGAGATTGAAAGGAACAAATAGTCACTTTAAATTATTTTTAATTTAAAAAAAAAAAAGATCACTGGATCTGGAAGCTTGCCAGTTCCTTTAGTAATATGTTTATATTAATATTTGTCTGTGGAGCAGTTTCTTGGCTGATCTTTGCCCAGATTCACTTAAGAGCAAGCTATGATCATGTAATTTGAATAAATAGGAAATATTCACTATGGAATTCCTGTTCCCAGTAATGGTTCTTTCTCTCTCGTTTTCAGTGGTTATAAAAAAAAAAGTATTATCAGCCTGGAAATCATGAGCATGATAAAAGGTTTAAAATGAGGTGCTGAAGTGCAAGAGTGTTTGGAAACAACTGGAGGTTTTTTATTAACCATTTTGGAGCCACGTTGTTCTACAAAGCAAATCACTCGTTCGAATAAACGCAGGGTTGTTTTTTTTTTTTTTAGCATAAATACCATAAACCATTGTTCAGTCAGAATTGTTCTATAAAGGCAAATCGAGACATGTTTTTTTTAACCCTGAACAAACTGATAAATAAATGTTGCCTCCATAATGAAGGGGGAAAAATTGGTTTAATACGAATAAATTCATCTTCATGTTCATAATGAATTGGTTGTTCGTGTAATGTAAAATATGCATCATTATATCCCAAAAATTCGTTCCCAATTGTATCAAAATACCAATTTTATAAATATAGATATACCAATTTTATAGATTTATAATATCTATTGATATAGTATCTCAAGATTTCGTACTGTCGATTTATGGCATGCTTTTATATATGCATATATATATTTTTTTTTTTATACATACATATATGTATAAAGATAATAAATCATGCCATAAATCGACAGTACGAAATGCACACACACATATAATATATATATGTGTGTGTGTGTGTGTATATATATATATATATCTATATATATATATATATATATATATATATATATATATCTATAGATATATATATATATATCTATAGATATATATATATATATATATATCTATAGATATATATATATATATCTATAGAGTGCTGACTTCTCCACAGATCGTTATATATATATATATATATATGTGTATATATCTTAAATTGGTTCTTCAAGTTCTTCAATTGGTTCTTCAAATTACTTGTAGTTTCTGCATGTTAATTATGTGTTTAAATGTACCTGCTTTGCGTAACATTAGCGCTAAATATAAACAGCGCAAAGCTACAGAAATACCGTCAATTAGTAGAACCGGTGCAGGGATTGTACAATCTGCAATTAATTTCCCCTGTGCTTGAATGCCTATTGCTAGTAACATCAAAATCACATTCGGATTAAAAGTGTAAAAGTACAACCGGAAACTAAAAAATATTAAAATAAAGGTTCAAAACGGTTTTTAAAAAAACCAGGGCAAAACGACTCATTTTGTTCAACCGCAAAGTGTGCCGCAGTATGTGCAAATATTTCAAAAGAAAATTCAACACAGATGAGATATTAATAGGTAATTAAAAATAGTGTTACAGTACATGGAAGAATGCTAGTATATTTGCACCTGTATTTTATCTATTTTTTCCCTAAAGGGCAAAAAAAAATATATTTAATATATAAATATAAAAGTGCTGTTGTTCTCCGCACTCAATTCTATATGAGACAGAGGTGCACGATCCATATGTTTGATTTCATACATAAAGGTAAAGATAAAGGTCCCCAGGAGGGAGATATATATATATATATATGTATATATATATATATATATATATATATATATATATGTATATATATATATATATATATATATATATATCATTCACCTGAAATAAAACCCATTTGAAAAATTGCATATAGACCATACGATAAGGCTGCTGTAAAATACTGCTCTATATTTTACATAAAATCCTGTCGTATGTAATGCGTTAAACGCGTTAAATATATATTATCATTTGTACTGGACCTAGAAACCGATACCTATAAATTGAAGTTGGTGCCTGAAATCCGAAAAAAAAGCAAAGTCCTATATATCCCATGGTGACACATTTAATTGTGATAACGCCTTTTTATATTGACAGGTGCGTCCATGTTTTTTTTATGGTCAGGCTGCCACTAAACCATCCAGATATCCCTATATTTTTACATTCGCATTTATCTGTTCCACTGAAACGTTTAATGTTCAGATTCATTACATTTGGGTTTGTGCACTACTAATTGAGACAGAAATGTAATGGCAATAGAAAGGGAGAGCAGTTAAAGGGAGCCCTCCTGTTTTAAGTAAATCTTCACCAAAAAAATTAAAAAGAAAAAAAAAAAAAAAAATATATATATATATATATATATATATATATATATATATATATATATAAAACAAACACGGGAAAGTTGTGCTCACCACTAATTTTTAAAACCATTAGGCGGGGGTGCAATGAGGCTGTGACCACAAAATACATAACAACAAACACAAGAGTCCTTAGCACTCAACCCATTATCAATATATTTAAGACAGAGACATTTTGTGCATACTGCTACTGAAATATGCCTTACCCTTTAAACAAAACAGGGATTGTTTGTCCATATATTGCAATATATTTAAGCTGGCCAACTACATCAAAGTCATCCCATATCTGGCCAGTCCTATGTATATATATTTATTTATACACATATTCAATGAAAAAATTTTTATTTGTAAATGTAATTACAATTGAAGAAAGTATGTTCACTGTGTCTGAAACAATGTAGCAGAGGTCAATTCCTCTCCAGGTCTGATAATCAAGTGGCTTCTGCTACATTGTTTTTAGGAGTCTCAGACAGTAGTGCAAGAGAATAAAACAGATAGAGAAGCACTGCAAGCAATTACATTAACAAATGACTTTAAGCCATGCAACATTTGCAATAAATATATATTGGAAAATGTAAAATGCTAGTTGTTTTCATTATGCAAAAAAGCTATATAGGTTTTTTTGGTGGAGATTCCCCTTTAAAGCACAGAGTGCAGATGATCAAGGGATGAGTTCAAAAAACACTACAAGGCAGTTTTTAGAATCATCAATATGTTTGGGTCTTTGTCAGTCCCAGGGGAAGACCTCGCTGGATCAAACAGTGGGTCCCCATATTATTATATAAAACAATAACAATGGAATACATTTATATTAGCAGTAACTCTGAGCCAATACATAATCCCTATTGTGTGCTGTGATTCATTTGCCCTGCAGTTGGTTAGTTGCACAAGTTCTCTATGGCTCAGCATTTATTGCTCAGTCCTGTCTGTAATTAACTTACTGCCTCACAGTTCAGTTGACTTTCCTATTCACACCCAATGCTTTCCCCACTGAAGCCTCCAATAATATTTCCTGGGCCCAATGAATTTAATTTATACCCCTCACTGTGAGACTTTGTATAGTGTACAGACCACACACCATTGCCTATCAATAGATACACACAGTCATCCAGAGACACACATAGCCATACAGACACACACAGTCATTCCCAGTGTTTCCAAAGGCCCTAAACAATGGGAACAAATGGTGGTTTCAATATTATTATTGTTATTATTACATATATATTTAATATTATGTGTATATATATATATATAAATATATATATATATATATATATATATAT
Organism: Xenopus petersii; assembly: GCA_038501925.1. Taxonomy (NCBI): domain Eukaryota; kingdom Metazoa; phylum Chordata; class Amphibia; order Anura; family Pipidae; genus Xenopus; species Xenopus petersii. The sequence continues at coordinate 120,687,816 of CM076683.1, forward strand.
ATATATATATATATATATATATACTGTATATATATGCCAAAGCAGATGGCAAGTTCTGTGGTTCAGGGGCCCAGGATATAGTCTGAATTGTTGCCCTATAATAAATATTCACGTATGAACTAAATGGCAATAAAGGAGATAAAGAGCAACGTTGCAAAACAGATTTTCTTTTTTATTGTTTACAATACAGTATTAAGTCTGTATCCTCCCAAAGATCTGTACCACTGTGCACAATAATATTAATAATATAAAAAAAAGTATAGCGCTATTTACATAGCTCTAAAATGAGCCGTTATCTGTACAAAGCACAACATCGGCCTTCACTGTGGAGCAGGCAGACTTTTGTACTTTACTACAAGTCCCAGAATCCCCTGCCAGCTGATGAATGGAACTGTAGTGCTGCTGGGCTATCCTTGCAGAGATGCAGTCCATTCTAACAAGTCCTTGTGCTTTAGCAGTGACCCCCATGGGGGAATGTGGGGGGAAGAATGAGGCATGGCCCTGGGGTCCATCTTTAGAAGTCCTGTCTGGGGCTGTGGGTCAGACTGTGCCTTCTCAAATCGCAATTTCTCCGGAAAACTTTTCCGCACTGCTCACAACTGTAGGGCTTGATGTCTGTATGGGTAAGAAGGTGAGTTTTCAGATTACTTCTCTGATTAAAGGTTCTTCCACATGTGGGGCATTTGTGGGGTGATTCCTGTTCAGATTTGAAGCAAGCAAAGGATTAATCCTTCACACCGTCTCTCCGTTATCTAATTTGACTACAACACCAAACAGGGCTAACAGTCAGATAGAGCAATGGAGGGTGCATGGGCCAGGCTAATCATAATTTAACAGAGAGCGCCCCCCGTAGCAGCCTAAACACCTGAGGAAGCCTCAATTTATCTGATGGAAACGTTGGTCCAGCTCAGTTTCGGATTCATCTGCATAGACTTTAATAATCCAGGGCCTGTTATGGGGGTAGGTCGCTGGGCCGTAGGGTCAGAGGGTGAATAGAACATATTCTATTGAATAACCCTGGTGATGAAGGACATCTGGGGTGTGTAACCTGTAGACCACTTTGTTGTAATTAGATTATCATATACAGTATGCAGTGAGGTGGACCACAACTGCACAGAGGCCCAGGAGGTATAGGGGACCATGTGAGCCTCTATTTAATAAGCAAATTCAATATATATTGGTAAAACAGGAAACCTCTAGATATGTTGGGGGCCCTAAAATGAATTTGCTGTGGGGCCCAGTAACATCTTATTACGCCACTGCTTACTGATATATAGTGAATAAAGTAGCCCCTATTGTAAAATATAAGGATATTATAAGTCACTTATGAGTTTCATAAACATATAAAAACACGAGGAAAGTGCTTTTATACAGATCATGGAACTCCTAGGTTACTTCTAATATCCTCATATTTTCCAACAAGGGGTACTTTATTTATTATAATACACAAGTTTTAGTGAGTCATGTGACACTAGTCATTGTTTATAACCGATGACATCGTTTATAAGCATATATAACTGAAAATACAACAGAGTATGGGTTTAAATCCACTTATTACTTATAACATTGCTATTTTTATAGGGAAAACCTGTTGGGTACCGATGTGGAATCTGCCCTATGGAAAGCTCTGGTGCCAAAGAATAATGGGGGGTGCAGGGAGCAGTTAATCACTAGAGGTATTTCATTATTTTTATTTTTTATTGTATCAGCCCTAAGAGACAATTGTATCTCTAGAGTAGAAATCCTTCATTAGCACTAGGGGGCTGCATTAATAGTGAGGACAATAGTAGGGTCACAACAACCTGCATTGGAGCTTGTGACACAGTAACTTACTACAAGTAGCACCCCAACTCAATGTTCTCTGGCACTGTCTTACCTTACTATACACATTATGCCACAGTTATAGGCACCACCATAACTATACACCATATTGGAGATAAGCCTACAGGGTGGAAAGGTATTTTTTCCCCATACATAGTGTGGGTTCAATGTTCATTCTTGCACTCCCTAAAGTCAGTTCTGAATATCACTGTCTGAAAATATTATAACTGCAAAACACAGCTTCAGCCTGTGGCTCTCCAGCTGTTCTGCAACTATATCTCCCATCACCAACTTAAATGGGTGGTTCATCCTTCAGTTAATTCTTCGTATGTTATAGAATCGTCAGTTCTAACTAACTTTCCAATTGGTCTTCATTAATTCTTTTTTTATAGTTTTTAAATGATTTGTCTTTTTCTTATGATTCTTTCCAGCTTTCAAATGGGGGTCACTGACCCCATCTAAAAACGTATCCTCTGTAAAGCTATAAAATCTACTTTTTATGACTCGTCTTTCTATTCAGTCCGTCTCCTCATTCACACTTCTGTCTCTTATTCCAACCGATGCACGGTTGCTAGGGTAATTGGGACACTAACAACCAGACTGCTGAAATTGCAAACTGGAGAGCTGCTGAATAAAAAGCTAAATGCTCAAAAAACAGAAATAATAAACAATGAAAACCAATTGCAAATTGTCTCAGAATATCACTCTATACATCATACTAAAAGTTAATTTAAAGGTGAACAACCCCTTTAACACTAGGGAGCATCCGGCCCGTTGAAACAGAGAATAATGTAGAAGGGGAGGTCCATCTCACCTGCATGTGTAAGGTTTTATGCACGGCCAGAGTTCTGGACTGACAGAATCCTTTGCCACACTCCTGACATTTGAATGGTTTCTCTTTGGAATGAATGTATCTGCAAATCAATAACAAGGTTGGGTTCAAACACTGTGAGCAAACACTGGGCCACATCAATCAGTCCATAATCCCTTATCATCTCCAATGCAGATCCTCCCCCCCACCTTCCCTTGGATCCTTCCCCTTTCCTGCTCATTCTGTGGATGGTTAACCAGAATTGGCCTATTGAAAACAGATCAGTGATGCTGATCAAAAGCTTTGCGTGCCCTGTCTGCCCAATAGATTAGTCTGTAGTGTGTGAGGCACAAACACTGAGCATTGTCCTACTCTAATCTATTAGTTTTACTACCTGCAGAACAATGACCTTGGGATCTTCTCTTATCTACACAGCTCCTGTACATACAGGCTCCATATTTAGGGCGGGCACATAACAATCCCCAATCACATCAGCAGGAGCCACACTTAACCCCTGATGTGTCAAGCCATACTTAAAGGGATTCTGTCATGATTTTTATGATGTCGTTATTATTTCTAAATTACACTTCAAATAATTCACTCTATAATATAAAATGTAATTCCTGAACCAGCCAGTGTATTTTTTTATTTATAATATTGGTGTGTAGGTGCCATCTCAGGTCATTTTGCCTGGTCATGTGTTTCAGAAAGAGCCAGCACTTTAGGATGGAACTGCTTTCTGGCAGGCTGTTGTTTCTCCTACTCAATGTAAATGAATGTGTCGCAGTGGGACCTGGATTTTGCTGTGCTGTTCTTAGATCTACCAGGGAGCTGTTATCTTGTGTAAGAGATCTGCTATCTGGTTACCTTCCCATTGGTCTGTTGTTAGGCTGCTGGGGGGAACGGGAGGGGTGATATCACTCCAGCTTGCAGTAAAGAGTGACTGAAGTTTATCAGAGCACAAGTCACATGACTGGGGGCTGCTGGGAAACTGACAGTATGTCTAGCCCCATATCAGATTTCAAATTAAATATAAAAAAATCTGTTTTTAGATTTCAGTGCAGAATTCTGCTGGGGCAGCACTATTAACTGATGTGTTTTGGAAAAAAAATCATTTTCCCCCATGACAGTATCCCTTTAACCCTTGATATTCAACATGAACAAGAGCCATGCTAAACGTCAATGTGAAACAGAGAAGTCATTCTTTACTGCCAAAGTGCATGAATAGAAACAGTTCATACCCCCTGATGTGCCACATCAGCAGAAGACTTAATTTACTCTTGATGTGCCACATTACCAGGAGTCTAGTGTAACCCTTGATCTGCAACTACCCAACACCCCCTTCAAATGCAGAAAACTGTATAAATCCCTAATTGTATGCAGTTCTGACCCACCATAGATATAGGCCCAGCCTTTATGGAGCTAGAACTTGTAGTTCAACAACAGTTGGAGGGCTGCAGAAAGAACACCCCATGTTAATGTATTGCCAATTCCTCTAACTCCAGTTGAGACCTTGTTTAACCCTCCATGTGCCACAAAGGCTGTAAATTATAAAATGGGCCTGTCCCAGGGTCATTGGGACGATAGATTTACCATTGCACTGTGGGTGGAAAAACTATAAAAACAAGCCACAATTTTATTTATAGCACTGGAGCAGCAGAATGATTTATTTTTATATGAGAGGAAAGGCTTTGCTGCTATGTACAAGGAGGATGGAAGGTGAATTTTCCAAGAGATTTAGGGACTGCTGAGCAGGAATTTCCCTTATACTAAAGGATATCCTATTTTCTTGCCCCTGTGGGGTCTGCCTGCCTCCAGACCAGATCCATACTGTAACAGACAGATACCCCCACAAGTAAATGCTACAGACCATATGCTACTATCCCCTGTATTAACAGTTAAACTGAAGAATCCACTTGGATGGGGGGGGGGTGAAACGTTTTTCACGGTTACTCAGCAAATCCAGCTGACTGCTAAATGCAGCCATATTAACCTTTTAATGCACCATGTGTATAGAAGTACAATACACTGCTTAAGTTATTTCTATATTGCTGGGTTTACAAACAAATACTAACTCTTCGAAGACTCTTGTGAATTGCAGTCCCTGTAGAAGTAGAACATTTTGGTACCCCTTAATAATATTTAATATTCAATAATAGGTGGGTGGTTGGCAGGTCCAGACTGGCAATCTGTGGGTTCTGGCAAATGCCAGAGGGGCTGCTATAAGGTCCTATAGAAAGTCAGTATTTAGTGGGCTGTTGTGGGCTGATTGGGCCTCTGTGTACCTGAAATGCCAGGGCCTATTTTAATTCTCAGTCCAGACCTGGTGGTGGGGCATATATTTGTATTCTCAACACCCCATGGCTATTTTGGATTCAGTAATTAGTTTAGCCCAATTCAGACTTAGATGATAGGATAGTAGCGCCCTGGTGTGTCTCCAAATGTACTCCAAATTAAATAAAATTTAATTAAAAGACCAAACAGCCACCCCTTCCTAATGAATAGACAATAGCACGTATGGATAAACAAAGGAGTGAGCCAGTACCAATAAACACATGGTTATGCAGTATAACATATGGCCTTATTGCATGCAGGGAGCCTTACCTGTGGTCTCTCAGGTGGTCCTGTCTTCTGAAAGCTTTGTGGCATATGTCACACGTGTATGGCCGCTCGTCTGTGTGCGTTCTCTCGTGGATGAGCAGGTTGTAGGATTTGGTAAAATGCCTCCCACAGAACTTGCAGATAAACTCTTTTTTTGTCTTGGAGGGCAGCCTCCCCCTGGAAGGTTTTCGGTCAGGGGACAACTTGCTAATCTCTGAGATAGGGCTCCCAAGCCCAGGGCTCAGCTTGGACAAGTCACCTATTTTAGGTGGGTCCTCCTGGGTGGCAGCAATGGCTAAGTTGGCAAAGTCAAAGCGGGGCCTGTCCTTGTGCAAGGCTGGTATAACATGGGCAATGGTTCCTTGTTTGGGGTGAAAAAGGTGTGTGGCAAAGGGTAAAGCGGGGAAAGAAAACCTGGCATCCATTAAGCCTTGGGCTGCTGCCATCTCAGTGATGGTGGACCTTGTGAGGCCATGTAGGTTGGGGTATCCCAGAGTCCAGTGGTTCATGTGCATGGTCTGTACAGCGCTCAGTCCATAAAGTCCTTGCAGATGGTCCACTGCTGCTGGGAAGGTGTTCACTGCCTGGAGGAAGGAGTAGTTGGTGAGCTGCAGAGATGGGTGTAAAGGGACTGGGGCTGGAAGAGCTTTGCTGCCCATCTTCCCAGAGGGATGGAAGTCACAGAGCCCAGCAGCACCTTTCTACTGACGCAGATCCACTGACAACTCCCCAGTTGCCGGCAGCCAATCCCTATGGGAAGGAAAGAAGAGGGAACAGAATTATTGACAAGAGCAATTAAGCTGGAGTTAAAAGTCATTGGCATCAGATGAAGATTTTCCAAAGGACATCGGTTCTGTATTTAAAGGGCACGACTAGGCTGCAGAGTCCAGGGCACTTATAAATCCCCAGCAGGGCTTGGAATAAAATAATAATAATAATCATGGGTGTCTGCAGAAAATTTTCCAGGTGGGGGCAAGTAATATCATATAGGGTAGTATCCCAATGAAGATAACCTAATTAAGAATTGCCTTGGGGTGGGAAGTATGAAAAATGTTTGTGTTTTTGAGAATTAAATGTACAGACAATTATTTGGAATTAGCTGGAAAAACCAGAATGGGGCAACTGCCCCCTCTTGCCCCTTCAGCGGACACCCATGATAATAATAATATATCTATGTATGCAGTGATGTGATAGGTGGACGTTTAAAAGAACAACGTGTCCCCCCTAATCTCTGTTAGAGTCTCTATACATTTATTAACCTTTCCACTGCCACTGGGATATATGATTTTAATTGTGGGGAGCAAAGGGTTAATTCCGGGGAAGGGAGAGCCATTCGCCTTTGGGTCCCCAACAACTCATTCATCAGCAAATGTACAGAAAAAGCAACACTTTCCCGACACTGCAGGTTCTAAACAAATCCACTATAGAACCAGATCCCTTCCAGATGGTCACAGAGTAAAGCCACCCACAAGGGCCTCTCTGATGTGCACATCTAACACGCTCTGGCGCCGACCCCGCCGCTAACTGAGCTGATAATAATAAAGGACCTTCGCCTTTCCCGGAGACGCTTCTGTAACACCGAGAGTTTCCCGCACTGATACAGCGGCGTTTTCCCGGCGATAGAAAATTATTTCTCCCTATAATACAACTTCACTCCCAATGATCCTAGAAAGGAGTTTACAGCCTGTAAAACACAGAGCTCCATGGTAAGGGAACCCGATCACTTGGAAGTTCTAGAATCTAGAAGATCCAACTAAAAAGTTGCACCTGAAATAAAATGCAAAGGGATGGTTCACCTTCAAGTTAACTTTTAATATGTTATAGAATGGTCTGTTTTAAGCTATTTTATAATTGGTCTACATTATTTATTTATTTTATATAGTTTTTTAATTATTTGCCTTCTTCTTCTTACTCTTTCCAGCTTTCAAATGGGGGTCACTGACCCCATTTAAGAAACAAATGCTCTGTAAGGCTACAATATTGTTATTGCTACTTTTTATTACTCCTCTTTCTATCCAGGCTCTCTCCTGTTCATAGTCCAGTCTCTTATTCAAACCAATGCATGGTTGCTAGGGTAAGTTGAGCCCTAGTAACCAGACTGCTGAAATTGCAAACTGGAGAGCTGTTGAATAAAAAGCTAAATATTACATGTGCCCCCGGATTCTCAAGTGATGTGGGAAGCTTAGCATTGGCATTGGATATATATAGACATTGGGCACAGGGAAAAACCCTTATTTCACTGCTCTTATTGTCAGTGGAGGAGAAGGAATGTTAGGAGTTGTTATTAATATTCTATTAACCACATTCACAGTTATGAATTGGGGCCAGTAGATATTTGCATTTATAGTTCACTACCCCTGGGCACAAACGTATAGCTGCTGTAAAGTCACTGGTATAAATATGCGCACAGAATAAGTAATAAGGTTTTTGCATTGGGTGCTGTAAGGTGTCGGGTTCATTTCGTACCCCATGGTGGGAGAGCAGGCATTAATTCCCCAATATAAACAAACAGAGGCCTAAATGTGCAATTACACTCCTTACTCACACACACAAACACACACACAAGGCTGGGGATAATCAGAAAGTTGGACCATTTGTTCAGTTGGCACCTTACATCCAGGCCTGGGCCATGTACTTGATACATAAAATATAAACTGCAGCCTGGCACAGTATAGGGGCAAAAACATGGAACTAATATAATATATATATTAGTTCCATGTTTTTGCCCCTATATATATATAATAAACACTCTTGTGCAGACTACATAGTAAGCTAAACACAATTTACAGACTGCACCACAACACACTCATACAATATATAAGGCCGAATTACAATATTAAAATCTATACTGAATACACTACACTAACACAATACACAAGTAGGTCACTACTAAACCCTATCCGGTGCAGCAGTAGCACAATACACAGACTGTACAATACATATACAACACAATACTAGTCTGGCATAATATCCAGCCTTTATACCTCATTCCAATATACAGTGAGATCCTCACTTGCTTTACAACACAATACTATCAATATACAATGTATACACACACACACAACAATAGACAGGTTGTATATGTATATCACTAGCACAATAACCTGTACACAACTATAACTCCCCCGATACACATAAACCACATAAGATGCTCATCACTACTACTACTACAAAAACAAGCCCTGGCAATAAAAAACCAAGATCTTGGAACAGTATTTTATCTTTATTCAAATTTTATTAGGAATAAGTTAGTGAGAACAAGAATAAAGTTGAACGTGTTGCCTAAATTTGTATAGTAAAAAATTAAAATACTGGTCCTCAAATCCCACGATTTCGAATCGCATTATTGAGTCCAAACATCACCAAAAATATGTTATTTTCTTTTATTTTTTGTAGACTCTTGAGTAGTTGCTTGTGATGTTATTGTGTATTTTCGATCAGACAGATTTGCAAAGGGGCATTTTGAGAGTTTTATAACAAAATAAAATCGAATTTAAAATGATGACAAATACCTATTCCACCAAAAATATAATTTAACTCGGATTTACTATGTTTATATGTTGGATTAGCAATAAGTATAAAGTATTTCTCCCTAAAAAAAAGATAAAACAAAAATTCAATTTGTAGCTAATGTTCATGTACTATTATAATACCTACCTAATAAATACACACAGACAATTACCAAATCTACTACTTATTATAGCAACCCCCACCACTTCCCTTTCTTTATTTTAATTTTAAGAGTTACCTGTGTGCCTAACTATTAATTATATTGATTCTAAAGGGGCGCTTTTAATTGTGAATATTTTAACCTGGATTTGTAATGTCTTGCCCCTGCAAATTTTTGAAGAGAAGCGGATGGATTAATATTTCAAGGCAATGAAAAACAAGGTTTATGATATAACAAGTAGAAAATGAAGGTGTGACTACTGGGTTACTTGGAGCAGACAGGTTGGATAGTGTCTGGCACCCAAGAGGTTAAGAAGCACAAGTAGGAATTAAAGTGTCTCATTTCTATAAATCTATGGCTGTGCAAAAGGTGTTGTTTGTACTACACAAGTTCCTTAGATCAACAACAGTCCTGAGTTAATTAAATTTGCATCTTTAGCGCTGTGTCTGCTCAGAACTATTCGACTCTTCAATATCCAGTGATGTATTGCGACTATTAATATTGTGTTTATACCGATATAATAAGAGCATCTATTTCATGCAGGAGATACTTGTCACTGCTTTATGGGAGCCGCCTCAGCTGAGAAGTGACCCTAATGCACGGGCAGATGAGCCAGGGAAATAATGAAGCAGTCGCTGCTACTCTTGTCCAGTCGCATCGCATGCAGCGACTTGCTTACCCGGTGCCGTTCCCTGCAACTAAATAAACCCTATATCTCTCCATGGAAAGTAGGGACCCCATTACCCCACTGAGACCCACAGGGTGGGCTGTGATTTATATATCATCTCCTACTGAGAATCTGGGGGTCCAGCAAAGTCCCCGTTACTCCAGTAAAGCGACACACGCACGTGTAATTTATTAAGCACTGGCTATTTGGTACATCCCATATAATGTTTTACACACACGAGTGTAGCCACTTTTACACACACACACCCGCCTGTAAATTTACCGGCATATTTACCGCACACTCGTATATACTCGCACACACTGATACGCGCATGCACTCTATTAAACTTTATACCCCACACACTTACACACTCTTTATTTTATATAGAAATACACTTACAGGGACATATATTCCCTATTACCCGGTAAACTAAAGCACACTCACTGTAACACACTTACACACACTTTATTATATAGAAATACACTCACAGGGACACATTTTCCCAATTATCATGTACACTAAGGCACACTCACTGTAACACACTTTATTATATAGAAATACAGAGGGACACATATTCCCAATTACCTCGTTATACTAAGGCACACTCACTGTAACACACTTACACTTTATTATATATAAAAACACTCACAGGGACACATATTCCCAATTATCATGTACACTCAGGCACACTCACTGTAACACACTTACACACTCTTTATTATTTAGAAATACACTCGCAGGGACACATTTTCCCTATTACTTACACACTTATACAATACAGTACAGATACAACTTTACACACACATTTTACAGCCGTGGTCTCTGTGACACACACACACACACAGCTCCATCTCACACTCAGAGATAGTGAAACCAGAGCCCCTTGCAGAGGTGCCATTGGGAAGGAAGGGGTGCAGCAGGGGTACCTACCCCAGGAGACGTGTTTAGTCCAATAAGTCCACAAGAGACCACCAATGTCCCGGCCTTTTCATTAGATCCAAGCAATGGGCCCACCATGGAGACTCAGCAAAGCTTCCCCTCTCTAGGCCGGTCGGTACCATTCATGCTGGAGGGTAGGTCGGGTGGAGCTTTAATGTAACAGTGGGGGATCAGTCCTGGAAGTGCTGCAGGGTTACAGCTCTGTAGCTTCTTGCCTCTCACTTTCTTCCCTTGTCCCTTCTCTGCTGCTTCTCCCCTCACAAAGTTTGGTGCAACTCTGAGGGCAGCCCCTGAGATCCAACACATTTCAGCTCTCGGTGCCTTGGACTTTTAGCCACGCCTCCTACTGACGGCCCCTCCCACTTATGGGAATGTTTAAGTATTTGCAACTGGCTATCCCCTCCCTCAGACGTGCCCTAGCCACGCCCCTTCTCTGCTGCACCCTTTCCTCTCTGCGCTGAATGTTTACTTGTGTTTGGATAGCAACTGAACTTTAAAGGGGAAATTGTCCTTTTCACTCCACTCTACCTAAAGTGCCCTTTGCCATCAAAACTCCTCCTCCATCGTTTTTATATATAAAGTGTCACCTCTATGTACCAGTAATCAGTGGTGAAAGTAGATGTAATTGAGCCACAGAGCAAATATATTTTAGGGCCCCCTAAATATTCAGAGGTTTTCTGTGTTACCAATATATAATGAAATAGCACAGTAATTAGGGACTGGTGGGGTCCGGTCCCTATACCTCCTGTGACCCCCTGCAACTGCAGGTTCTGCTTCATCTGTAGTTACACCCCTGGCCACTAATATTTCCTGATTAGTTGTTCCTTATTTACAACTAAACGTAAAATACTCCATGGAAAGAGGAAGAATCTAAAGATCTTATGATTTTTATAAAGTTATGTTTTTTTTCGTATATTTGTAAAACAAGTCAAGCAACCCTGTCCTTTAATCTAATGCAACTCTAATGACAGAATAATTATTGTACATTTTGTTACTCCTTGTTGTGGCTTCCCTGTGTGTGTGTGTCTCACATATAAGTGAATAAAAGTGATTAAATGCAGCACTTTCTCCTATAAACGATCCACATAAAGGGCACGTGGGAGCCCAGAGATTATATAGAGACTTGTACTCCTGCCTAATCCCTACTAACTTCATTCATCAGCCTCTAGGAGCTCTTTATAGAGTCCAAAAGAGATAAGAACGGGTTAATGTCGTTCCCCAGATAATGCAATGAAATATATCATATTGGAACCAATGTAACCGCATCAACTCGCCGTATGTTTCCCCACGATTCACCAGCTTTTTACAATACATCTTTGTAGTTAGCAGATTCTTTTCTATACATATATTTATAGTTCAACCAAATTATTATTTGTTCCACAATAATTAGGAAATGATAATATACGTGGAACGCATTTGAACATTTTCGCATCCCAGAAACTGGAAAAATCGCTGTCGCATAGCGACAAAAACGTTTCGCAGGCGATTATTTCGTGTTTGTACATTTATTTTGTTTCACACTCATCAACATAAACATCGTAATACACAAACAGTGGATTTATCAAGGCTTTAGAAACCGAGATTCCCTTGGTAATATTTGGAAACGGTACGATTATCAAAGCACAACCAATAAGATGGATAAAAAAAAACTCTATTGTATAGGAAAAAATGTTTTATTTCAATTTCTCGTTTTAATTGCAAATTTTTTCATATTATTATTGTAAATGATTTCATATTATTATTGCATATTATTTCATATTATTATTGCATATTATTTACTATTATTATTGCCTATTATTTACTATTATTATGCAATTTTTTTCATATTATTATTGTATATTATTTCCTATTATTATGCATATTATTTCATATTGTTATTGTATATTATTTCATATTATTATTGCATATTATTTCCTATTATTATGCATATTATTTCATCTTATTATTGTATATTATTTCATATTATTATTGTATATTATTTCATATTGTTATTGCATATTATTTCATATTATTATGCATATTATTTCCTATTATTATTGTATATTATTTCATATTATCATTGCATATTATTTCCTATTGTTATTGCATATTATTTCAATATATTTAGTTTATGTACAGAGGAGAACTGCAACAATGTCACTGTATATATTTAGGAATCCATCATATGTACAGAGACTAAAAAAAACAAATTTGCTTCAATTATCCCTGTAATATAGGATTTGGTCATTATAGTGTGCGAAACAATACCATTTATTTACTCAGGACTGATATTGAGTTGCTGCAGATCAACACACAGATCTGGGAATCCCATGGCACTCACCATAGATTGGATAGAGATTGTGTTAAATCGGTGCGACGAAATCGCTTGCATATGTACATGTCCAGCCTATACACCCAGGGTAGCAATAGCAGCTGAACACATTTCTTCACTTGGAAAAATCTGTGCAACAGCCTTTTTTTTGGCTGCAGAGATCAGTCTCCAGTGCCAAGTACACCAGCCACATCTCCCCCAACCCAATTATATTTAGTTCTATGTGTGTGTGAACTTGTACAGAATGTGTGTAGGGAAGCTCACAATGCCTTTAGGGAAGTACAGGGTCAGGAACATAAAACTTTTAAAGGGGTGCAGGGTCAACAAAATACACAATTAAAGAAAAATGGTCAGCACCCCCCAATATTTGTGAACAAGAATTTGCTTAATTTATCCGAAGTTGTAAAAATAAATTGAGAAATATAATGTGCAAGAATATGTATTTTCCCAGTAATTTACTACTAGGACATTCTTCATAAGCACAAGGCATGTGTGAGACTATTCCTTACCCCTCTAGCCCACATCAGTTCTGAGTAGCAGTGAACACGCACAGCAGCCCCTGTAGCTGTATTTCCGGCGCAAAGTGGCAGTTAGTGGCCGCACCGTTGGCAGATAGGGAGATATGAAACAAATCATGAGACCAAACTGCAGGTGACATTCTACAAACAGGGCTCATGGGATCTTTATGAACTGAGAAAGTTGCTTGTGAGGTTTCTTGCGTGGGAGTGAAGGGTCGGCTGGGGGTAAAGGGTCACTGGGGGAGGCAGTTGGGAAGAATAGGAGTGAAAAGGTCCAAGTTTTCTGGAACCGACCCTATAGACTATATGAGTGTTATATAGGGCTGATAGTTTCAGTGGGTAGTGGATATCTTAAATAAATTGGGATAATTCTGCTCAGCCTCTACTCCCCAGCGCTCCATATATAGTAATGTACACAGGGCAATGTGACTGCTCCCTATATATAGCGCTGTATGTTGCACTCTTGTGTGTGTCTATTAATATATGTATTTATGTCATGTATGTAATGTATAGAGCTCACTGTACATGGGCTTCTACCACTGCAGAGTCAGGTCACTCAGTACCATTTATAGTTCTATATCTACTGTGTTATACATACTGTGAAGTAGGGTGGGGTGACCTGCTAAATGAGGGGGGTGTGGATTTTGTGTTTGTGTTGGACTGTGTGTGTAAATATATATGTTTGTGTGTATATGTGTGTATGTGTGTGTGTATATATATGTGTCTGTATGTGTGTATGTGTGTGCCTGTACATATGTGTGTGTGTGACGGAGCTTGACAATGTATATCATGGAGTAATTGTATATGTGTGTGTGTCTATCATGGAGTATCTATGCTCAGTATAAATAATACTATACACACACATGACACTGTGCCATGCACTTTGTACACATGCAGCTTTTATACATTATTTCAGTAGCCCAAAAGCACAGTCACCCCAAGTCCATCCACTGCCCTGATTTGCGCTTTTCCTATATCCAAATAATACAAAGGCCAGATACACTAGAACTTGAAGAAAACGTGTCCTAATTTTAGGGAGTAAATGTAATGTGTGTAAAATGACAAAATAGTGACAGACTGACTTATACAATGTAAATGTTTTTTCTCTGCTCACACTGCTGTTCTATTATGAGCACTAGAGCTGGGATCTAAAAGGACAGGCATTAGATTCCAATATGATGTGGGAACCAACAGTGGCGAGTTACACTGACAGTTTTATATAAAGAGGCTACTGATAGTGACCAGTGCACCGACAACTATATACACACACTTGTCCCCCACTACATTCACATCACATCACATCCCTCAGCCACTCTCAGTCTGGCGCCCACAGTAGCAGCTAGTGACCCAGGGAACATATTAGAGACAGATCTCAGATAGACAGAGATATAGAGAGTGGAGTTACATACATCACAACCAATACAGGTTCAAAAGGTCAGGAAGGCCCTGTGCAAAAGAGCTTACAATCTAAAGGGAAGGGAATAAGTCACAAGGTGTGGGAGTGGACAGGATCAGAATGAAGTGGGTGAGAGATGTGGTACTGTATGTGGAATTGCATTTGGTAGTTAAGCAGAGTGAGGGTAGGCTTCTGTAAATAAGTGCATTTTAAAAGGTTTCTTGAAAGCAGAAAGGTTGGTAAAGTTGAGGAGCAGGTCAGTAGAGGAGCGTAGTAAGCGGTTGGGTGAGTAAATGTAGGGAGGGGCAGTGAATTATTGAATGTCAAGGTCATTGAATTTTATTCTGAGAGGAAGTGAAAGCCAGTGCAGGGATTGACAGAGTGGCATGTCAGAGGAGGAGCGGTTGCTGAGGTTTATAAGCCTGGCGGCCGTGTTCATTATGGACTGAAGAGGTGACAGTCTCTGGTGGGAAAGGCCAATTAATAGATAGATTAGCACCAAGCACTCCAGTGTTAGTGATATGTAAACTTTTGTTCCCACAAGACAGGAGCAACAATGGATGAAAAATGTGCAGAATAATGAATGGTGTATCAGTATAAGCATGTATCACTTGTATGTATCACTTGTATGTATCACTTGTATGTATCACTTGTATGTACCACTTGTATGTATCACTTGTATGTATCACTTGTATGTACCACTTGAATGTATCACTTGTATGTACCACTTGTATGTATTACTTGTATGTACCACTTGTATGTATCACTTGTATGTACCACTTGTATGTATCACTTGTATGTACCACTTGTATGTACCACTTGTATGTATCACTTGTATGTACCACTTGTATGTACCACTTGTATGTATCACTTGTATGTACCACTTGTATGTATCACTTGTATGTATCACTTGTATGTACCACTTGTATGTACCACTTGTATGTATCACTTGTATGTACCACTTGTATGTATCACTTGTATGTACCACTTGTATGTACCACTTGTATGTATCACTTGTATGTACCACTTGTATGTACCACTTGTATGTATCACTTGTATGTACCACTTGTATGTATCACTTGTATGTACCACTTGTATGTATCACTTGTATGTACCACTTGTATGTATCACATATGTATCACTTGTATGTATCACTTGTATGTACCACTTGTATGTACCACTTGTATGTAGTACTTGTATGTATCACTTGTATGATATATATGAATGTTGTGAATGGCCAGTTCTGTACATGTCAGGTGCTTGTTGCTGGGGGGAATGGGTGCAGGTGAGGGCCGGAGAAGTGTCTCAGGAGGAGGAGGAGCAGTTACAGACTCGGGACTTTGCTCTGCAGAACTCACTGAGACCTTGTACCGGGGAGGGGTAGGGGGAGTCATAGGGAAACTGACAGTCAGATACCAGGGCTGATACCGACCCTACTGATACTGGGCTTCATCTTCTGCTCTTCTTTATTTTGTTTTCTATGAAGTCTCTTGGGCTCAGCCACCCTCTTTATTTGTCAAAGAAGCTAAGTAGGAGATGCCATGCTGCTTTACTCTTGGGGTATCTCTAGGGTTCCGCAATGACTCGCCTTTAGACTGGAGAAGCAAAGTGATTTTCTGGTATTGCTCTTACTGGTGTCAGGCTGATTCTAGCCGGGCTGGCAGTTGGGACTCCCCAGTAGTTCATGCCCATGGGCCTGTAAGGAAAGGGCAAATCTATTTCCAGGGGTACAAGAGATCAGCCAGACTGGTAGTAGTTGTGCAGCAGGAGGGCACACTGGATGGAAGGATCCCGGGACACATGGAACAGACAAGGGGGAAGGGATCTCTCCAGCAATGACATTTCAAGCAAATGGAAGAAATGGCCGGGCCGAAGAGCTGCACCGCCACCTACTGGTTGAGTTCAGTATTACACTGAGAATTTTGGAAAGTTTCCTGCTCGCTGTTCAATTGGGGTCCTGACCTGAAAGTGTCCGGTTCTGCTCAGCGCTGATTGCGATCCACCGGGGCTTGTCACTGCCAAACATTACTGTATGACCATTCCACAACTCCTCTGTAGTCCTACAGGCATTTCAACAACGTTAAACGGACACACACACAGCACAAAGCTCCTTTATTTCATAAAAGATCACAAAAGTCACATTTATTGAATGCCAGTGGCAACTAGGAAACAGTGAGCCAGGGAATTACAGGGCATGTAAAGGCAAAAAAATAAAATCTCATTTTTACTTTCTTTAAAAAAAAAGAAACCTATCTCCAATATACTTTGATTAAAAAATGTGTATCGTTTTTATAAGAAACCTGACTGTATGCAGTGAAATTCTCCCTTCATTTACTGCTGTGGATAGGAATGGTTGTCAGATGGTCCCTAACTGCTGAGCAGGGAAACAATCATACTTATGAACAGCAGGGGGAGCCCCCGCCTTACTTCCCAGCCATGCAGAACTCAAGCAGCTTTGTTTATGACGATCCCTAAGCAGCCCAGACCACACTGAGCATGTGCACAGTCTTAGTCTTGCAAAGATGTTTAACAAAGTTACAAGATGTAAATTATTTGTTTGATTAGGCTTGTGGTGCAGTAAATTCATGTTTCTATGTAGTATACAGAATACAACATTTCTAGCCTTATTCTATTTTAGACTTTACATGCCCTTTAATGGATTGTTATCTGAAATTGCCATTCCAATGGGCGCGTGGTCAGACCATGTCCCGAAGCCTATCCTGTTTTTTGTAACTTGGGTAGTGGTCTGGGGATCAGAGAAAATTCATCTATTCTAGAATGTGTATGAAACCGGGGGGGGGGGGGGGGAATATGTATATTCCCAAGATAGTGGATTTCTAGTTCTCCATACATCAATTAACCCATGAGAATGCATTAAATCGATAAACATTTTAATTTGGTTTCTTTGTGGTTGTGCTATAGAGCCCCCTTTACCCATAAGAATATCTATAACTGGATCCAAAATCATGTTAAAGTCTTCCGCCAATACGCCCTTCCCTGTCTTATACAGTAACAGCTTAGGGAGAATTTTTCCAAAAAATTTATTCTGACCCTCATTTGGGGCATAGATATTGATCAGGGACTACGTGACATTTCCTAGAACACAGTTTAACATTATGGGGCCGATTCATTAAGTTCGAGTGAAGGAATAGAAGAAATAAAACTTCGAATTTCAAAGTGTTTTTTTGGCTACTTCGACCATCGAATGGGCTACTTCGACCTTCGACTACGACTTAGACTTCGAATCGAACGATTCAAACTAAAAATCGTTTGACTATTCGACCATTCGATAGTCGAAGTACTGTCTCTTTAAGAAAAAACTTCGACCCCGTAGTTCGCCACCTAAAAGCTACCAAAGTCAATGTTAGCCTATGAGGAAGGTCCCCATAGTCTTGGATAATTTTTTTTGGTCGAAGGATAATCCTTCGATCGTTAGATTAAAATCCTTCGAATCGTTCGATTCGTTCGGAGAGAAGTAGCTGAGTTCTGGAGCAGCAATAGAGAGGAGACGCAGGGGTGAGCTCTTTCCACATTATTGTTTGTTAGATCAGGGGTCATCAACCATTTTTACTTGTGAGCCACATTGAGATGTAAAAAGAGTTAGGGAGCAACATAAGCATAACAAATGTTCCTGGGTGGTGCAAAATAAGTGCTGTGACTGGCTATTTGGTAGCCCCTATGTGGACTGGCAGCCTTCAGGAGACTCTGTTTGGCAGGACATGTTTTTTATGCAACCAAAAGATCTTTTATAACCAGGAATTGAAAAATAAGCCTCTGCTTTAAGGCCACTGGGAGCAACATCCAAGGGGTTAGTGAGCAACATGTTACTCAAGAGCCACTGGCTGGGGATCACTGAGCTAGATATTGATCGATCACACAGGGCCCCATTCACAAGCCAATAATGGGCACAGACCCCGGTGGCATCAATAATTCATCTAGGGCACTGTGCCTATGAGGCGAGTTGAGAAAATCACAGGCAGAGCCCCATGAGTTAGTAGGGGCAGTAAAAAGCCTCTCCCGATAACTTTAACAGCCACATTTCTGTTTTTTAAACTGGAAATTCAACTTTTCTAGTGCAAGAGAAAGTAATTGCACTAGAGTTGTGGACCCCAGAAAGGTGAGTGTGGGGGAGGGGCGACAGGGGGATGAGAATCGCCTATGAATTTACCCTTAATTTTACTCATGTTGCAGGTCTTCCATGATTTTGTGTGCATGACTGGGGTTGGGGTGCCTAAAACAAACACAAGCAGAAGAGTAACTAGTAGACACTGGACCCAGAGCAAAACCATTTTAGATCTCCCCAAAATCACAGAAAGAACTTTTTTATTATCATGAATCACTTATTTATTATTTTAGGACTAACTGGGATCTTACATGTCCAGTTTCAACAGGGCCGCTCCTGCCATGAGGTAAAGTGAGAACCTTCCTCAGGAGCCAGCGAGCGGCTATTTACAAGGGGCAGCAAAAAGCCGCCTCTTGTTTTAACCCAGAAATTCGGCTCCACTAGTGCAGAGGGCACTATTGCGCTCATTTCATTAGCGAAGCTGCCCCTTTGACCCGTTCCGACGGTGATGTTTTAAATGCGGAGGAGGGGGGTGGCATCTGGGCAGCAGCAACTCCAGGATCACCCATGCATATCAAGATCTACTACCTCTCAGGCACACGTGGTGTTTTCTCTGCTGGCAGAAAAAGGCTCCCTTGTCTGACAGTGACCAAATGTGTACTGGAAAATCTGCCTGTTTGGCAAGGTCGGGTGGGTCTTTCATCTATTTGGGTTATGGGCCAAACCATTCAAGACCATCACTTGGATTAGATGGGTATAGGACAATTTCCACAGCTCAGTGTGCTTATCTGATGGTGTTTTCCAGCCAACCCAAATTATATCTGGTTGAGCACCAGCCAGATATTGTGTTGGGAGCATGTGGAAATCTGCAGGATGAGGGTCCTAGTATACTAGTAGCAACCCTAGTAGTTGGGTGACTCGTGGACTCCCAGTTCAAAGCTTCCCTCAGCCCACGGCAGACTTTTTGTGTAGTGCTCTGTGTGCCATCAGGGAGGCACAGGGGCGACAATCGTGCATAGCCCAGTGAATTTAAAGGGGGCCCAGCAATGCCATACTTGCGGGAGCCCGAAGAAAGCTGAAGTCACGAGAGAACTGAAGCCTCCAGAAGAGTCAATGCAGCTGAAAATTTAGGCAAAAGAGTTGAATGGAGACAAAGCCGTGGAAAGAGCCGAAAGGACCTGAAGCTGCCAAGGAAAACTTTCAAGGTAACTTCCACTGAACACCTATAGTTTTTTAAAAAAATGTTTAAACCCTGGCCACCAATGATCTTTTTTAAACTTGTTAGGGGGTGGACCTGGCCACCAATAATCTTTTTTTAACTTGTGGGGGTGCTCTGGCCACCAGCATTTTTTAACCTGTGGGGGGGGCCGTGGCCGTCAATGGATTGTTTTTTTAAACTTGTGGGGGTGGGCCTGGGCCAGTCATGGCGCTCATGTTGTGTGGCCTAGAGTCCTGCACGGAACCAATTTGTTAAACCTGACCCACGACCCAAAACCCGGACCCACATACTTACCCGCTACCCGACCCGCAGGTACCTTATCTGCAACCTGATCCGCGACCCGCTGTCCATCAATAAACAGGAAATGCTGTCATTGTAAACCGGAAGTGACATCATTAGAAGTAGGCGTGATCAGGAAAAAAAGGAGTAAAACAGGATGTGCTGTCATTGTAAACCGGAAGTGACATCATTAGAAGTAGGTGCGATCAGAAAAAAAGGAGTAAAACTCGTTATTGAGAAAAGACGCGACCCGACCCGCGACCCTCAGAATTAGCTTTGAACACTCTACTGCACAAGTACAATTTAGCACCTGTGTATGTTCGTCTGCCCCTTGTGCTCTCAATGTTCAGTAAAGCACATTGGCCATTGGGTTCACTGTTTTTGCACTGCTGGTTATGAAGAATCTTTTATTTCAGTTCAGCACCTACGTAGATGCAGAATAACTGTTTTGCTGAAGATTTCAAGGGGAAGAAATCTTGCTTATAAATGCAACGGACTTCTGTTCATGTTATATATGGGATTCTGAGTCATTTGCAGACAGAAAGACCCTATAATATGGAAGGGGCACCAAGTGCAGGAATTTGGCTGCTGAGTGAACGGTATTAAAGGGAACTAAAATGTATACCCGTCAGGGCCGCCATCAGGGGGGGACAGGGGGGACAAGCGTACCGGGCCCGGGCATGAAGGGGGGCCCGGCAGCGCTGCATTTTTTGAAGATCCGGGCCCCCCTTACGAGCGCCCGAGCCGTACGTCTTGCTTCTGTGCTGCCGAATGCGGAAGTGCCGAAAAGCCGAAGCCGATGCGCCGAAAAGACCCGAAGTCACGGAAAAAGCCGAAGTCCCAAAGCGCCGAAAAGACCCGAAGTCACAAAGCGCCGAAAAGGCCCGAAGTCACGAAAACAGCCGAAGCCGAAGTCCTGAAGCGGTGAAAAGACCCGAAGTCACGAAAGGAGGTGAAGTTGAAGTACTGAAGCCATGAGTTCAATTCTACTGAACACCAGTTTGTGTGTTTTTTTTTTTTTTTTTTTTAATCCCCTGGCCACTAATGTATTATTTTAATATTCTATAGGCCCCTGCCACCACTTTTTTTTAAAACATTTTTTTTGGGGGCCCAATTTTTTTTTTAACTCGTAAGGGGCCCCTTGCCACCATTGATTTTTTTTTTACATTTTTTTTGGGGGTCCCAATTTGTTTTTAACCTATAAGGGGGCCCCTGCCACCAATGGGTTTTTTTTCAAAAAAAAAATATTTTTTTTCACACAAAAAAAAAATATTTTTTTTGACACAAAAAAAAATATTTTTTTTCACAAAAAAAAATTATTTTTTTTTTCAAATTTTTTTTTGGGGCGCCAGTTTTTTTTTTTAAAAAATGTTTTTTTACATTTTTTTTTGGGATCCCAATTTATTTTTAACTTATACGGGGGCCCCTGCCGCCAATTTTTTTTTTTTTCAAAAAAAAATTATTTTTTTTTTCAATTTTTTTTTTGGGGCCCCAATTTGTTTTTAACTTATAAGGGGGCCCCTGCCACCAATGTTTGGTTTTTTTGAGTTTTTTAACATTTTTTTTGTTGGGGCCCCAAGTTTTTTTTAACTTATAAGGGGCCCCTGCCACTGTTTTTAAAAAAAAAAAAATTTTTTTTTTTTTGGGGCCCCAATTTTTTATAAGGGGGCCCTGACCATCAATAACTTTTTAAAACTTGTGTAGGGGGTTTACTTTTTTAGCGCTGATGTCTGTGTGGTCTTTTAACTGCGATGTGGAGTGGGTGGGATATGGGATGGAGCTTGGTCATCAGTGTGGGCGGGGCCCAGGGGGCCCTAAAAATTTTGTTGTACGGGGCCCCGTGATTTCTAATGGCGGCCCTGATACCCGTCACCACATCACCCAGCAGTTGTATGATTCTGCTGTCCACAATGGTTATTATGCATCGGTGTGACCCAGCTGCAGAACCAACGAGCCACATTTAATGAAGAAAAAAAGAAAATCATATAGAAAGCAAAATTTTAAATAGAAAAAACAAACGTGTGGTCCTTTGTCACTGTGCTGATCCCAGCTGGGGAAATATACAGTTCTACAAGGAGGAAAGTGTGCAAAGCAATGAGACTGCACACACTCCTGATGTATTGCTAATAAATGTCATTGCTGTGTCATTTATCACAATTCATGAAAAGCAATTCACTTGTATTGGTGCATGGTGGACAAATTCAATTCACAGTTTCTGGCGAGTTGTGTCCGATTAGCGAACGTTCCACTTGCTTCATAAACATCAAAACCTTGATTTTAAGTACCCTGATTTTAAGTTTTCCCGCATTTTACATTTTTTATTTGTGGTCCCATCAATTTATAATGCATTTCAATGGGTGCATTTGCCTGATTTTAAGTAAAGTTTTCACAGATTTTACATAAAAATTTTGTCCTGATGTTCCCAGTGGCATAACTACCGGGGGAGCAGGGGGTGCAATTGGGCCAGGGCCCGCACCCCCGCAGGGCCCCCCGGGAGTCATGCTGGCTGGAGTCTGCTGCAGCGCCGCACAGACGAGGATGGGGGCGGGGCCGGCTGCACGGCCCGCACCAGGGCCCGTCCCCACCAAGTTCCGTCACTGGATGTTCCCAAAAACTGCTTTTTCCCTCTATGAATGTTATTATTTGTGAAATAAAGAGGTTTAAAATACTTACCAGATGTATATTTTGCCCTGGTTCTGTCTGTAAATGGTCAACTCCAATTAGTCTGCCCCTTATACAGTCCTGCACCAATCACTTATTGCTTTAGGTTTTGTATGTGACTGACACAGAAGACTTGCACATGCCCCCCATAGTGTAACATTAACACTTCAATGCTTAACCCTTGTTATTAACACAGTAAATATTATATCTCAAAGTAAACCTGACTCCTGTGCTTATATCCTTTCAGTACTTAAAGAAAAAGTTACTTTAACACATTTCCCAGATTTGACATAATTTTTCTCAAAAAAGAAAAGTAAAAAAAAGTTTGTGGCTACATTTTTATTCAATGTAAAATATTTACATTTTGCTTTTTGAATCTTTGGGAAAAACCACTATATACCTTTAGTTAAAAAGTCCTGTTTTCTTCTCATTTGACCTCAAAACCTTTATTTTGAGGAAACTTTAGAAGTACTTTCACTTAGTTGTTTTTGAATAAATCATGCAGGTCAGTGTTATGCAGAGCATTTGATATAGTCTACCCAAACCAAAAGTGAAGCATGGTGGTGGTAGCTTCATGTTGTGAAACTGATTGTTATCGGAAGGGTCTGTATGATTAATATACTTGTACATTTTGGAGTGTGAGAAAACTGGGGAAATGGGGGAGAACTTGCAAATTACTTGCAGACAGCGCTTGTTTTGGAAACTCAGGACCCATGACCAGCACTGGAGCAATACTAACCACTATGCTTTCTTGACATTGATGGAAGGATCCCAGCAGATGTAGGACCAGGTCATTGGCAACATATACAACTGCACAATAAAGGACAACTTTTTTTGTTTTTTGGGCAGTCACCTGTATCTGGATTAGACTAGAATGCCATTAGTCTCTAGGGTTGGTGATGACTTACACAGGAAAAATGCATCATAAGCAGTGTTTGCCAATGTACAAAATGTTTTGTTTTTGCTCAGCTCAAAAGCATTACATACAAAACAATTCTAAGATAACTTTATAATTTGTGGGTAGCGGCAAGAAACACCATTAACTTAAAGGGTGCACATTCAAATATGTTTAAATTATTCATGCTCACCCTATTTTGGTGACCTGGGTGTATATATAACCCCAGGTCTGACGCTTCTGGGTTTTCAGACTTTAAGCCATTAATGCGAAAAAAAAAAATCAGGGAAGGAGTCACACTCACTGAGTTTAATGAGTGGTCCAGGTGCATCGCCCCGAACCTGTAGCTTAGGGGGAGAACTTTGGCATGCAGAAAGAGAGTCGGCAAGCACTCTGGACACCGCTCGTAAAGGTAAAACGTTGAAGTTTATTTCAGCATCCTAAAAGCAGAGCGGTGTCCGGAGTGCTTGCCGACTGTGTTTGCCAATGTGTCAAACTGGAATCATACTGAAACCATCTGAATGTTCTTCATTACTACTGGTCTTGGTCTTTCTATATAGTCATAGGGTTTGTGTGCTCTACTCCAGAACTCAATGGTTTCATGGCATCACAGCCAAAGGTAAGATCATCACAAAACGAACATACCTACCCAAAAATGACTTGATTCTTTAGAAGTCAGTCAAGGGCATCATCAGATGGGCTTGTGTCCTTGTCCAACTCACTATATACCCGTCACTGCAGGTAAAATCATTGTTATTACTTGCTCCTTACTAGAGGTGCATAAAGTCACCCATATCGCACCAATCTAACACTTGCTTCAGGCCTAGTGTCCTATATCAACCAATTAACAGTCAGGTATGGCATCCATTATCCATAAAACTTTTATCCAGAAAGCTCCAAATTACGGGAAGGCCATCTCCCATACTCATTTTCAATCAAATAATTCAAGTTTTTAAAAATGATTTCCTTTTTCTCTGTAATAATGAAACAGAACCTTGTACTTGATCCCAACTTCGACATATTTAATCTTATTGGAGGCAAAACAAGGATCCTTTATCCAGAAAACCTCAGGTCCCCAACATTCTGGACAACAGGTTCCATACCTGTACTAGTCGCCTGTTTTAAAATGCCTGATTGATTACTATAGGTTGTATCTTTAAAAGCTGTAGCTGTCATCATAAGCACAACCTTGAAACAAACACAGTTTCCACTTAACACAGTTGTTACAATGTAGTTTAGTCAGTTCGGTCTAAAAGATTCCATTGGCTGAACAGAAATATAAGGATGGCCAAAAACGAAGCAGATGTTCCTGAGAACAACAAAAGGGAGGTCTTTGGAGCAATGAATTCTGAATATCTAATCCCTGGAAGTGTCGAATTCCTAAAATGAGCAAATGTAGTAGAAAAATAACTTCCTGGGGAGCCAACAAACGTCTTCATTTACATTGTATCTCCTAGACTAGTCGAGAAATTAGAGAACACTATAGGGATTGCTGCATTGTGTATCTCGGATTTAGCAGTCATGTCCTTAACTCTGCAAAACCTTCTGCAAAATATTATGAATAGCCTTTAATTTGACCTGAAACTACATGGAACACAATATGGAAGAAAGAAGTGTTTAAAGAGAAAAAATATATAGATTTATCATAGAAATGTCTGTACAATTATACCAGCTATAAAAAGCAGCTTATGACAATTAGAATGCACATTTATATACAAGTTGCATGGGGGAAGTTAATTAACCCTCGATATTCGACTGTCGAAGTTAAATCCTTCGACTTCGAATATCGACGTCGAAGGATTTAGCGCTATTCGTTCGATCGAACGAAAATGATTAAATCCTTCGAATCATTCGATTCGAAGGATTTTAATACATTGATCAAAGGATTTTTGTTCGACCAAAAAAAGATTGCTAAGCCTATGGGGACCTTCCCCACAGGCTAACATTGACTTCGGTAGCTTTTAGGTGGCGAACTAGGGGGTCGAAATTTTTTCTTAAAGAGACAGTACTTCGACTATCGAATGGTCGAATAGTCGAACGATTTTTAGTTTGAATCGTTCGATTCGAAGTTGAAGGTCAAAGTAGCCCATTCGATGGTCGAAGTAGCCAAAAAAAACATTCGAAATTCAACGTTTTTTTTCCTCTATTCCTTCACTCGAGCTAAGTAAATGGGCCCCTCAGTGTAGGCCAATCTTTTATTGTAAGTATAGTTACCAATTATAAGTAAAAGATACCAAAAATGTTGCTGTCAAATCTAAGCAGTTCTAGTTTTAAGCTCTTTTAGACAGTGCCTTTGGATCACTCTTTTATTCTGAAACCTTGTATATTGTAAGATCCCTGCTTGCTATAAATTAAAGGAACAGTTACACCAAAAAAATGAAATGAAAATATAATGTACTGTTGTGCTGCACTGGTAAAACTGGTGTGTAGCCATGGAGGCAGCCATTCAAAGCTGAAAAAGGAGAAAAGGCAAAAGATAAACAGCAGATAACAGAGTAAGCTCTGCAGTATACAATGGGATTCTTCAGAACTTATCTATTATCTACTGTGTATCCCATACTTAAATGGCTGCCCCCATGGCTACACAGCAGATTTTTTATATAAACTATTGTTGTGTTTCTGAAGAAAACACACCAGTTTTACCAGTGCAGCACAACAGTACATTATATTGTCATTTTTGTTTATATAAACTATAGTTGTGTTTCTGAAGCAAGCACATCAGTTTTACCAGTGCTGGGCAACAGTACATTATATTGTCATTCCTTTAAAACAGGGGTGTCCAACCTGTGGCCCAGGATGGATATGAATGCGGCCCAGCTTGAACTTCCGCCAATCCAGAAAACGCCATGTTGCAATGTCACGCAGAGTCGCTAATTGTGTGCATATGGGGTTCAAATTTTACATGGGGTGTGTGGCTTCCTAAAGCAGGAAAAGCAGTTAAAAAGTGAGCTTTCAGTTACTTACAAAGGCAGATAAGCATTCTTCAGCGGCATTGCTATATGCAGCGCCTACATTTGTGAGCAACCTTTTTTCAAGAATGAACACAACAAGAGTAAAATTAGAGCCAAATTATCTGATGAGCACAATGAGAATTCACTGAGAATTGCAACTACTTCCATTCAACCAGATATTGATCCATTAGTTTCTCAAACACAATGTCAAAAATCCCACTAGGTTTATGATACCCTCTTTTCTTTTTACAATAAAATTAATCAAAAGATAGCGTTAGTGTTTGTGTGTATTTAGAGTGTGGCCCCAGAACATTTTTCTTCTTCCAATGTGGCCCAGGGAAGCCAAAAGGTTGGACACCCCTGCCTTAAAACATTTTAATCTTTTTTGGTGTTACTGTTCCTTTAAAGGAACTACTTAACTACTATATTTATATCTATATGATGATGATGATAGTCAGAGATAGGGCTACTTAAAAGTGTAAGATGCTCCCGTGGGACAGTAGGTGATGGCAAGCTGGTGTATTCACACACAACATATTTGCAGCAAATGCAATTATGGAATTTGGGGAAATGATGCAGAATTCTTGGAATAAGACCTGCTATTAGGGCAAAGTAAGGATATGGGACTGTTTCTTTAGGGCTAAACATTATAGGAGATTTTGATGAAAGGTGTTGGATCAACAGATCACATTCTACAAGTTAGATGTAGTCAAATGGGTTAAAATATAATGAAACTGACACAATACGACTGTCACATGTGAATGTGGCATGCTATGTCTTCATTCTATGGGATAAAATTGGATGGTGCCTGACTTTTTTTTCCATTGAAATACATTGACTGGATGTAGATGCAGGAACAAACGACACACTCCAACTTTATCTGATCTGACATTACATTATAGTCATTGGGGGATTGTAGTCATTGTGCTGTCGCGTGGTGTCGCAGTTGCATGGCAATATCAGATAAAATAGGACCCACAAAATCTGATCAAAATCTTTCGCGGAGTTTCGCTTTTGTAAATCAGCAGAATATGTTTTGGAAAGTCCACTGACATCCAGCCTATATAATCGGCAAGAAATTATTCATCATTGCCTTCAAGCCATACTCCAGTAGAACTTACCATCTACGGTTCCTAGCACATTCACACAACACACACTAGTGTCAAGTTCATCGGAAGGCAATAGTAACGTAACTTGGTGGGGACGGGCCCTGGTGCGAGCCGTGCAGACGGGCCCGCGCCCACCCTCTTGTGCGCTATTTTTCTGTGCCGCTGCAGCCGACTCCAGCCGGCTGCAGCGCGCACGATCTTCCGGGGGGCCCTGCGGGGGTGCGGGCCCTGCCCCCCATTTGCACCCCCTGCTCCCCCGGTAGTTACGCCCCTGGAAGGCAATTAACCTGCCTGTTTGTTTTTGGAGTTGGGTTGCTTGTTTAGTAATCCTGCTTCACAAGCATCATTTGCCCATGAGATATCAGTGATGAATGGATTTTGTTATGAAAATGTGAATGATTTTGTTGGATGCACACGCTGGTGTGAGAGCAAATCTCAGAGTGATTGAATTGTAGCTTCAGCATTTGGACAGAACCCAAGAACAAATGGAAATAGATTATGTAACTGTGAGTGGTAAGATATGGGTGTAAATGAGATAATCAGAAAATAGATTTGTTTTGTGCACCTGGATCAGACAGTGAAAAATATATACATGAGTGAAAAATGGGAAACTACTAAGTTTATCTTGGAATGCTAAGACGCTTTGCTGGGAATTAATTAAAATCAGATTAGATTATAGAAGCAATAATATACATGGCCATGTTGTGTTGAAAAGATGACAAATATAAAAAAAAAATCTTATCTCGTATTTAAAATTTTCAAATCACTATCTGTTTTACGTATGTTAAATCCATGTTTATTTACATGAAGGCACTTCCTTTTGGGTCTGCTTTTGTCGCTGCTGCTTCTTCTTCTGTGAATGCCTGAAGAAACAGCTAGAAAAACATGGTGTATAAGCTCTGACTGATGGCAGCCCCCTTCCACAGAATGCCTGACCCCCAAAGGGCTGATGCAAACAATAATTCATTTTTTCTGTTTCCTGTGCAGGTTTACTGGCATTTACAGAGTTCAGCTGATTGTTCTGCTGAAGGTAGGCTACTATTAGTCTGAGACAACATATACCCAGTATGTGCTAAAACCAGCTATGGTCAAGCAGAATTGCCCAGCCACAGCTCTATGTTGGATTTAGTTCTGATATACATTACTATAGGTCTGGGATGGATACAGTTACTGTGATAACCAATATAAACAATAGCTACGGGTCCATACAGCTGAAGACCATAGTTGTACTAATAGTTGCCATTAAGGTAAAGGAACAGTTTTTACATAATCCACAGTAACATATCTTGGAGAATTTCAATAATGAAAATGGAAAACAGTGAGATGAAAAAAGTAATAAGGCAGACCATTGTGAGAACTGTCATACATAACAATTGTCATTATTAGTGTGGTAGGATACAAAACCACATCACCATCTCACTATCCTTCCTGAAGCTCACAGACCTGTGTGCACCCATTTTCTGTTCACTAGTTTTAGCCGGTAGAATGTAATGTTGTATCTGCCTAATAAATCCGGACAGCATGAAGTTATGGTCACCATGTGTACTGCTCCTTGTAGACTAGTGTCTGACTTACCATGTGCCTTGTGATTATTCCATATTCCGTGCTTCATATGTCATTACTTTGAGATTTCTTCCAAGCCTGGCCACAAGCATTCTGTTTTAAATTCACTTTCCATTTATTTGTAGGTTATTATGGGTATGGTCCCTCGTTAGGCCGGTTCCCTGTGTTTTTTCTGCATGTTTTGGGATTATTAGATATCCTGTGCCAACCTTAATAAAAGGCAGGGCTGATCCTATCAAATGTGGGGCCCAATTGGGACCATGTTGGCGGGGCCCCTAGACAAAGTGTTGCTGGCTACTGACACAGCAAGTATTTAGGAAAATAAGGGCATACAGGCACAAAATAGAAAGGAAAGGGGCAGACAAGGTAAGAGAGTGAGAGGGATGAAATAGGGGCACATAATAGGGGCACACAGGGTAAGAGAGAGAGGGAAGAAATAGGAGAGTGGACTGGGCCAATTAGTTTGGGGCAGGCTGGGCCGATTCAGCTTGGGAGCAGGCTTGGTTGGATTGGGGGCAGGCAGGGCCTATCAAGGTTGGAGGAAAGCTGGGCCTATTAGAGTTGGGGGCAGGGTAGACCTTTGGAGTTGGGTGATGGGCTGGCTTATCAGAGTTGAGGGTGGGCTGGACCTATGGATTTGGGGATGGGCTGGACTCTCAAAGTTGGGGGCAGGCCAGGCAGCATCATGTGCTGAGGGAAATATTATCTGTGATGCCCTGTGGTGCGGGGCCCCATTGGGCCCAATTGGCCTAAAGCTGGCCCTGATAAAAGGGTTATAGAACATTAATAGCACCATACAAACATGACATTTACTGGTGTAACTAGCAGACAGTGAGCTCCACAGCATCATCATTTTAGGGCCCCTAGATATTCTTTATAAACATCTATTAATACCATTTGTTAATTGTGTCCCCTATACCTCCCAGGCACCCAGCAGTCTGCTTTCTCTATAGCTACATCCTTGCTTGCTGCCATACAATGATACCTTCATTATGAGGTCTAACTTTACTCCAAAGCAAATCACTCGCCTCCTTAATTTGACTATATGATCTTTGTGCCGAGGACCCCTCTCTCTTCTGGCTCCAGGGGGATCTGGTATTCTATATCATGCTGTTATATAAATGTTAGCTTTCTAGAGGGGGATATCTGTGTGCATTTGTTGTGAATTGAGCTGGTATCATGATGCCTCCCTGGTGATATAAGAAAAACTTAACTTTATTGCAAAACTTTGTAAAATATGGTAGAACCGAAAATGCTGAACTCCTAAGGGACCTTTCAAAAAGGGTAATCTTCCCTAAATAAATCTTGCAGGCAAAGGGAAGAGCATGCCCACTTGTCTACATTATGAATATCTTAGAGATTACAGATTTGTATCATAGAATCAGGGCTGTCCAAGATAGTTTAAAAAAAAGAGGTCTCCACTGATGCAGAATGTAATAATGGTAGTAATTCATCCATCTGTAGAGATTAATTGCTGTAGGTTTCTAATCTCTGATAGAACACTGAAGGCGAGTGTTACATTATTAGAAAAGACAGTTATGTCACATCTTTAATAGTCCTTGGATGATATTTTGGCTCTTTCTTTCTTTTTCTTTGTAATTGATTGTTTGGACATCTCGCTGATAAGACATTAAGCAACATTTGAAGGTAATAACTGCTGTATCTTTGTTGGGCCCAGAAGGAAACCCAATTAATTGCTCTCAGAATGTGAACAGTCACTTTTTTTTGCCATAAATGGTTTATTTACATTATCATTTGGGATTTGTGGTTAAACGCTGGCAAAGTATACATAGCTTCAGAAATGTAAACTCTAAAAGCAGAATCGCTCTCCTCCCCAGGAAGAAATTGGTTTTTGGAAAAAGAAATGTTGAGGAGCACACAGAATTAGCTGTAGGCCTTATATTACTCATATTTTTCTGCAGGAAAAAATAAATCTGTAGGTTAATAGAGCAAGCACACACATCTTCACTTACATTGGTTTCCATAAATATACCAAAACATATGATTACTATGGACGTTCAACTAGAAAAGGTGAAAACCCGTAGACCGATTGCATTTCAAAAGCAGCTTGTAGTTTATTGAGTGCGAGATGCTATGATTATTGGGAGCTGGAATAGGGCAAAGGGTATTGGGATCATTACATTTTCAATTCAGCTTTACAGTATGTTAAAAAGCACATTCATTTAGTATCTGAGGGAAAGTATTAAATTTAGAGTCTTGGCATCTAGACAGAAGTAGAAGAAAAACAAACCCTAAGCTCCTGTGTGAGAAGAAAAGCTGCAGAGGAGCCAGATATACTAATCGACATTTATCTATTCCAGATTTTCATTTTTTGTTGAAATTAATATCTATACAAAATCCTTATGTCTATAGATTATGTGGAGACAAATCCAGGTAAGAATAGAGATGAATGGCTTGTGAAGGCTTATGGGACATTTAATGCAGCAAGAACTAAATAACCATAGGTTAAACACCTAACTATATAATGAAAATCAATCAACTTTGAAGGGAATATAGGTAGTAGGATGTTGGTCTCCTAAGGCTGACAGGCTCACTCTTGCTCAGACACCAAATGACACGAGTCCCGAAATAGGGTACAACTGGCCCACTATCAGTTTTATTTAAAAAAAGAAAAAACACAAAATGACAAAACCGAGGCCAACTTCGAGCTATCTAATACAGAAAGGCAGTGTCAGATTGGCAAGAGGGCCCAATGACGCCTGGGCCCACCGAGAGTTTTCCTGGTATACCAGTCCGACACTGCAGAAAGGAACAGCCCTCTCCCTCTCAGGCACAGACAGACAGACTCCCAAACTCGGGGTCGGACTGAAGCATTGGGGGCCCACTGGGGCTATCAAACCAAGGGCCCTCCTAGCAGTCCCTGAGCCCTCTCCCAACTTCCAAACCTCTGCGCCCCCCTTGCATGCATGAACACCAGCTGGGGGAGCAGGTCTGAGGCAGGTCATGAGGGCCTGGGCACACCGGGTTCTTTCCCGGTATCCCGCCAGTCCAGTCCGACCCTGACTAAATGACAGTTCCAATCATCAGGTCCAATAAATGGAATATTAGTATTTGGCAATAGCCATCTTTAGCCATATTGTAAAACATCAGTTGGTTAACCTCTGGGTCGATTGGTCAAATACATAATAATATATAGATACAGTATGCCCAAGCTCCAAATATTATTGCACACAGAGTTTGGTGATGATGCCAGTCATTTTTCTGTATATGCCCAGACAGGTTAATTTACATGAAATAATATTAAGAGTGATGTCAGATGATCAAACCCAGCGGCTGCTTATCAGTCACAGTTCCTCTGGGGCCCACTATAGTTTCTGGGGCCCCTGGCAGTTGCAGGGTCTGTTTCCTCTATAGTTACACCCCTGCTTGTCCGTAAATGGTCTGTGTGTTTGTATAACAGCAGATGTAGTTAAAAAAAGAAGAGCACACAAGGGGCATGGCCAAAAATGTTGGTACTACTCTCTTATGTTCATGGCAGACAGGGGGTGCCCAGATAAATAACTTGTGAGCAGGATCAGATTGTCCACTGCTGTTTTCTGCTTCATGGCAGTGGTGGGCAAAAAGCTCCAGGTACCAAAATTGTACACATCCACAGGTTAATACAGTATGTCCTCAGTGTAAAATTCCCATTCACTTTACATGCAGATGTGTACAACTTAGTCGCAAATGATATTAAAAAGTTCAACACTCTTTCCAATG
This sequence comes from Xenopus petersii, assembly GCA_038501925.1. Classification (NCBI taxonomy): domain Eukaryota; kingdom Metazoa; phylum Chordata; class Amphibia; order Anura; family Pipidae; genus Xenopus; species Xenopus petersii. The sequence goes on from CM076683.1 coordinate 120,721,010, forward strand.
GAAATTTGGATCCCATGCAAATACAGTCCTCAGCCAATTAGAATTTTGTGCCTTAGCAGTGAAAGTGAATTTGATTCCTCTACAGAATGGTCACAAGGATGTTGCTTTGTACCCTTGCCCAGGGCAGGAATGACCCATTGCACTGCTATAATCTTTCTATGATTTGTTATGAAATTAAAGTAAAATTGCTATCGCGAAAATGAAAATGTAATATAAAGCTTCATCACACTGAAATAAGAAGTTTTCTAAATATAATCAATTAAATATTCTGTACCGTTTCTGAAATAATCTATTTTATCGTCACTATCCCTCTCTCAGCACCTGTTTCTCTTCATTCTCTCTTCATGCAGTTGGGTGTCAGATATTCATTGACAGTTAGATCCAATATATCTTATAGGGGGCTCCTTTTGCCTAGAAGATGTATTAGAGCTCACTCTATTAAAATAACCAGACATCATGGGGCAAATTCACTTCGCCACGCGTATTGTCACCAGTGCTCCGCAAATTCACTAAAATCCCAAGTTGCGCACAGGGGTAGCGTAAGTTTTCGAAGTTGCGCTAGCGTTAATTCGCCAAGCGAAGCGAAGTTTTGCTAGCGATGCTTCATTTACATACGGCGCGAAATTCAAATTTCAATGGAGGAATACGTATCACCACTTCAAATGCCTAGAAAACCTTCGAATCAGCAAATAACAATTTTATTTTGCCCTACACATGTGCCCACTGTCTAGGTAAGTTGCCATGAGTCAGGAAATGTAGGGGGGAAGGAGGGGAGCCCCAAAAATATTTTCGATCTTTTTCAGCCTATCACCCATCATGTAGAAAACACACCAGCGTTTTTTGGGACTTAGAAAAAATGTTGACTTTTTTTGAAACAATCCCTATCTCCTCTATTGCGCTTCGCCAGGTCTGAGATGGCGAAGGAAGTCTAGCGTAAAAGGTAGCGTTCAGTACACTGCGCAAGTTAGTGAATTTGCGTTGTTACGTCGCTAGCGAAAATTCGCCTGGCGTAAGGGTGCGAAGTAACACTAGCGAAATTACGCCAGCGTTCGTTAGTGAATTTGCGCACTAGCGATAAATGCCAAACGCTAGCGAATTAACGCTAGCGTTCGGCGCTTAGTGAATTTGCGCCCATGTGTCTCTACATGCAGGATTTGTGCAAAAGGCAGTTATTTTTTTAGATTTTATTTATACTGGAAATTAGTTATTTGAGTGAGCTCTAATTCAACTGCTAGGAAAGGAAGCCCCCCCCACAAGATATATGTAGACATATATATGTAACAGTTCCCCTTTAAGGAGAATCTAAGCTAATAGCTAAAGCTGGCCAATAATACTAGTATGAAAATATTGATATGTGTGTGGTGCCCCCACCAATTACAGATCAAGAATTCGGCCAGTTAATACTGCATCGGCATACAGGCCCAGACTGGCAATCTGTGTGTTCGGGCAAATGCCCGATGGGCCGCTTGCTTTAAAATGTAAATGGGCTGCTCATCTAAAAATGCAAATTAGGACTGTAATTAATATGTAAATGAGCCACTCACTTTATAAATGTAAATGAGCTGTTGTATGAGACAGCCTAGTCTCTTCAAGTATGCCCTATGACACACATGGCAATTAAAGTCCTCTTATCTGCCAGGGTGCATGGTCTAGCTGGGGGCACATTAAGGAAAATTTAGAATATACTGTATGTATAGGGCCACTAATCCATCTGATACAATAGTTGTGATAGAAACTATGGTGAGATACTTGTTGCAACGTCCACTTCCAGTACATAGGGTGTATAATATTGCTGGGGATTTTATGGTAATGGACACTTAAAATATCTATTGATAAACACTAGTTCTAGTTAATGTTGAGGTTGGAAATATCATGCTTTGCATGCGCGTGAATCCATGGGCTGCTTTGATACTTTTGCCAGGGCTACTTTTTCCTCCCAGTCCAGCCCTGTCGACATATGAGTTAACAGGAGCCATGGTTCCTTTTCACAGTTCCTCATGTGCTACTTGCACTAAAGACTGGAACAACAGGAAGGAATCCATACTGTGTGTGACTCCCACTACACTCTTCCATCTTTCAGCACATGGACCAACTGGGTGGCACGGGTAACCGGTCAGTCTGTTTATGGCCACCGTAAAGGAAAACTATACCCCTCAAACAATGTAGATCTCCATAAAGATATATTGCTTAAAACAGCTCATATGTAAAACCCTGTCTAATGAAATAAACCATTTTCATAATAATATACTTTTTTAATAGTATGTGCCATTGGGTAATCCTAAATAGAAAATTGCCATTTTAAAATATAAGGACAGCCTCCTGGGATAGTATGATTCACTGTGCACACAAACATACCAAACAAACCATACTTGTTAGGTCACATGAGCCAATTAACAGACAGAGTTCTGTCTTTTGCTTCCACACTTCTTCCTGTTACAGTTAGAGCTGCAGTATTTCTGGTCAGGTGATCTCTGAGGCAGCACACAGACCATCACGAAATGGTGGCTCAAGGCAAAAGATGTAAAAGGTCAATATTTACTTAAAAATATATATCAGTATGACAAGATTCTTTAATATGCCACTTAATTTGATATAAACTATATATCTGTTGCTCAAGTATTCATTTTGGGGGTATATTTTTTCTTTAATGGAAACCTGTAACTAATGCAATAGCCTGAATAAGGAGTCACTATACTTGTTAATAGGTGCTTTAAGCTTTAACTGTACTTGCCACTGGTCCTGTCCCAGACAACATATAGGGGCAGATTTACATAGGGTCGAATATCGAGGGTTAATTAACGAAGTCTAAGGATTTAGCGCTATTCCTATGATCGAAGGAATAATCGTTCGATCGAAAATTTTCCTTCGATCAGAAAATTGTTAGGAAGCCTAAGGGGACCTTCCCCATAGGCTAACATTGGCCTCGGTAGTTTTTAGGTGGCGAACTAGGGGGTCTAAGTATTTTAAAGAGACAGTACTTTGACTATCGAATGGTCAAACGATTTTTAGTTTGAATCATTCAATTCGAAGTCGAAGTAGCCATATTGGACCATTCGAAATTCAAAGTATTTTTTCTTCTATTCCTACACTCGAGCTAAGTAAATGGGCCCCATAATCTTTACTCCATAACACCATTTTATTTATGCTCTATTTATTAGTCAGAAGTTCTGTATCTCTGTATAATGGTGGAAAAAAGACCAAAGCATCAGGGTAAGGAAAAATGTCCCTGTACTGGAGTCAATATTTAATGGGGAACTCTACACAATCATAACTTGAGCTTTTTGAAAAGTAAACATATTATCAAGCAACTTTGTAATATACATCAATTAAAAAATGTGCAGACTTTTGTGGTGGTTGGCTGACTACTGTCTGACCTCAGACTGCATCCTCCAATCCCCACAATTCCCTGCACACGTGATTTCAATAAGGAATGGAACATCAAGTGCAATGCAGTGTGGGTTATGTAGTTCCTGCATGCTGTCTGTAAGCTGTGTATTTAGTCCCTCCTTCCCTGCCAGGATTTGTAATGATGCAGAAAGAGAAGAACTGTTTAACAGCTGGATTTCAGCATAGAAAATGGCATTTATTCATACCTTTTCAAGAAACAGGTAACCGTGATGGGTATATTAGGGGTTTCTGTGTTATGTGGGACTGTTTATCAAATTTTGGTTTGGAAGCCGGAGTTCCCCTTTAATATAGCAGACAACCCATTGCTTTAATACTGACACATGGGGGCACATTTACTAAGGGTCGAATTTCGAAGTGCTAAAACTTTGAAATTTGACCATCGAATTGAAAAAAATTGATAGTCAAAGTTTTTTTTTTGTTCGAATTTAGCTGTTTTCGATCAAATTAAAATCGTTCGATCGAATCGAACGATTTCATTGAACGATTTTCAAAAAAAAACAAACAACTTCTAAAAGCTTATATAGGTTCTAGGAGTTCTCCATAGGCTAACATAGCAATTCAGCAGGTTTAAAGTGGCGAAGTATCGAATTTGAAGTTTTTTTAAGGAGACAGTACTTCAATTTTTGAATGGTCCAATATTTGAGTTTTTTTCAATTCAAATTGAATTTTGGCCTATTCGATGGCCGAAGTACCCAAAAATTACTTTGAAATTCGAAGTTTTTGAATCTGAAAATTCACTTCGACCCTTAGTAAATGTGCCCCATGATGTGGCTACATGCTCCAAGCAGCTAGACCTATTTGTGGTAGCCATGTAGCTCTTACACGCTATGTGAGAAAAGAGCCAGACTGACCTGACTTCCAGAGGAGATCTCCCAGTGCCCCCCCAGGACAATTCAATATAAAATACCTATTATATGTAGCACAATCAGCATCTAAATGCATTTCTCCCAGCTGTCCCGTTTTCTGCAGGACAGTCCTGATTTTGACAGCTTAGGCCACAGTCCCTGGTTTCTTACTGAAATGTCCAAAGTTTCTCTTTTATCTCCTGCACTGATGACAGAAAAAGATACAAAGTTTTTGAAACTTTGTTAAAATAAGAATCTTTTTTGGCAGAGAGCCCAGAACATTGAGCAGATGCACCTCAACACATTTGTAACAATTTAAAATATCTGCCAGGTGCAGGCAGGTATGTTGGGGCAGGGTTATGATGTACTGTAGTGATCAGCGATTGGACAGGCAGTTATCACCCAGACAACCTTTCCATACTAGGCTGTCAGGGTGAAAACCAGACAGGTGGCAACCCTATTTTAATTTTTTATGGTTTTTGAGTTATTTAGCTTTTTATTCAGCAGCTCTTCAATTTGCAATTTCTGGTTGCTAGGGTCCAAATTACCCCAGCAACCATGCACTGATATGAATAGGAGACTGGAATAGAAATAGGAGAGGCCTGAATAGAAAGATGAGTAATAAAAAGAAGCAATAACAAAACATTTGTAGCCTTACAGAGCATTTGTTTTTTAAGATGGGGCCAGTGACCCCCATTTGGAATCTTAAAAGAGTCAACTAATAGGCAACTAATAAAAACTAGAAGAAATGACATCAGAAGACCAATTGAAAAGTTGGTAATAAGTGGCCATTCTATAACATAATAAAGGTTAACGGAACCACCCCTTTAACCCATGTGATATTTAGTCGTTTTCCACTGCAGGCCTTGGCAGGTTGCAGCTCTGGCACTTGCACCGTGCATGAGCATCCGCAGATAAGGGAGGGCACTTGCCCCCCCCATCCCGACTTGTCCTTGTTCTATAAAGGGACAGACCCAGCTCCCATTTGACTGATCACGTCAATTGTCAGTGTGACTTTAAGGGGCATATTTATCAAAGGTCGAAGTTAAAAAAACTTCGTACTTCGAATTCAAAAAGACCAATCGAATGGAGGTCGAAGTTTTTTTGGGTTGAAGTGTGCCGAATTTGGCCTACGTCGAATCGTACGATCGTTCTTTGATTCAAAGGTTTTTTTAACTTCGACCTCCCAAACTCCCCCAATTGCCTCCATACAGGTTGTAGTTGGTCCCCCCTAGGCTAAACCAGCAGTTCGGCAGCTTTTAGGTGGCGAATGGTCGAAGTTTTAAAGAGACAATACTTCAAAAAAATGTAACCTTCGAATTTCGAAGTTTTTTCAAATTCTAATCGAAGCATGATTATTCCCTAGTCGAAGTACACAAAAAATAGCTGGAAATTCGAAGTTTTTCACTTCAAAACTTCACCCCGACCTTTGATAAATCTGCCCCTAAGGGTCAGGGCACAAGTTCAGATACGGGGAAATTAGTCGCCCGGCGACAAATCTCTTCTTCTGGGCAACTAATCTCCCCGAACTGCCTCCCGCCGGCTAGAATGTAAATTGCCAGCAGGATGGCACTCGGATCGCGTCATTTTCCGAGGTCAGCCAAAGTTGCCTCACGAGAAAACGTCGGGCACCTTCGGAAAACGAATCGTTCCATGTGCCATCCCGCCAGAAATTTATATTCTAACCGGAGGGAGGCTGTTTGGGAAGAAGCTGTTCTCCTGATTATGTCCTAAAATGCTTTCCATAGTACAAGGCTGTAAATGAGTTCCCTCCAGCCAAATAGAAACTGCCCCTTTTTAGTCATACCTCCCAACTGTCCCTTTTTCGGAGGGACAGTCCCTCTTTTGACAGCTCAACCCGCAGTCCCTCATTTGTACTGGAAAGTCCCTCTTTTCGCTGCACTGAACAGCCAGAGAAAGAAACAAAGTTTCTCACTTAATTGGCTTTTAGCAGAGAGCCTAGAACAGGTAACAGGTGCAAATAAGATACTTTGTAACAATTTTGAGACACAAAAACACAGTTTAGATAAGGAGAAATATTTTCAAACTTTCATAACTTGCCAAATTTTGTACAACAAACATGGTAATTAGGGGGTGTGGCCACAGAAAGGGGTGTGGTCAAAAAATTGCTGTGCTACAGAAAATTTTTTGTCCCTCATTTTACTTCCAAAATGTTGGGAGGTATGCGTTTAGTGTGTGTGTGTTGTATATGTATATATAGATATATCTATATATATATATAATTGCACCCCCTGGAATATTTTCTGTGGACGCCTCTGCTTGCACGGTGCCACAAAGGGACAACAGGTGCATCACTTGGTTACTACGTCTCTTCCCTATCGGCGTTACCATTTCATCATGTAGGCGGGTCTCTAAAACCACCTACCCAGCATTCACTTCTGTCAGGCTTCTCTTCCTGCTGTCTCAAAGTTTTTGGGGAGGGGCTGGGCAAGCACTAGTGTGAGGAAACACACGCTAAATGCACATGCTAATGAGAGGGAAGGTGACGGACGGAGCAAGCAGCCAATAGAAAAACAGATCTGGGACAACTTTAGCCAATGAAGTGCTGTCGGCATTAGTTGGGGCGGGAAGGGGAAAGAGAGCAGGTTAGGTTGCTCTGTGAGGCAGCAGCTGTAGGAGGGGAAGGATTTGTATTTAGAGGAAGATGGAAGTTGTACAGAGTTAGTGTGGGCTTCGCTCTGTTCTCGTTTCCTTTTTTTCGGTGTCTTTAGGGTCATTGGAAGCTGTCAGCCATGGAGCAGCCTGCGCCTAAGAGGTAATGTCTCAGGGAGGGTCTGTGGCTTTTCAATTAACGGGTTATGGTTCCAGGGCTATGCAAGGCCTGGGGGTCACTGAAGTACGAGCGTATTGATGAATGTGAAATAAGGAAATAGTATTGTTATGTCACACGCCTAGTCTTGTGCTTTCCTTTAGTTGTGTTGCTGGGCATTATGGGTATTGTAGTTCTTGGTAGCTGGAAGTCTCGGGATTGATGGCTTAACTGAGCTCACGTTACTGGAGCATCATGCAACACTGACACCCACTTCATTTCTGCCCCTCAGGACTTTTATACCTTTGTCCTCACGTGATGTCAGTGCTGTGCCCAGGGCTACAGAGTAACAGCAGCTCATTGCTTTCACATAAACCATTACAGAGCTTTACACATTTCTCCTGTCTCTAGTTGTCCCATGTTCCCACAGGAATAGTCTAGGCATGCTGTTATACCCAGTGTTCATCCCTGACACACACACAACTCATGTGCAAAGGGATAAAAGCTTTGATTCTTAACTGCCCCATGTACCCAGACATCATTCTCTACTCCTTAAAGGAGAAGAAAAGCATAACACTATATTTATTCTGCAGAATGCTATACCATACCTGGGTAAAAAGCTATAGAAATTCTCTTTTTGTTCAGGATAGCAGCTGCCATATTAGCTTGCTGTAACATCACTTCCTGCTTACTCATAGCTCTGGGCTCAGATTACAGCAGGGGGGGGGGGAGGGAGAAGGGGAGATGAGCATGCTCAAGACAAAGCCCTGGAGGTTTAAGCTGAAAACAGGAAGTCTGATACAGAAGTCCATGTGTACACATTAGAAGGAAAGAAATGCTGTGTTCCTTTTGACAGAGGACAGCATTACTTTGAGGGTTTACTGGTGTATTTATATAGACCTTTCTGATAAAGCTTAATTCGTTTTAGCATTTCCTTCTCCTTTAAATACCTCGCTGATATATTAAATTATAATCCTATTTTTAAAAACAAAACAAACTCCCTTCATATGCTCTACCTAAGAACTTCATATTATCAGGGGTCTTAAAGGAAAGACAAACCCTTAAAGGGCATGTAAAGGCAAAAAAATAAAATCCCATTTTTACTTTCTTTAATGAAAAAAAACCTATATCCAATATACTTTAATAAAAAAAGTGTACAGTTTTTATAAGAAACCTGACTGTATGCAGTGAAATTCTCCCTTCATTTACTGCTGTGGATAGGAATTGTCAGATGGTCCCTAACTGCTGAGCAGGGAAACAATCATACTTATGAACAGCAGGGGGAGCCCCCGCCTTACTTCCCAGCCATGCAAAACTCAAGCAGCTTTGTTTGACGATCCCTAAGCAGCCCAGACCACACTGAGCATGTGCACAGTCTTAGTCTTGCAAAGATGTTTAACAAAGTTACAAGATGGTGACCCCCTGTAGCCAACTTTGAAAGCATAAATTATTTGTTTGATTAGGCTTGTGGTGCAGTAAGTTCATGTTTATATTTAGTATACAAAATACAGCATTTCTAGCCTTATTCAATTTTAGACTTTACATGCCCTTTAATAAAAAAAACCCTACCCTACATAGACCCCCCCTACCCCCCCCAGCCTGACTGCCTCCCCAGGCAAGTGTCCCTAACTCTTTACTTACCCCTTTGTGCAGATTCTGTCCAGTGGAGTTCACGGGCGCCATCTTCAGCCGCTTCCGTAATCTTTGGAATGAGACCGGAGCTTCGGCAATTTTCGTGAGTTTTGGCACATATATTTCTCTAACTGCGCATGTGACTCTTCGGTTCGCTGGTCTCATTCTGAAGATTACTGAAGAGATGAAGATGTCGCCCGTGAACTCCGCTGGACAGAATCTACACAGAGTGGTAAGTAAAGAGTTAGGGACATTTGCCTGGGGAGGCAGCCAGGCTGGGGGAGGAGAGAGGGGGTCTATGTAGGGTAGGGGGTAGGATTTTTTTATTTTTTTATTAAGGGTTTGTTTCTCCTAAAGATGGCAATAGATGCAAGGATAAAATGATTTGTATGATTTTTGAACCATGTATTGATCCTCCTGACATTTTTCTTGAGAAATGTATCGACTAAATGTATCGACTAAATGTAGCAAATTATAACCGTTCACAATCTGCATCTGGGTCACTGAGCTGCCAGACTGAAACACTAGAGACAGGAACATTGAACTCTAAACTTCACTTTTGAGTTAACTTTTAGTATGATATATAATGGCTAATTCTAACAACTTTTAAATTGGCCTTCATCATTAATTTCTTTTATTTCTAATATTTTTTTAATTATTTGCCTTTTTCTTCTAAAACTTCCCAGCTTTCCAATGAGGGTCATTGACTCCATCTAAAAAGAAAAGCTCTGCAAAGCTTCACATTTATGTTTATTGATACTTTATGACTCTGCTTTCTATTCAGGACTCTCCTATTCATATTCCAGTCTCTTATTCAAATCAATGCATGGCTGCAATGGTAATTTAGACCCTAGCAACCAGATGGCTGAAATTGCTGCTAAATAACTCAAAAACCACAAATTTATAAAAAATGAAAACCAATTACAAAATGGTTCAGAATATCAATTTCTACATCATACTCAAAAGTAACTCAAAGATGAACAACCCCTTTAAAGCGGTTGTTCACCTTCAAACAATTTTTCAAGTTCAGATGGTTTCAGATTGTTCACCAGAATTAAAGACTTTTTCCAATTACTTTCTATTTGTGGAGTATTGAAGTGTAAAGTTTCATTTTTCATCTTGTAAAGCAGCTCGGGGGGGGGGGGGGGCACAGAATCTCTGGGTTTCATTACAGGCAGCTGTTAGAATTGATACAATAGTTGCTAATATTCCACAGATACTGCTGAGAAATGTATTGACTAAATGTAGCAAATTATAACCGTTCACAATCTGGGTCACTGAGCTGCCAGACTGAAACACTAGAGACAGGAACATTGAACTCTAAACGTCAATTTTGGGAAAACAGTAAAAAATAAAAGATGGAAAAAATCTAAAGACAACTGAACTGAAAAAAAGAATTTGGAAGGTAAACACCACCTTTAAAGGAAAGGATTTCATAAGGCCATTTGTGATCTAATATTTAGACACATTCCACCTGGAACTCAATAAAACATGGCTCCATCACCAGTGCTATAGTATCATTCTTCTAAGGAAACAAGTGTTTAGCCCCTTTCTCCCCACAACTGGCCTTCCAGTCTGAAGTTTCAGAAATATCTGGTGCAGCATATATGCCTTCAACTCTAATTTCACCATAATAGATTTATTCCTCCCATGGAATAGACCAACAACAAAAATAAACCAATTCTAGACATACATGAATGTATGCTCTCTATGCATGTGCAGGTTTTGACAGAGGTGTCTAAGCTAACTAATGTTTTAAGTAATTGTCTTTTCACCCATTCTCATATAGATTTTAGAGTAACTAAGGTGTCTGGGCTTTAGAGATAATATATTTATATTTCCATCTGTGCTTACATGTGGTGTGGTTTAGAAAATACAATGAAACATAGAATATGACTTTGTAGGGTCCTAGGGTATAACACAAGTTCTACTTAGAGCCAAGACTAGGATCCAGTGTAAGGACTCTTTTTTTATGATTCCACTTACAAGTGCTGTTTAAACGAGATGATAGGTTGTGTGTCCTAAGTCTTCAGACTGTACCCCTATGAGGAACAAATGTTGGCCAGGCACCCTTAAAGTGATGTCCATTAAAAAAGTTACCTATAGGTCATGCTGATTGTTTTTTTTTTTTGCCGAGAGGTTTGTTTTTGTAAGTAATTGTTAGTTGAAGTTCCAAAACCTGACAGTTTTGCCAAACTGATTGTCCCTTCTCAGCCTGTCAATTATAGTTTGTAATGCTAACAGACTCCTGCTGCACAAATATGGCAGCCCCCACATAGACTAAAGGTCCCCATAGACACAAAGATTTCTCTTGCCGAACGACCGATTTTAGTGAAGTCTGACCAATCTTCCAAAATTATCGTGCGGTCAGTGGAATTTGTACATCTTACGATTTTTCGGCCGACATCTGTTGGGGAATTGATCGGCTAGGTTAAAAAATCTTTGTCGGTCCCAGTGCAATCTATCTATGTTTGCAGGGCCAAGCAGGCAGCTACCCTTTGTTTTCCTGGCAAATTGGTCTTTTTAGTTGATGGACAATTCGTACGATCGTTCCAAGATAATCGTGGTCTCACAATGACGATCGGATCTTTTAAAAATCTCAACATCTATGACCAGCTTATCACAGGGAGTCAGATAGGTTATGTAAAAGCATTGGGGAAATACTTTATGGCAAAATTATAAGAAGCATGCAAAGTCAATTTTATGGTAGATGTAAAAAAAAGGTTCAATTTCTGGTGTCAGTATCTCTTTAAAGTCATAATATGGTTACAATCATTCGAAGACATGGGCCTAATAGCCACATCTGATATAGTTTTAATGAGTTACGGAGAGCAAATCGACACACATTAAAATTCCGCAATGTTTTTCCTTCAGGTTGAGACCCCTTTTCACAACTATGGCCCACCTGGGGAGGCAGTGTCATTGAAAGAGCTGCGAGTCCTATAGTGTGGGGTTTGATTTGGGGGAGGTTATGAATCTTAGGAGATACTTAGTTCATATTAAAAAACTAGTTTACATAGGGTGATTGAGAATAGGGAATGCGGAGATCCTTTGGGGCAGTTTCTTGGGGTTTGGGGGAGATTAGTCGCCTGGTGACAAATCTCCTCTTCTTCGGGGCGACTAATCTCCCCGAACTGCCTCCCCTGCCTTCTCGCCGGCTATAATGTAAATCGCCGGCAGGATGGCACTCGGAGCACTTCGTTTCCTGAAGTTGCCCAAAGTTTCCTCGTGAGGCAACTTCGGAAAACAAAACGCTTTAAGACCAAGGCTAAAGCTGGCCATAGATGTGCAGACATTCAACAAAAAACCTGACCTACAACTAACCATTCAGATTAAATAAATCAGATGATGTTCTGGCCATGAATTCACAGAAAGTCCGACAAATAGTGGTGACAGTCACCCATTGATATTGTCAGTCAATACATGCAGATATATTACCATTAGCCGACTGAAATCGTCAAACCTGTTTCATCGACTAAAAGACCGATGGCTACAGTGAACCACCCCTTTAAGCTATGGGGCTTATACACATGTATTGACTCCAGTGCGTGCAGCAATATGTTAAGTGCACAAACGCTTGTATGTTATTTATGTTAAATTTACATAACACTAGATGTTTCACAAAATAATTATATATAATTTAGTACTTTTTTCTACCTGACGATTCAGCACTAACAATGGCCGATGTTCAGGTGCCTTCAAAGACAAGCACGATAAACAAGCTGACAGATATCCAAGTCTTTTGCCAATATCGGTCGGCTAGTCTCCCACCATACATGCACCGAATATCGTACGAAAATAAGTTTTGTACAATTTAATCGGTGTGTCTATGGTCACCTTTAGTCTTTCTAGGACCTCATTATGATCTCATCACTGCCCTTGAGCAAAAATAAACAAATCTTCTAGTGTATGCTAATTTGTACACCAACATGAAAACCCCCATATTTAATTAAAATACTAAATTTGCCCAGTAACAGTGACCTATAGCTTCCAATAAGATATTTGCTTTTTCTCAGTTGAACAGTAAATTCTACTTGCGAATTGGCTGCTTAGAGTTTCTGCTTCTGGGCAAACTTAGTGCCTTTTATTCCATAACTCTATCTATCTATCTATCGTCTGTCTAAACTATTTTCAAGCCCTTTGTGGTGGGGCTTCTCATCTAGTTGCTTCCAGTTTACCCCTCACTCCCCTAGAACAAAAAGGTATCCTTACCTGTCTGTCCCCTAGCAGAAAAAGGCATCACCTGACTCCATAGAAGAATAACATTGCAAGGACATAGACTGGAGACTGTGTGAGTCTATAGGAAATGCGGAAATAAGCCTATGAGTAAGTGCCCCATAAGGCACGAAACGTGTTAGGTCTTATGTCCTAATAAATTTTCTACTTTTTTAAAAATTTAGTTTCTTCATTATTGGAGATCCTCACATTCTTCCTTTTGGATAAAGTGTTTTAGAGACTGCGTGAGACTGTTATAAGCAATATATTTTGTCCAGTATGGCATGGCACCATAATCATATATTATATATATATGTGTATATGTATAATTTTTTTTCTAGGTGTATATATTAGGGGTTGGATGTTTGGGTGAATCATGTGGGTGTCTATGGAAAGGAGCATACTGCTGCCTGCCTGGAGCTCCCTTTCAGTCTGTGAAGCTCATTTTATGTGAATTGTTTCCAGCAATACAAACCAGATTTCCAACTCAAGGAAACACTTGTTTAATTAATCTTAAGGGGCTGCTTAAGTGGAAGCCTTCATTGTGTTGCTATATGTATGTTTAATTTTATTTATAAAGAGCTGCATGAATATGCAGTGCTGTGAAATCTTACAGTGTAGAAAAGTACATACAGAGGACAAGAATTATAACCGATTAAATAAATAAGAAGGACAATAAATAGACAATCTGTTTTCCTGCTTGTGGGGTCATTGTCTTGATGTGTAGGTTCTGTTCTAATACACGCCACAGATGAGAGGAGGTTTCTAGCATCCATTTCTAATCAGTGTTGTATTTATCACAGACTTCTGTCCATAGGCCAATCTGTATCTCTGTGGACTCATGCTGGCAAGGCTCAAGCCACATGTTGGAAATACGACTGATCTACAAATAATTGAGATATTCAAAAGGGAAAAAATATGGGTTTATAAGTCAAATTTGAGATCTGCTTTTCTTAATACCATGAGATTGTATGCCAACCATAACAGACTAGCAAATAATAAGTGGTGAATGGGCTGGCATAAACCGGATCACACTCCAAAAATAGATGTAGTAAAAAAAGTATTTTATTAGAACAAAAACATCACGATGAGGCCTTACGCATTTCGTGCCATGGGGGCACTTAGTCATAGGCTGATTAAACATTTGACACACAATATTTTTGGCGTGTGATCTGGTTTGTGCCAGCCCATTCACCACTTATTTGCTATATTGCCTTCCTGAGCTGAAAGTTTGGGGTTTGTGCACCCGCATCCCTCATTTGTTAACCCCAAAATCACTGCTTAATGTGCTGATACTGAACATTTTTTCCCTATATATCTTAAGATAGTGTTAACAATAACGGACTACTACTACAATTTGAAAGAAGTGAATATATGCCTCAAGCCCATTATGCCATTTTTTTTTTTGAAATTAGAAGTTTATTGCTGTTAGTATTTAGTTTTTACGGTCTACTCCTTGGTTCTCTATTTTAATTTTACTTTTGAAATGTCTGGTTTCCTTGCACTCATTTCCCCTGTTTTGCTTTCTGTCTGTTGGTGATTGGTGCACCTTCATGAGGTGATTGGTGCACCTTCATGATGATTTGTGAACCATTTAAAAAATTTTTTTATATTTTTAAATGAATGTGACCTAGAAAATCTGATTTTCAAACCAGTGCTGATAGTAGATGAAGACCTAGTTATACAAATGAAGCATAAATTATTATGTATGTGATCATACATTTATTGAAAAAAAATGATCAATAACGTTTCTGTGTGTGGCAAATGTAACCGAATCCTTCGGTTTATCATATAATTTGAAGGTGAAATCAGAGTTGGGTGTTTTCAGTCAGTGGGATGACAATCGGGTGTGAGTGAAAGACCCTGTTTTATTTAAAGAACATGGATTCAGCAAAGTCTGATCACACATACAAAACCTTTGTGGATGGGTATCATGGCTCATATCTGAGGACCTCGAGGAAAAAGAGTTGTTGATGCCCATAAAACTGGAAAAGGTTGCAACAGTTTGGACTCCATCAACAGTCAGATTGTGTACAAATGGAAGAAATTCAAGACTGTTGTTACCCTACCCAGAAGTGTTTGATCATCAAAGATAACTCCAACTGCAAGGCAACTAATAGTCCAAGAAGCTATAAAGGAACCCAGGATAACGTCTAAGCAACTGAACATCTGTCTCACATTGGCTAATGTTGAGCCCACCATCAGGAGAACACTGAACAGCAATGGTGTGTATGGCAGGGGTGCAAGGAGAAAGCCACTGCTCTCCACCCAAAACATTGCTGACTGTCTGCAGTTTGCTAAAGATCATGTGAACAAACCAGAAGGATACTGGAAGAATGTTTTGTGGATGGATGAAGCCAAAATATAACTTTTTGACTTAGAGGTGTGTAACATTTGGAGAAAGAAAAACACTGCATTCCAGCATTAGACCCTTATCCCATCTGTGAAACATTGTGGTGGGAGAGTACTGGGTTGGGCTTGTCTTGCTGCATCTGGACCTGGATGGCTTGCCATCATTGATGGAAGAATGAATGCTGAACTATACCAGAGAATGCTAAAGGAAACTGTTAAGACATCTGTCCGTGAACTAAATCTTTAAAAGTCGTTCTACCAAAGAATGAAGAAGAATAAAGTGAATGTTCTGGAATGACCAAGTCAAAGTTTTGACCTTAATCCTATTAAGTTGTTGGGGACACCCTCCAACATCCTAGAGCTGAAGCTGTTCTATATGGAGGCATGTGCTAAAATTCCCCCGAGTCGATGTGCAGGACTGATCAACAGTTCCTGCAAAAGTTTAGGGTAAGGACACACTGTGAGATTCGGTGACATTTAGTCGCCCGGCAACTAATCGCCTCTTCTTTGGGGCAACTAATCTCTCTGAACTGCTTCCCCATGTCTTCCGCCTGCTACAATGAAAAACCGCCTTTGTCATGGTACTTGCGGCGCTTCATTTTCCGAAGTCGTCCGAATTTGCTTCATAAGGAAACTTCGGGCCGTGAGTGCCATGCCGCAGGCGTTTTTTAGTAGCAGGTGGAAGACACGGGAAGCAGTTTGGGGAGATTAGTCGCCCAAAAGAAGAGGCAAATTAGTCACCAGGCGACTAAATCTCCCCGAATCTCCAGGTGTGACATCCAGTTATTGCTGCACAAAGGGGTCACACCAAATACTGAGAGAACGTAAGTGAATATTGATTCACTTACTTAAGCTTTTTAAAGACTTCCATGCGTAACCCTTTGCATGTGGGGGAGAGATGGAGAGGAAATAATGGGAGGCATGGGAAATTTGCTGGATGCTCTGATACAACCATAAACCGAAGAATGTTTGCGTATAGGGGAGAAGTCACAGGAAATGGCAGCAAGATCAACTTGTCTTAAACTGAATGTATCTCTTACTTTAGCTCAGGCTCACAGCCTTCCAGATGCCGTGATACAACTCCCAGATGCATAGTTGTGAAAACATGAGGATCATGACAGGGGGACCCATTGCTTGGTTTTGAGTACTACCGTAATTGGTTATGACAAAATCAAGTTATTGGTCCCTTAGTTATTTATGCATAAATAAATGTGCTTTTATTCTGTTTCCCATGCACTTTTAGCTATCCTTTTTAAAACAGACGCTCCTAAGGACACTACTGTGCGATTATTTTAGAGCAGGGATTCATAGCCTTTTTTTTTTTTTTTATCCGGAGACCCAGATTATGAGCTTGTATACATTGAAATAAAATTGTGCTTAACGAAAGCTGCTAGAATTTCATATTTTTTTTGGTCTACCACCCATTTATGTCTGCAAATCGGCTATGTGAAACAAGAATTAGCTCAGAATTAGGCAGCTCTGTTGTAAAAAGATATTATTGTCATAGATGTATACTAATTAGCATGGGGGCCCAGTTTTGGGTTAGTTATCCAAAAGAATGTTGCACAAATGTATTTTTTTTTTTTTTTTTTTGCTTTAGACAGGTACTTTAGAGTTCACAGATCCATGTACACGTATATCAACCTTTCCAATGGGAGTTATGATTATATAGCAGTTCATATTAAGCCATTTCCTACGCTAGATATATAGTGATGTCTGACACCTTACAGTACACATATATATATATATATATATATATATATATATATATATATATATATATATATATATATATATATATATATATAATACACAAAAGCCATGAATATACTGTAAATTATATCCTTATAAACGGTGAGTTCTGATGTCATCAGTTATAAACGGGGAGTTGTGATGTCATTTCTGTCACATGACTCACTGAAATTTGTGTATAAAAATAAAGTACCCCCAGTTGCAAAATATGAGGATATTCGAAGTTACCTCGGAGTTCCATGACCTGTATAAAAACATGGTATGAAACTCCTCGGTAACTTACAATATCCTTATATTTTACAAGAGGGGGTACTTTATTCACTATATATGTAGTTGATGATCTTCTGTTACACCGTATAGCAAGCTTGTGCTCAGTCTAGATTCCTCCCTCATTTGAGATATGTTGGCCTTATGTCTTTGCATTTCTTCTTTTTTATTAGCAAGCTTAAAAAGCTGAGTGAAGACAGCTTGACTAAACAGCCAGAAGAGGTCTTTGATGTTTTAGAAAAGCTTGGCGAAGGGTAAGTGTAAAATGTAATATCCTTTTATCACTTGTGCATTGATTCATGGCTAAAACAGGGGACTCCCAAAAATGTTTTAAGAGTTTCTGTAAACTGCTTTATTAGACTTCAATAATGCATACGTGTAGCGCTGAAATTCTATATAGAGCAGGTCTCTGATGGTTGGGAAAAATATTAAATAATCTTTGATGCCAGCAATTTCCTCTTGCTGTTTAACTCTTTAATAGGGATATGAATCCAGCCTTTTATCACATAATTGTACATCAATTCAGAGAGGAAAAGCAGGCTTGTTTGCTGTCCTTTTAAACAAACAAGAACACAGCCCAAGTATAATATCCCTGTATTTTACAATAGGCAGTACTTTATTCACTACTGAAGTCTAAAAGTGGCCATACACGGGCTGATAAGTTTGTCAGCTAGCTCTCTCTTTGGTGGCTTAATAGCCCATGTATGGGGCCTGCAACAGGCTTACCTGACCGACATTGGGCCGGTTTAAAAATCCGTAAAACTCGAAAGGAGGTATTTTCGGAAGCTGTGCCTGTGAGTGCAGCCATAATGAGCAGCAGATCAGGGGCTTCGCTTCTCATTGCCCGCCTTCAAAATGCAAGTGGAGAGTAGTGGAGCCAGTGCCATCTTCAATATTTGCACTCGAAGCCACTGTCCTTCTGCCTGTTTTTTCTCCAGGATGAGTATTAATCTTACATTTTAAATTACATGAATTATATCCTCCTTTCCCTGCACCTGCTACAGTCTTATACACAAGTTGCTGACAAATCTTCCAGTCAGAGAGCATGTTTAGTAGAGGCTGCAGATGGTGTTGAGAAATGTAACTCATTTAGAGCAGGCATGTCATCTGGATGACATATAGGGCAGAATGAGTAAAATTAAGTGAGGCCCACAGCAAACGTAGTGCTTAATACACAAGGATTTTGGCATATGTTAATATATTGAGGGGTTAGCAAAAACATTTTCAGTCTTGAGTTTACTAACTAAATAAATGGTATATTTTAAGACCTATATATATATATATATATATATATATATATATATATATATATATATATATATATATATATATATATATATATATATATATATATATATATATATATATGCAAATTTTCATTAAAAGTTTTGACAAATTGTTTACCCACCCCTCCAAATGCTTTATTGCAACCGATAACAATTCCTGTAAAGAAACAGATATTGAGTATTGGAAAAAGTAAGCAAATGAAAAAAGTCTATTTATAGAGTACCGTATATACTCGTGTATAAGCCGACCCGTGTATAAGCCGAGGTACATAATTTTACCTACAAAAACTGGGAAAACTTATTGACTCGCGTATAAGCCTAGACACAACTACAGCCCTGTCTCCCAGCAGCGCACATTCTGCCAAAGCGACCCCCCCAGCGATCAACCGGACTTCTTTGCAAAGCTGATGGTGACAGAGAATTGCCAAACGGATTACTGTGTGCATTGTCCCACTGTCCCACTACCATGTGCAGAGGGTGCTGCCATCACTGTTAATCTTTTGTATAACCAACAGAGGGCGCTGTGTGATATTGCAGTCACTGTTATTCTTTCATACAACGAACAGATGGCGCTGTGTGATATTGCAGTCCCTGTTATTCTTTCATACAACCAACAGATGGCGCTGTGTGATATTGCAGTCACTGTTATTCTTTCATACAACCAACAGATGGCGCTGTGTGATATTGCAGTCACTGTTAATCTTTCATATAACCAACAGAGGGCGCACTGTTATTCTTTCATATAACCAACAGAGGGCATTGTGGGATATTGCAGTCTCTCCCCAAGTGAACTGTTGGTATAGGAATGATTAAAAGTGACTGCAATCTCAGCTACTCGGGTCGGGTACCGCCGACCGCGTATAAGCCGAGGTAGACTTTTTCAGCACATTTTGGATGCTGAAAAACTCGGCTTATACGCGGGTATATACGGTAGTACTTGAGAAAAATGAGTTATGTTAAGGTAAGGTGCATTTTCCCTTTAGAGACATTCAGACAGACGTAGCTTGTGCATTTCCTACTGATTGTGTTTGGCTAATGAGCGTGTAATGTTTCTACCAGCAGGAAACTATCAGTAATGACGTGCACAAGAAAATGCTCCAACCCAATCTAAGCATTGAGATAATGATAGCCTTCCTGTTGGCTATGTCACAGAAAATGGCAACATTTTCAATACCCCCCCCCCGAAATGAGCAGTGGTCATCACATTAATACAATTATTACGACTGAAAGATTTACTTTAATAAGTACAAGCCATTAAACAAAACCAGTGTATTTGTTGCACACATTTGTGTTGGGTAAATGTGCAAATTTAGTTTCTTTATTTTAATGTACTATTTTGCTTTTTTTAGTTCTCATGCATGCAGAGGGTTATTTATAGGGGGTGTCTCCAATCAGGTGCCACTCATTTCCTCATTTCTCCAGGAATATACAGCCCTACTTGCCGCTTAAAGGAAGGACCGCAATTCCCCTCCAACTTGCAATTATAAGGTGGCCGTTCACTTGTTAAAGGAGAAGGAAACCCCCTGGACGTAAAAACCCTCCCCCCTCCTCTGTGTTGCTTCTCCTCCCCCCTGGCCTACCTGTCCCGCTGGGCAAATGCCCCTAATTTGTTACTTAGCCCTCTGCGCAGGTCCAGTCCACGGAGTTCACAGACGCCATCTTCTCCCAAGCGATCTTCTTCCTGCTTTGACCGGTGTTTTTGGTGCATGCGCAGTAGGAGCATTTCGCCGGTACGGATCTACTGCACATGCGCCAAAAGTCACGAAGTGAATATGAAAATTTCGTGACTTTTGGCGCATGCGCAGTAGATCCGTACGGGCAAAATGCTCCTACTGCGCATGCGCCAAAAATGCCGGTCAAAGCAGGAAGAAGATTGCTTGGGAGAAGATGACGTCTGTGAACTCCATGACAAAAATGAGGCAGATGTCGATCTGCAAGGTTTTATATATCCTATCAAATTGAGGACCACATCTGTTACTTGTTTTGTTTCTTGACCACCCATATTTTCATTGTTGTGATCTGATCCCTAGGGCCCATGATCAGATCAGCCTGATATCACCCACCTCAGGGTGGATGAGTTGGCAGATCAAAGGTAGCCATAGATAGGCCGATAAAAGCTGCCGACACACCAAGGCGGTAATTATTGGCCAGACTGCATTGGTTCATTGGTGCGGTCTTCTCTCCGACCACCTGTGTTCCCGTCGTTGTGATACAATGTTTGGGTCCTAGGACCCATAGTTAGACCAGCCAGGGCTGGATTTGCATAGAGGGCGCCCCTAGACCCGATATTGTTTGTCCTCTCCCGTTTATTAGCTCAAATTTTCATCATCGGGAACAGCCAATGAGGATCGGCACAAAGGAAATTTAAAAAAACTTGTATCTCCTGCGCATCCTCAGTGTTTCTGAATCAACTTGGGTGTGGTTGGGGAGCATGCCGCCCCCTTAAATCCTGCTGCCCAACCACACCCACATTGGTTCAGCCTTGGATCAGCCTGATATCGCTCACCACATCTTTGCATGAATTGCCACCTTTCCTCTGCCTAGGTTTGGCCAGCTATAGTCTCGAGTCTAGATAAGCCCAGTTGTATTCACCACATTGCTGCCTGTAGAGGTCTTTGTCTAAAGCTAACCATACACTTGGAGATCTCACCAAACAAGTGTCTCTTTCCCCGATAGTCCCACCTTGAGGTAGGTGATAGCCGGCTTATCTGAATGTTTAGCCATAGGTTTGGTTTGCATTAACGAATCTATGCAATCCTCGATCCAACGGAATCGATATCTGTCAGGCAAGCCGGCTGGGCAACAATACAAGGTCCAGCAAGCTCAGTTTGTCATCCGTTTTTATTGACCCATGCATGGCCACCTTTAGGCCTTTCATACATGGGCCAATCTTGCCTTCTGGCTTGACAGTTTATTGGCCCTTATATGGCACTGAAACAGTGGCTACCCAGTCTGTATGTGGTTGGGTTTCATACAGACATTCGCTGGCTGGATAATCCTGTTGGGCTGTGGCCATGGATAAGGTCTTATACAAGTTGTGTGATCTGATTAGTGGCCCAAGTCCAAACCCAACTTGGTGCTCCATGATTTTGTCCCCCTGTGACCGTGGACAAAGTGAAAGAACGATCAGGCTGAGGCAACTACATTTTTACAATGCATATTTGTTTATTGCATATTAAATCTGTATCTCAAACGTGATAAAAAATTAACAAGTTATTCAAAACTTGTGGAATGCTTTAAATTTTATTTTAAAAGGGTAGAATTATGTGACAACAGTATTTGATTGTATTGGATATCCTAGCAGCTCTCCTGGAAGCTCTTGCTTTTTGCTTTCCTCTTTGTTCTTTTCTACTTTGCTCATAGATTAGCTCCAATCAATAGTGACATACAGAGGCAGTGTAATAACAGATGTTCTATCAGTTGAGATCTGCATCACAATGAAGCAGAAAACCAAAAGTTAATAATGTAATCAGAGCTAGACACCAAGGCCAGATGTTTCTTCCATCACACCAAAGCCTTTGATAAAGAGCCACAGAGGCAGATGTACAGAAAATAATAAAGAGCTGTGGGTGTTTTCTGACAACACGTGCATGTACTTTGCAGTGCACTTTAATAATTCAACTTCAAAGGCCTCTCAAAGCAGTTTTCTGGTTTTAATGAATGCATAATGTGATTTGGAGCATCACAAGTTTTACTGCAGTTCAGTTTTATGCCCAATTAGATGTTAAAATGCCCTTGAAGAGAGAGGGTGGAAGATCGTAGGCTGAGTACTGCAGAAGGTATATATGTACAGAGAGAAGCAATTTGTAGGGGAAGAACCAAATGAGAAGTAACAACTATTGCTTCCTTTGGCTTTCAATTAACTGTATTATTTTTTTATTACCCAAATTACAAGCCTGGTTTCAGGAGCACAGCCCATGTGCTTTATTCTGCTGTCAAGGGATGGTAGATATCTGACTTTATGCTCTATAGCAGTGATCCCCAACCGGTGGCTCACAAGCAACATGCTGCTCTCCAACCCCTTGGATGTTGCTCCCAGTGGCCTCAAAGCATGTGCTTATTTTTTAATTCCTGGCTTGAAGGCAAGTTTTGTTGCTTAAAAAGCAAAAAACCGACACCTGTAGACTGCCAGTCCACATAGGCTACCAAGTAGCCAATCACAGCACCTATTTGGCACCTCCAGGAACTGTATGCATGTTTGTGTAGCTCCCCAACCCTTTTTAACATTTGAATATGCGGATGGTTAAAAAAGTTTGGAGACCCCTGCTCTAAAGTCTCTCTTGGCATCTGTCTTTATTTAAGGAAGAGTGACTTTAATACAACATATGAGTACCATTCGAATCAATTGCTGGCACTACTTTTCCGTCGATGCTTAACAGTTGGGGCCATAGCATATGGGGTGTTTTCTGGCAGTTTCAATAGCGTCTGAAACTGACTTCACGGTCTCCCAATCACTTGAATGTGTTCTCATTGTTTTCCAGCCTACAATGATCACTCACTCTTATTTATAGAGATAATGCTGCAGAAGTAATGGTAGATGTTTGGATCCAGTATACGCTCTTGATGACTGGCACAGTTAACTTCTCTTTGTTTCGTACCCTCATATATAATTGTTTTTCCCCAAGATGAACTAACTTTTTAATTCATCATGAATTTTATGTTAACACTTTAACGTTCTATAACTCTAAATACCTAAAAAAAATAAATACTATTGAGAAACAAATAAGAAATATTTTATTATCTGTAAAAAAGCATAGGTGGAACCTGAGTGTACCAATATCTAATATGCATAATTTCTTTCATGCCAAAAACATACAAGTAGGTTAACAGTAGTAGGGATGCACCGAATCCCGGATTCGGTTCAGGATTCGGCCTTTTTCAGCAGGATTTGGATTTGGCCGAATCCTTCTACCCGGCCGAACCGAATCCTAATTTGCATATGCAAATTAGGAGCGGGGAGGGAAATTGCGTGACTTTTTGTCAGAGAACAAGGAAGTAAAAAATGTTTTCCTCTTCCCGCCCCTAATTCGCATATGCAAATTAGGGTTTGGTATTCGGCCGAATCTTTCACGAAGGATTCGGGGGTTCGGCCGAATCCAAAAAAGTGGATTCGGTGCATCCCTAAACAGTAGCAGTAGTAGCAGCTCCTGATAAATTGACTATTATATGTATGTAGTTCATAGGAACTTATACTCCAGTGGAGCATGGACTTACGTAAATGATGTATAATCTTTGTAAAATGCTCCGTAGTATGTCTGTACTGTTTATGTAAAGTATAGATCTTATAATAATTGCTCAGTTTTATAGATTAAACTCCCACAAATGTACTGGAAACTCCGATCCTACCTTTTGGCGCACTAGATTATTGCCCATTCTTCCAACTTAAAGGAATAGTTCAGTGTAAAGATAAAAACTGGGTAAATAGACTGTGCAAAATTAAAAATATTTTCAATTTAGTTAGTTGGCCAAAAATGTAATGTATAAAGGCTGAGTGACTGGATGTCTATAATAATAGCCAGACTATTACTTCCTCATACCTCCCAACATTTTGAAAATAGAAAGTGACAAAAAGTTTTGACCACACCCATTTTATGGATACACCCCCTAAAAGCCATGTCTATTTTACAAAATTTATCGGGTTATTGAATGTTTGAACGCATTTTTGTGTTTTTTATGTGTTCTAACAGTTTTGCTAATGAATGCAAATTGCCCTTTTTTTTGCAAGTCACAGTTTCCCCAAGAGACTTGCTTATCTTAAATTGTTAGTCATTTCTTTGCTTATCTTAAATTGAATTTAAATGCACTTGCCATATATTCTGGGCTCTCTGACAAAAGCCAATGAAGTTTTAGAAACTTGTATCTTTTTCTTATTATTCAGTCCAGGAGATTAAGGAGAAAGTCGGGACATTTCAGTAACAATCCGGATGCGGGCTTAGCTGTCAAAATAAATTTATAGCATCTTATCACCCGCATGTCCTTAGGTACAATGATTATTTAATAATATGATTACCAGGAGTCTTCCTTACCTGGCCTAGAGACCCCAAAATGTAAATAGTGTATAAGAATTTTTATGGTTGCCATTTTGGCCACTGCAAAAAAAAGCACATGGTATGCTTTTGTGTTTGATAAAAGCCCATAACAGTACATTGACCCCGCAACACTGTATATTTTTGAAAAGTGCATATTCCGTCGTTAAAATGGATAAATGTATTTCTTCTCTAAACTACCAAGCTGCAGAGCTAAAATTAGTTTTATTAAATCTCCATAAATTGCATTAAAGATTGGTGTTTATAACCTCTAATCACCAACATGTGCTTAGATACAAAGATACATGTCTCTGATTGGGTATGTTTACGTTTATCATTGCTAAAACATGGAGAGGTCACAAAATAAAAAAATGTTATACCAGTTCTACTTGTTATTCAATGCAATTAATGTTTTATGGACACAAACAAGCAAACAACAAAGATGCAATTTTCATACCTTCATTTCCTATATTTTCCTACCATAGTCTTTTTTGGGACTGAGTTTTACCCTAAGAAGTCTGTGGAGGATTTGGGGCCAGCAAAAAATAAAGAATTATGATGAATTATGACGAATTATGACTTTTAATCTCATAATTATGACTTTAAAAAGTCGGAATTATGACTTTTAAACGAATCTTTTAATCTCATTATGACGTTTAATATCATATTATGACTTTTAAACTCATAATTATGACTTTAAAAAATCTAAATTTACTTTTAAAGTAATAATTGAGATTTAAAGTCATGGTTTTGAAGTTTAAAAGTCATAATTATGAGATAAAAATCATAATTTTGACTTTTTAAAGTCATGATTATGAAAATTATAAATCATCATTTTTTTTTTTGCTGGCCCCAGTGCTCTTCCCTAATAAAGAGCTGTGCTGTCCAAGACTTTATGTGGAGGGCCATTACAATTACTGCTAAGTAACATGCTTGGAGGATGGATTATTACATAACAGTTGCATACAAAGATGTCTGTACAGATCTTCAACCTTAAAAAAATGTATTGGAAGGCCATATTTGTCCCACATGCCTCCACTTGGACACCTCTGATTTAGAGGAAAATGTCAAGAATGCTGCGAAAGGCAGGTTTTTATGATGTACGGAGGTTTAGTAACTATCCTTTTTTTGAGAAGTCTCTCTACTTTCTCCAACTTTATTGCAAATTGCACAAACATTATAAAACATAGTATAATATTTATCTTTCTGTTTTATAAAAATGAACAGTTCTTTATTTGGGCTCTTTTTTTGTCCTTTGCACATTCTGTTGTTTTTTCTTTTAAATCTAGTTTACAATTTCTTCTTGATTTTATTGTTGTGCCTCTAATAAAAGTGTTTTGTTTCTTTTGTAAACAGCTCATATGGCAGCGTTTTTAAGGCCATACACAAAGAATCAGGGCAAGTTGTAGCAATCAAACAAGTTCCTGTTGAATCTGACCTTCAAGAAATTATTAAAGAAATTTCCATTATGCAGCAATGTGACAGGTAAGGAAGATTCATTTTGGTCTGGCAACAGTATTGTTAAACAACACTTTACCCTTTTAATTGTAATAGGCCTGCAATGTCCATGTTACACTATTTTGATTATAGTTTGATTTCAATGGGAGGTACATCCTTGGAAAGTACATCCCTAACTAGAATATCATGTAAAAATTAGATAAACACAATTGGCTCGTTTTGCCTCCAGGAAATAATTTTTAAAAATTTGGATTATTTTGGTTAAAATGGAGTCTATGGGAGACAGCCTTTACGTAATTTAGAGCTTTCTCGATGACAGGTTTTCAGATAACGGATCCCATACCTGTAGTTATAAATACATTTGTTCTGCCATAGGGGTTAAGGGCCAATATTTAGTATTAGTCTATTGAGAAATATCTGAAAATTTAAAGTAGATGGGAATCTTTGAGAAAGTAGATGGGAACGCAAA